>JARHVA010003512.1:52500-392500 GCA_037957365.1 Torreya grandis
AACTTGAAAACTTAATATTATTAATAAAAAACATAATTAATCTTTACCTTCACAATGTTAATAGCTCTGATCTCCCTCTTTCCCAATAGAAATTTGAATTATTCTTCTCTTAGTTTATCTGACTCAAGAATCTCTCATATATGGTTTGCATCCATGCCTCAATCCTCAATGCCCCATCCTTATCTACAATAGTCCAAGGGGAAATCACATTGTCAAAAAATGATTTTGGGAGTAAATGGATCCCATAGTCTAGTTCATGACTTCCTTGTCCTACTAAATAAATTCACCATCAAAGGATCCTATCCAACAAAAGACCAACATAATATGACAAAGGTGGATTTCACAACAAATAAGGAGATGGACCCTAATTTGATCTCTTAGGCTTGATAGAGAATATAATTTCTTGGGTTTGGAAACTTTGGAAAGTCATAACTCAAAGGTAAAATCTTTTACTAAGGTTATCTCTAAGCCACCATCCAGATTATCCCTAAATCCTCTCAAACTAACTTCTCCCAATAATGTGGTGACTTTTAACATGGAGGAGATTAATAAAGTACTCACTCAAGAAGACTATTTCTCTTCCAATGGTATTAATTACAAATTTTAAAATCATTAGCCAAAAATTTAAGACCTCCATGCCTAGATCTCAAAGTACTAGCAACCCCTCCTTCAAGTCATGCTATAAATTTATCAAGCACCAAGAGCCTTTTATTATTGGTTTTTACTGCATTAAGGACAAGGATTTGATTTAAATTCAGTTCTAGAGTTTGAATTTCCCCCCTTATGATGAAACCCTAGTCCCCCTTCTTTAACCCTCTTATATAACCCCTAAATGAGAGAAATCTAGATATGTCTCATTTACCTTGCTTTCCAATATTTGTCTAATTCTAGCTTTAAATCCATAGGTAACTCCCTAGGTAAGTTTTTGCAAATGCATCTAGACACCACTTCCTTCTTCATACTACCTTTTCTAGAATACTGGTTAATGTTGACCCCTCAAAAAATCTTGTTGCAAAAGTGTTTTTATGTAATTAAGGGACCACTCATGATCCCAACCACTTGATTACAAAGGCTTGACATTTCATTGCATAAGTTGTTTAACTTAGGAAATTTGACTAAAGACTGACACACCTTTATAATAAATAAGGAAAATTTTTGGTGGATATACTTATACCCTACCCAAATCATAGTTAATTCTTTGGACCCTACAAGTGATGACTCTGAGTAATCTTTTGATGAATCTGAACCTTCTCTAAAAAATGTGGACCATATTCAATCACCTCATACAAAGGGCAATTCTAAGGAAGACCCTCTCAAATCCATTTAGAGGGTTTTATATTTAAATCTATAATCCTCTATTCACTCAAAGGAAGCTAGCTTATATAATATATTACCAAGGGAAGGACAATGGCCATTGCTTTAGCTAAAGACAAATCCAAGCCCTTTAAATCAATTAAAACATATTTGCAAATTGACTTAGAATATATGGAAGATAAGTGGGTGGAAATAATTACAAAGGAATAATAATGGTATAATAATAGAATACAATATAAGACATATATAAGTTATCCATAAACCTATTATTCATATATCAAATTAAAAAAACATACCATTTCACATGTTCAAATGAAATACAATATAAAGCCCACATCAAAGAGCCATGTTCTCTTGTTAAACTAAGTCTATAATCAATAACCCATAATTTTAAACTCAAGTTAAAATGACTTGGTTATGAAATGGTTACCATCTAAAATGTGTGCAATGATAGATTTATCCTTTTTGTTTGAGTTCTATTCTCCTCTCTTTTATTTCTCTATTCTCATCTCTTTCCTTCTTATTCCTTTCCCAAACTCCAACCATGTTTTTCATGACTAGTGACCTCCCCTTATAAAATAAAAGTGCTCATTATGGACTTGAATTTTTATTCCACTTAATATGGATGCTAAGTCTATTAACTCATAGTCTATTCCCTAATTCTATCATGGGCACCACATGCAACCTCTTTCTCATAACTGAATGGCCAAGTCAAACATAGCTAAACCTAATTTATTTCCCTTTGAACTTCATGGTATTTTATAATAAACATTAAAAAACCAAAATCCTGAGTTATTTTAATTAAATTAAATTGTTTGATTTTACCCTAATTCATCTCCCAACTATGTTGCCAAAAAGGAAAATAAGTAAACAATCAAATAAGATCAATAAACACCCAATACTTATGTAAGTTATAATGCATCCAAGTTTAACAAAATATATTTAATTTAAATAAATATTTTAAGAAAACATAAAAAATAAATTCATATACTTCACATACTATTCTAATCAATATAAGTGATGAACTCAAAAAATGCAAACATGTCTTATTTGCTGCAAGGACAAACATTGCAAGTAACCTTTAATATTTTAGTAAAATACTGATCAACCTTCATTTCACCTAATAAAACAAGAGTGTAGTGTGTATGTGTACAAGTTTGGTTCAATTCTATAAATCTCCAATGCTTATATTTTCACCCTTCTCTATGATGATTCTCTCCCTTTGTAACACTTGTGAGGATGGGATAGTCCTGATACCACCTCAATCAAACAAAAGGTAGTTAATTTGATATTATAATAAGTAATAAAATACTTAGTATATAAAATTATCAATGAACTAATATAGTGCAAATTATTTCAAAATTAAATCATAGTCAAACATTATTATAGTACATTCATAACATATGCAAATGTACTCCAATATAATTGATCACGAAAACAAATAATATGACTACCAATCATACAACATAAATATCTAGATATAATATAAAAATTAGAAATATAAATAATAAAGTAATTTTTATAAATTGGGATAGGATGTAATATAATTAATTTTGTTACTATTATACATGATAGACTAATTTTTTTATATTTATTATGTGTGTCCCTTTGGCCTTGTTTGATACATATTTATATTTCTTGAGTTTGGCCCCTAGTCTTGGTTGATGTGACATTCTTGATGTAACTTATTTTTGACATATTTATGTCCCCTTGTGTGTGTCATTTAGCCTTTTTTTTAATGAAATATGAATGTCCCTTTTATGTGGCTCTTTTCCTTATTTGTGACACTAACACTTGCATTATTGAAATTGCTAACATTGAGTGGTGTCATGATTTATTAGTGTTCTTTATTACATAGTATTATTAAGAGATCCATATAGTTCATTATTCCATGATACATATATCTAAACATGACACTTAAATTCCATAAATTACCTATATTATATACATACCTTGATTAAATATACATTACTAAGATGAGATATTTTCCACATGTTCACGTGATATTACATGATGTTATCTATATACATGATCTGATATAGTGAAACATTATTTTGAAATGAGATAATTTTAAGATACATTCCTCATCTCAAAATAGTGTCATTATAGTGGGATTTTCATAGATACATAAGCCTCCATGACCAAAAAATTAAATCAGAGTATATATTTCATAGATTCAGAATTGTTTAGATATCAGATAGTTTAGTCATGACAAATATTAGCACATTGATATAGATTACAATGGAATATGCCATGCATATTCACCCACTTTATACACACTTGAGAACACAGTAATACACACTTGGGTGCATATTTATTCACATGTGCACAACATTTTATAAGAACATGAAATTATAGGTTTCCACATACACATAAATTTGAGATAGACATTTTCAAATTTAGCATATAGATGCATATCATTATATATCAATTAGAAATAAATTAGGGTGCATGAAACTTTTACATGCATGCATATTCAAATTTTAAGAATCATGAGGTGTGATACTTATTCATGCACACATATGTAAAAACAAAAAATTTAGCTAAATGACATATGTTTGTCTTCCCCTTCAAAATTATAAAACTTGTTTTCATGATTTGGATGAAAATTTTTCATTCTCTTTTGATCTTGTATTCTAGTATACATTGAGTGAAACTATATAATCAAAATTACATACATGATGGGGGCATAAAAATTATTCATTCCCTTTTGATCATGCCTATTTTTACATGGATTGAACTTGAGCAAACTTGAACAAAACTATACAAGTGAATCTATAAGCCATATCTAGTGGTTGATGCACTTTATTTGAGAGAACCTGGCTTAGTGGTTATTTATTATACCTACATATTTATTTTTATTAGTAAATTATTTAATTATCCCCACATTCATTAGGGTTGTGACATGCTGTATTTGTAATCCAAGATTCTACAAATTTAAAAATAATTGGGCACATTCACCCCAAATGTCCATGTCATTTTGTAAAGAAGCATAATTTTCTTCAATTATTTAAAAATGAAGCATCATCTCCAAAAAAAATTAAGGGAAACATGGTTTTGAATAACATACACGTGTAATCTAACCCTTGTTATTTCAAAATTTTCAAAAATTTAATTTCATATTAAAATATTCAATCTATGGACATTGACTACACATGATTACATGTTTTTATATTGATTGAACTATAAAATTAGATGTTTATACCAAATAATAAGTGTGTCATACACACTTAGGTGCATTTTATCTTTTCTACTCTAGAAAATACATTACTAGAATAAAATGGGAACATATTTAGATAATAATGTATGGTCTTTAGTACTTGACAATGACAAGCTTGACACACATTTACCATGATATGACTTGAGCATATAAACAAGACCCTAATTTTAAATTATCTAACACTTTCATGCCATCTTATTAGTTATCCATTCCATTTTTTTATTACACACCTACATGAATCTCATTGTTTGTTTAAAAATTTCTAAATATCCTACACAAACATCTCTAGGCTAATAGTTTAGTCCACATTTACACATGTTGGTTCCACCAGATTTGGTTTAGTATCTCCAATCAATAATAACCTAATTTGGTCAGTATTAACCCATTCCTAGCAATTGTTATTTTATAAAAACAAACCCCTTTAGGGTCCACTAATTTTTATATCATGTAGATGGCATGAGAATTTACCCAATTATGCTCATATATAAACAAATCAAATTATCATTAATAATGGACTTACAACTTATTTGGAACACAATTAAACACTAATGTACTTTAGTAAATCTACCTATTCTTCACAAATTTCATACCTATCACTAGGAGTAGCCATAATCCAATTCTGAATCAATACAAATCCAAGTCAAATACATAATTATGAAGTATCAAATCCAAATAATTAGTTGCATACATATAATAAAGGATCATAATTTAAAAATCACACTAGGTGGGATACCAATGTGAGGCTTGATTTCCCTCATTAGAGTATCAAATACATAGGTGGTAGCTAGTCATTAAATATGGGTGATTGGGGTAAGCTTATCCCATTAGACTATCCCCATTTTTTTAGGTTTTTAAATATCACAAGCACACCTAAGGTTTTGACTCTAGAATTAGAGGTCCAAGATCATAAACATAGAGAAAACACATGTAAGTGCATGTAACCATATAGTCATTATTCCTTATTTATCCATAATTTAATATCGATTGAAGCTACTGACCTAAATAAACTAAATTGATTCTACAGAAATAGATAATTAGTTCTAGAACTAAATGAACCATAAGATTAAATTACTTATTTTCACTTCGAAAGTATAATCACAATCAAATAGTCACCTAGAAAATCTAAATAGTCATACCTTTGTAGTACTTAATATATTAAGCATATTCTCCTTATCAATAATTATAATAAATATTAGTATTTTACATTAAAATGTATGTTTGTATGCTTTAATTTAATTGTTATATTTTAATTATATTATGTAATGCATCTTAATAAAAATTAGGGTAAAACAAAATTATAAAATGTCTTTTCTAATTTTTATTGCATTCAACATGTTGTATTTATTGTGTGTGTCTATTTAATAACTTTCAAGAATAAATATATTAATTCTAAAAATGATTATTAAACAAACCATATTTATTTTCATATTATCACTTAACATGTTTTTTACATAGTTTTGCTTCAATTATTCCATTTATAAAATTAAATAATGCACACAATGTTTTGTATCATGCAAGGAGATTATAATATTATTACATACATTAATAATTTATATTTTTTATCAAATTGAAGAGTGTAATAAGTCTCATGTTTAAGTTTATCATTTGACATAAGTGTAGGAGGTTATTCACTTCACACTTTTTAGATTTTTTGTTTCTAGATCTATATAAATAATCAATGCATGTTATATATTCATGAATATTATAATTAGGGGAAATTAATGTAGGTATTCCATTTATGACAATATAATCTTTAATTCTAATTACACTAAAATATATATTTACAATTATCCATTCCAATTGGGAAGTAGATGTCTATTAGAGGTACAATCACTAAGAGGTGAAGTGAAATAGTGATGATAGATATTTGATCCAATTCCAAACCATTTTAAACATTAAACATTAAACACATATAATCATGAAACATACACATCATTCATAACAATGAACATGGAAGATAAAAAGATATCAAGAACAAAACACATGATATATGTGGGAAACCTTCTTGGGGGATACAACCCATTGAACCCTACAAGATAAAATACAATCCAATAATAAAAATATCCAAAATTTATACCAGCACAAATTTATAAATCAAAAACCATCCCTTATCTTAGTGAGACACCAATCCCACAAGGAGCTACTACCCATGTCTAGTTGAGCACCCACAACAACTAAACCTTTAGCAAGCTTTATATTTTAAGGAGGAACCAACCCCCTAGGAAACTAAGTACACATTCAAATATCTTGAATAGATAATATTAAGCACTTTTATATGATATTCAACTGATTATGACCACATTTTTCTTCACTCTACACCTCCAATCACTCTCAAGCTACCTCTAGGACTAACTCGCTCAAATTGCCTCTTCTATGCTCATTAGGTCCAATGAGATATTGTCATCATACATCAAATTGATTAGACAATCATGAATTATCCTCTTCACTCTCTTTTTTTCCTAAATTAACTTTACCTTTTATTTCAAAGTTTATTTCATTCACTTGAATCCACACTTCCACAACTAGCACAAATAAGCCAACAATGCCTTGTATTTATACCACTCTCTTGGTATAACCCATCTTGGTTAGACAAGATGATTACCATAATTTTTATATATATTAAATATGTCATAATAAATTTTACATGTAATAAACACACACTCCTTAGGTTTGATAATACATCATTATACCCAAACTACCATTAGGTCTTGATGAGACCTAAAACAATTAGGCCTTCATACTCATACATTACAACTTCAACTCCTTGGGCCACTTTAAACTTTTAACAAAGAATAAAAAAAATAAAAAATATCTCCAATATACCCTTAATCACTCCCTCATGGTTCCATTCAACCTATAACACTAACTCAATGCTTAAACCTACCAATTAGGTCTCCTTACTCTTTAGGTCTTCATACATAGAAAACATAGTCTCAAACTTCTAAAGAAAACACTCAAATATTTCAATTATACATATGATTATATGACATGGGTTAACCATTAAATACATATTTAACACCTCCATGTGATTTATAGACTTCAAAACAATCTATAAGCACTAAAAATAACTCTCTCAAAATGGCCACTTAGGCTAGTCACACACAATCAAAATATAGTTATACTATTTTGACTCTCCATATCTGATCAAGGGCATATCATGAAATAAAATACTTTATAAAAAGCCTTATATAATTATATAACATCTAAATACTTTTTTATTCTTAAATTCTGCATAGAACACTTTTTATTCAATCCTATAACATGGTCACTCAATTTGCCAGTGCATTCAACAAACACAGTCAAATTTTAACCAATTATTCACACTAAATATGGATTGGTAAAACCTCAAAAATCCAAAAATATAGTTCTAATGGAGTATAAAACAATATCCAATATATATTTCATCTTTAAATGACAAAATACTATCAATAACAACTCAAATATCTTTCTTTGGTCACATACAAAACATGGTCAAACACATAGTCAACTTTGGAGCTCAATATATACAACTATACAAACATTAAAATATTATAATAAATTTTTATGGATTATTATTTAATTTATTTAAAACTTTACCTTCCACATAACCTTCAAATTCATCCTAGATCAAAATATATAAGCAAAATATTCAACACTAGTTTTTTCTTAATTATTTTCAAATACCAATGGTCATTAGTAAATGCAAATATTATAGACACATGTATTCATATCATGATCCATAAAATATATATCAGTTTCACTAAATTTATATCCTTATTATCCTTCTAAATTTGACCTAAATCACTCAACATTGATCTTATATCCTCACTTTCAAGATCAAGTCACTTGGTAGCCTTATGTTCCCTCTGCATACCCTGCAATCAGTCTCCAATGAACTTATACCACTTAGCATCCCCATGTGACTTCTGAGAATTACATTTGACTTTTTAACTAATGATCAATATTGACATTTTATTTTCATGGTTTAATGCACTCTATCTATCTTTTATGTATTACTCCAACCCTATGAATGTGGAACATGCCTTCATCATGTTCATTCTTAGGATCTTTGACTAATTGAATTCATGCTCACCATTGATCCTTATCTAGTTAGATTAATCACTTATCATATATCTTCATCACGTAATTAAACTCTCACTATTAATATTCTATATCAAAAATTTGGATAAGTATTGGAACCACAACAATCTTATTAGAAGGCTAACTTTACACCATGATATCTTTTGATATACATTACCTTGTGACCTAAAACTTGGACCATAGAAACTAGTGTCAAACCTAAACATCACCATGTGATCATTTCCTTCTACAAATACCACACATGTAAATTTTTATGTCATAAATCTACTCTCTTATCCTTATTTGTCAAGATGACTAATTAAATCTAGACACTCATATGACTATTATGATGAATTCCTTTCACTTATATAAGCACTCTAAGCACTCATAACACCCCATAGGGTCTCTATAACATGAAAACACCATCAAGATATTAAACACAACCTATTTGTCATTAATTCACTATTATCTCATTCTCTCTTTGACATCAATGATAACCTAACATCATTGACCATGCTAAAAAATCTCCCCCTTTATCATTGATTTCAAAACATCCTTATATTGAATTCTTACTCATTTAAACTCCTTCATTCCAATCTTCCCCCACCTTTTGACATTAATGACAAAGGGTCTCTTCCTCAATATGATAACTTGATCATTGACCTAACAATTTACTCACAGAGCTTAAAAGTGCCCCCTAACATCAAGATCCATCTCATGTCATTTGTTCTTTGACATACACCAATCTAAACTTGGGATTCTCTGATCCTTGGACTTCTCTACCTACAAAACTCACAATCTCTCTTTGATCATACATGAAGATTCAATACCTTGTTAAAACACATGACTTAGTTTGATCAAGTCATCATATCAATATTATTGAATTCACAACTATAATATACATCTTCACACTTCTATCATGACTAAAGCATCTTTGCATATGTTCCCCCTCACATCATGCACATCTTTTTCAAGACACTTAAGCTAAATGCATTATCTCCTTATAGCCAAACATATATTCAAATGATATTATTATCCTGTAATATCAACCAAATCTCAACTCAAATCTACCATGCTTCCTCTTATTGGTCAAGTGCCTTCTTGAAGCTTAGATAGAGATATATTAACCCATAA
Organism: Torreya grandis; assembly: GCA_037957365.1. Classification (NCBI taxonomy): domain Eukaryota; kingdom Viridiplantae; phylum Streptophyta; class Pinopsida; order Cupressales; family Taxaceae; genus Torreya; species Torreya grandis. Next base: position 62,228 of record JARHVA010003512.1, read on the forward strand.
TGTACTAGAATAATGTGTAACTAAGAATTTTCCATAGCACCTCATATTCCTTCTCCTCCTTGGTCATCTGAAACTGATAGTTTTTCTTCTTTTTCTTAGGATTAAGAGAAGTAACTTACTCATGTAATAAAATAGTCTCATTTTATTTTAGGAATTAATTGACAATACATGGAGACAACAAATATTCATGGCATACTTTATCACTAGACATTGATAGATAATTTTATTCACATGAAACTTGTTCAATAATAGCAAGATGCTTATTTATATCCATACACACCTCAAAACTAGCCTCAACTAACACCTTGTTATTTTTTTAAGCTCATCTTGAATTGATTTTTTATTCTACTTTTTTATCTGGATAGATGACACATTATCTTGACATTCCTAAACCTTCTTCATATTTGATTCCTCTTTTGATTTAGTAGGTAGTCTACTTTAATCTTTTAATTCAACTGAATTAGTTTTCTTGGTTTTCACTTCCTTTGGTTTCCATGCCAAGGATTGACCTTTCTTGAGAACTCTAGGATGTCCATGTACCTTCTTATGTCTTGAGAGATTGATTTTAAAATATATTTCAATATGACCAACTTGATGATAACTAAAAAATATAACATCATTCATACCATTTACTTGATGAATATTATGAATCTCAATAAACATAACATCTTGTCTCTTAGGTTCATTATGATCAATCTTAATTGTCTTACATCTTCATACCTAGGTTAGAATTTTCCCATAAATTCTAGGGAAAAATATATAAATATGTCCCATGTTATTATAATTATAGTAAATTATATTATCCATAACTCTAGTTGACTAGCTATTCTTCCTTCTATAATTTTTTGCCTTATGACCAAAAAGTTTACATGTAAAACAACGACCATGAAATTAACTTTCATACCTTATAGTGTCTAGTTTCCTAACAATTCTTTTCACCTTCTTGTCTTGAGTTAACCTCTATTGCTCTCTCTCAGTCTTATTTACCTTGACAATAAATTGTTCATTCTCATCTTTCAATGAATCTAGATTTGTCTTCAATTGAACACTCTCATCCTATTTAGCTCTCATACTTGAACTTACAACCTCTAACTAAATTCTAAGATCTTGGATGGTTTCCTTATCCCTCTTAGCCTCTTTAGTCATGTCATCCTTCAATATAACTGCTTTATCTTCAATAATATCTATAGAATCAAGATTGGACTTCAACTCATCATGATCACCTTAATTTGAACTCAACTTGGAATTTGTCTCTTCTAACTAAGTTTTGACATGTCTGCATTCTTCCTATTTTAAACTTAGATTAGTATTTGTAACTCTTAATTAATCCTCAATAATGATGATATTCTCTTTATAATCTTTTGATCTTGAGCTTACATTAAAGTATTATAGCTCATTATTGAGCTTGATGCACTCATCCTTAATAGCCTTAAATATTTAGGTCATGATATTATTCTGAGCTTTTTCTTGATCATACTCACTCATCTTACATTTTTACTTCTCAAAAAATACCTTGTATTGATTACACTTTTCATCACCTCATTTTAGACATGCATAAGTAACATATAATTGATCCTTAAACTCTTTATTATCTTTATTCAATTGCTTAGCCATCTTATGCTACTTATGATCACCTTTAGGTTGTTAGACCTACTCAAAAAGGACCTACTCTGATACCAATTATTTGAGGTAAAATCACTGATAGGGGGAATGAATTAGTGAGGCTAGATATTCAATCCAATTTCAAACCCTTTAAACCCTTAACCATTCAACATATATAATCATGAATCATATACATCATTCATAACAATGAGCATGGACGATAAAACAAGATCAAGCACAAAACACATAATATATGTGGGAAAACCTCCTGGAGGATAAAATCCACTAAACCTTACAAAATGGAATAGAGTCATATAATAAAAATATCTAAAATTTAGTAAGAATTAATCCATAGAATAATTCACACCAATCCCTTAGTTTATTTAGACACCAATCCCATAAGGAGTTACTCCCCTATCTAGTTGAACACCCACAACAACTAGACTTTTAGCAAGAATTATCTTGTAAAGAGGAACCAACCCCATAGAAAAATAACCACCCACTCATCTACCTTGAATATTTCATCTTAAAAACCTATTTTTTATCTTCAAATTATGATTACCACCTTTTTTTCACTCTTCACCTCTCATTTCTCTCAAGCTGCCTCTAGAATTAACTCCTCAAACTTCCTCTTCTAGGATCATTAGGTCCAATGTCCTATGTGTCCTCTTACATAAAATTTATTATATAATCATGAATGATACCATTCACTCTATATTGGTCCTCAATGACCTATACCTTCTATTTCAAATGTTCTCTCATTTTATTTAATCCATACTTTCATAATCAACATAAATAGGCCAACAATGACTTGTATTTATACCACTCTCTTAGTATAACCCATCTTGGTCAGCCAAGATTCTTACTGTACTTGTTATAAATTTTAAATATGTACTCATACATGTTATATTTAAGAAACACACTCTCTTTAGGTCTCCTAATACCTCATTATCCCAAAACCACCATTAGGTTTTAGTGAGACCTAAAATAATTAGGCCTTCATACTCATACATTACAACTTCAACTCCTTGGTCCACTTTAAAATTATAAAAAATATTTAAACACATTAATAATATATTAAATATACCATTTCTCACTCCCTCATAGGTCCATGCCACCTGAAACACCAAATAAATACTTGAACCTACCAATTAGTTCTCCTTGCTCTTTAGGTCTTCATACATAAAAAACATAGTCTCTAACTTTTGAAACAAACACTAAATTATTTAAAATATAAATATGATTAAATCACATGTTTTGACCATTTATTATATCTTCAACACATCCATGTTCTTTAGACGCTCAACACAATCTCCAAGCAGTAAAAACAACTATCTCAGATTGACTACTCAAGTTGGTCATACACATTCAAAATATGATTATACTATTTTGACTCTCCATATCTGATCAAGGGAATATCATGAAATAAAATACTTTATAATAATCCTTATATACTTATATAAAATATCCATACTCATTTTATTCTTCAATTATACTCAAAACACCTTCAACTCACTCCTACAACATGGTCACTGAATCTACCAGTGCATTCAATAAACATAGTCAACTTCTAAATAGTTGTTCACACTAAATATGGATTGGTAAAACCTTACAAAATATGGTCATCATGAGGTATATAACACTATATAATATATATTTCATCTTGAAACATCAAAATACTATGAAGAATGACTCAAATATCCTTCTCTAATCACTTCCAAAACATGGTCAAACACAGTTAACTTTGGAGCTCAATATCTATAATTATACAAACACTAAAATCTTATAATAATTTTTTTGGATTATCCTTGATTTAATTTTCATATTTTCATTTTAAATCACCTTCAAATTCATCTTAGATCAAAATATATATGCAAAATATTCAACACTAGTTTTTCCTTTGTTAATTTCAAATACCAATGATCATTGGTACATGTAAATATTGTAGACACATGTCTTCATCTCATTATCCCTAAAATATAGATAATTTTTTTTATTTTTATATTCTTACTATCCTCCTAGATTTAACCTACATTTCTCACAATTTATCTTAGATCCTTGCTTATGAGATCAAGCCACTTGGTAGTCTTGTGTGCCCTCTGTGTACCCTACAATCAGTCTCCAATGAACTTATTCCACTTAAAATACCCATGTGACTTATAATAATTATGTTTGAATTAATTAATAAGGCAAAAATTTCATCTTTATCTATATGGTTTAACTCACTCTATTGATCTTTGATCTAATACTTAAACTCCATGAATGTGACACATATCTTCATCGCATTAATTCTCAGTATCTTTGACTAATAGATTTAGTGCTTTCCATTGATACTTATATATTAATATTAATCACTCACCATAAATATTCATCACCCAATTAAATTATCACCACATATATTTGATATCATAAATTTGGCTGAGTATGGGAACCACTATAATCTGCCTAGAAGGCAAACTTTGCACCATGATATATTTTACTATGCATAACCTCATGACCTAGAAATTGGACAATAATAGGCTCAAAATTGAACCTAAAAATGTGATAATTTATTTTTTAAACTACCACATGTGAAAATTCTAGCATCATAAATTTTATCACTCAACCTTATCTATCAAGATGACTACTTGAACCTAGACACTCATATGACTGCTCTAATGAATTTCTTTCACATCCATAAGCACTCTAAGCACTAATAACACCCCATAGGGTCTATAAAACATGAAAAAACCATAAATATATCAAAAAAAACTTATTTTATATTAATTCACTAGTATCTCATGCTATTTTTGACAACAATAATAACCTAACATCAATGGCCATGCTCAATAATGTCATGGTTCCATTAGTAAAACCTCCCATAATGTATGGATATATTTTATATTTGAAAATACAATAAAAACCTTATAAATTATGCAATTATTACTATAATTCACTTTAAATATTTTTTTTTTGTAATACATGAATTGATTTTTATGCTACCCATTCTCAACAATACTCTTTTACCACAAATTGGGAAATGTGTAAAACTTCATTTTTTGATTTATTTTCCATTAAAAGATTTATATTGATTATGTTTGTTTATTAATTATTTTTTAAGCCTTATGTTCTTCATTTTAATATGGATTTCTCAATGTTATATTTTTACATTTGGATAACTTTGATAATAAGGTAGTGAAAAAACCACTTTTTTTTCCAAAGATCCATTTGGCTTGTTCTTTGCATATCAATATTTGGGACTGTTCCATTTATAAAAATCCATTTTGGACATGATGCATTTAAACATGTTAGAATATTCCAAAAATTTTCTAAATAGAGAGAATGGTTTGTAAAATTGCCAAGCTAATTGGGAGATGGTTTTTATGGATCCATAGGTAATAAACTCCAATAATCTATGGTTATTTTACTATTATCAACCATAATTTTTACCTTTTAAATTGTACACTTCTTATTGTTACTCATGTTAAATATAAATATATTATAATATAGGGAGTGATTTTATCACTGGCCATTCTCAAGAGGACTCTTTGCACATACACCATACGAGAGGTATGAAGTGTAAACATTTGTTTTTGGTTTTTAATTCATTCATTTCAGTATAATGATTTTGTGCATTATGTTTGCATAGTTGTGTTTGGGTTATTCCATTTTGAATATAACAGTGGTATTGAATTTTTTTTACATCTATGTATGTGATACCTATTTGGGTTATTGGTTTTGCATCCAACCCAAGATGTATATAGGAATGATCTAAAGGTAATATTATTTAATAGTTTCTCACTTATTATAAAAAACATGCATATGGAGTTTTTGATGATTTAGGTAAAGTCAATATCAATATTGGGTTAATATTAAAATACATTTTATACAATGATAGTATATATTGGTGGTCTATTTGACATATCACACCAAATCTAGGAGGAAAATAGGAGATAAAAGGCTCAACTAGTGAGGATTTCCCCTTTTCCCTTCCATCTATCTTGAAAGGAAATATGCTAAAAAAAAATTCCCCATGGTCTTTATCTACCAGGTCATGGTGAACTAGATACCTCAATTGGATGACACAAGTTATTCCATATAAGGGGCCTATCTAAAATGCACTATGATATCCAAAAATGAAATTTAGACTAGGAAATACTCAACTCATTAAAATTTCCCAATTGTTTCCTCATTGAGAAAAACTTATCTCTAACATGCTATATTCAACATTGCTTTAAAATAAACTAGAAATGAACATGCAATCCAAATAAAACATGTAAAACCAAATTTTTGATTAATCTATTCTAAAACTAAACTAATAGATTATAAAAAATATCAAAATACAAAGGGGGTAAAGAGGAAAAAATGAGCTAAAATGCAATGCAGATAAATTTAGTTAATTTGGTTAGATAAATCTTGTAAAACCACTCTTTTATCAGACCAATATTCACATAGTCATAAATAAATATGATGCTTAAATTGAGAGGAAAAATTGACTATAAAGAAAGAGGGATAGAATTACCATATTAATTTACACATTATGAACATTAGCCTCACAACATTACAATTTAAATATGTTGACCAAAATTAAAAAACATCTGGGATTCACCATTTCTATCTAAAACTATAGAAATGTCTTAGAATAGTATAGCTCATTGGGAAATAAACCAATTAGGAAAACAAAAAATAATAAGAAAAGATGAAAAAATGTCTGATTATTCTATTCTATCCATTAAATTTAAATGAACCATCCCTTATCACAATGAAGATCTGGTCTTATATATACCTTTTGTCCAACTAGTCCCAAGTTTATCCCATAAATGGGTGGTTAGGATAGCTTAATGAGCTAGGCCTACCTAAGAATAATTTAATTTCTATTCTAACCATGATCAGAGGGACATAAACCATGTTAACTAAATTCCCCCTAAAATATACATATTGGAATGTCTATAGGATCCTTTTTGGGATTTTCATTTGGCCATGTCTTACGGTTGGAGACCACACCTCTTTCAGATATGTTCTGTCATTGTGATGTTCATTTAGTCCCAATGTAAACATCATTACTTAGTCAATGACACTACTTAATTTACTTGTAATTATAGGCGCTGTGATCTCCTTATTCCATTATAAAACAATATATAACTTGATTACACAACTCTAATTAGGCTTGAAATACAATTTTTGGATATAGATAACCTATACAAGAAATTTGACCATAAAATTTGGTCACTAAAACATTTTATGGGGGTTAAAATAGCAAATTTATTAAATTTATGCCAAGTGGATGATTATTACTACTCCATGATGCCTACATGTATTCATGAGTTAGGGCCACCCCATGTGTCAAACTTCTACTAATTTACTATGTATCTTTAGGACCAATGTCCTCTAACTTTTATTTAGCTCTAGTGTAATGACATCTCACCATTTGGTGAGATATTGGCCACCTAAAGCTCGATGGCCTAGGATCAAGGTCGCATATGATCTAATAGATCTAATGCCTTGATATTTTGATAAATGTCATTGTCTTAGGTATTTATTTCTCAACTACTTATCCAAACCATTTTGAGTGTCTTGGGAGTATAGGTAAACACAATATTACAACATGGCTACATCCCATTCACCTAAATGACTACTAGTTTTCTATTTGAGTAAAAATTGCTCTGAGACCATGATGAAGTGGTATTTCACCATGTGGAATCATCCTATTCATGCATAAGATCATTGGGTAGGTAATTTATTTAAAGTGTTTTAAATAAGTGATGAAGTGATATTTTGATAGGTTGTAACATCTCTTTCATCCATATCATGCAGGGAAAGAGATAATGCACAAATTGGCCTAAGGAAGTGACCTATTAGGAAGGAAACACATGTTTGCATCCCACTTGTTTTGGGACTTAAGGATCCTCAAAAATTGACCAAGTTCAATGTATTTTGAGAAGTGGATACTCACCATGTGTCACCTCCATACTTGCCCATGGTGTATAAAAGATAAGAGATAGTCATTATAGTTTGAAAATAAAATTAACCATTAGAATATGAATTTCCCCATTTTCAAAATAAAATAACTAAGTTATAAGCCAAAATAAAGGAAAAAGGAAGGATATTAAATGAATAAATAATGAAATTTTACCAATCTAAAAGCCTAGTTAATCCCAATGTGATTAAAATGACTAAGACTAAAAATAAAACCAACTGAAAAGTTATTTGAATTCAAAATAGAGTTTAAATGGGATAGAAAGGAGAAGACTTAAATGGATAAAATAATCTCATTTAGTTAAGGTAAAACCACCTTAGTCCATTCTCATGAAAGTGACTAAGTTACATAATAAAGTCACATGAAGATTTAGCCTACTAATTAAAATAGAATCCCAAAATGGACTAAGATGCCAAGGATAAAATTAATGAAAATGCATGAGAACTCAAAGAAATTGAATAGAAACTAAGGAATTATCATTCCAAAACATCATTTAAGATAGACCAAGACTTATTAGATTTAATCATATTATAATTATCAGATCCATGTTGTCCCACCATGTAAAATATTTCTTTGACTAGATACATTATGAATACTTCAAGTTTAAAATTGGTTAGAATAGAAAAGTGAGATTAAAATCCAAATTATATATTAATAATTTTTAAAATCAAAACAACATGTCAAGAAAGCTAAGGCTACCAACCCACTATAATAAAATACTATAATCCATAGAAAAAAGAGATCCCATAATTTTATAACAAAATTAGGGTGTGTTGTTTAAGAAAAAAAGATTCAACTTAATTTCATCCCACTTATTAGTTTCATGTGTGATAAATATACCTTTTTTGTATCTTAAATTATGAAAATTTTAATGTAATTGAAAATATGGAGGTGTTATGTGCATGCAATTTTGACTCGAGATTTAAACACAACACATTGACTTTGTTTGATGATCTAAATTGTTGAAATATAGACTGTAACTACATTCAAATAAGTATGAAAGATGTAATCAATTATAAGTTTTTACTTTAACATAATAATAATTTTAAATATTCATAGATTGATATGCTAACATTAAATTGAAATAGTTTTTAGTTGCACAAGTGATCCTAAATTATTCTAGGTGGTATTAAGTCGATAAAGGAGAAACACCCATTGTCTAAAAAGGATAATGATTTATTTATGTGTATTAATTTTCATTCCTTTTAATCATAAGTTTTATGTTCCTTCCCTTAGTCAATTTATTTTATGATTAATTCACAATTTATAACCAAATTTTATGTCTTCTCCATTTTTAGGTTTTGTTTATCAAGTTTAGTGACTAAATATTTAAGAGAGATCCAAGCCTTCCAAAAAATTTAATTTTAATTTTTTGTTCTAGTTATAATAATATATTATTTACTGACTAAAACCCCACTAATCCCTTTTGTATTTTCAGGCTTGCATAGAATTCATATACCAAGTTATGTATTATTATTTAATATTCTATGATGGAATATGTTGGGCTTTCCAACTTTGAAAATATATATTCAAAACCTATCTTTAATGCATTAGTGATAAATCATATGTTTTTGAACTAATTATTTGATACAATGATGCATATGTTTGTTTATTACTATTTTGTTATTAATGGTATAAATAAGATAAAACTTGTGACCTATTCAGATTATATAATAAATGTCTAAATTAATAAAATATGAATGTAACTAGTAGAGTATGATTAATTTATTACAATTTATATTTGTATAAATGAAAAATAAGATAAGGTATTTAGCTTATTTATTATTGTGTTATGGTTTGTGAAAATGTAGACTCATTATAAGTTTTTAGGTATAGACACTCAAATTAAATCATTAAGTGATTGATAATGTTTAATATTAACATCCTTATCTTGTTTGACCTATTCACCATTCCATTAGCTTAAAATATATATGGGAACATTCACTACTCTAAAAAGTGTTTTTAAACTATGAAAATGATTTAAACATCCCTATTCTACTTACAAATTCCTATAAACCTATTTCCAATAGTCTTTGTAATTTTGGGATAGGATCATTCTAGTTCAGATAAGGCTATATTGTTCTTTAATGATAAAGTTTTAAATTTGAAACATTACACTTTGCCCCTTTTGCATTTTTATCAAGTTAATTAGTGTAAATATTCAAAATATTCCCATATATTATCACATCAATTCCTCTCCAAACACATCTAGTAATAACTTTTGAATTCCACTGCATATTGATGAAAATAACACTATTATTTATAATTTGAATTCATAACCATTATAACAATCATATGCCAAGTTTGAAATTGTTTTATTTAATGTCAAAGGAACTCATAATAAATCATTCAAATTTATCTATATAGTTACATTAATACAATAAAGTCAAGGTTCCCGCACTCACTCTAAGAGGGAAAACTACATTGGCTTGAAGCCCTTTTGGTCTATATAGGCAACACTCAAATTATGCAAGGTTTTATAATGATAGTTTGACTATTCCCCTTGCATAATTTCCCCCTTTTAATTTGATATATATTGTGTTTACTATTTAGGATCTAGGGTTTGGATTGTTTAGGTATTTTTCATGTAAATTAGGACACATAGTTAAATAGTAAACCCTCACATATAGTTGCACACACCCAGTATAAAAAATTAAACATATGGTCAACCAAGGCATCACTAGAGTCAATAGACAAGGTCATAGTGCAAATCTATCCTCCTAGTGAAGCATTATCCCAACATATATTGAAATACTAATTTTGATTTATAAAAAAATTAGATATCTTTTACATATTTTTTATTCATAATCAATCTACACATTTAATATAAACTCAGTTTGAGCTAGATTTGCATATTTGTTAATCAATTTACTCTTTTTTATCTCATTTAAAATTAATAAAATTATATATTTTAGATTTTAATTTGTATATTTGCATAGATATAAATAAATTTTAAAAAAATTATTTGTTCTTGTCATTTAATTATTAAATAAAAACATTAAACATTTTGGTGACTCATTTATGTGTTCTAGGATTTTACACTTTTTTATATAAATTCATGACACTAAAAGAAAACAACCTTAAACTTTAGATATTAATACAAAACCATGAGGTAATATTATTAGACCTTAAAATAAATTGACACTAAATAAATTATCTATCACCTCATATATAAATATGATATGAGATCTCTTTTTTTGACTTTGAGTTTAAATTTGTTGATATCTATATTTATTTTTGCAATTTTTTTCTCTTTATTTTCTATTTGCTTGATGTTTATTTATAAAAACTATGTTTTGGCAGTTTTAAAACTACTTAGTGACTATTTTTATGGCCTAAATGATGATCTATTTTAGGGACATCATGGTGTGATGGGTATTTCCCAAAGCCATTATACATCACTAAACATATAGTTTAGTTTGCATGTACCTCACAGTATATCACAACCTATTAGGGTCCCTTAATTATACCATATGAAGCCTCTTTTAGTGGTTTGATTTGTAGTGCACCTAAGAGTATAATATTTCTTAGGGAAGTTACTCTCACCATACCCTTAGAGATGGTATAATGATCTATAAGTATGGTTTAGCCTATGTAGTTAATGTTACAAAACATTGGGCTGACAATACTCTACAAATGAGCAAGTATATTTGAGAGCCCACATAATCATTCAAACACTTTCCTAGATTACCCTTTATACTTTTAGTTTTACTTATATAATTTTCATAGATATTAGATATTTTATACATGATAGATAAATTGATATAAATAATCACTTTATTTTTTAATTTAATGTATTCAAATTAATTGTATATATCATGGATAATTAAAGTAAATATCCTAATGATGTTAATCCTATAGATAAGTTATTCTATACTCATGTTATGCCTTTCACTTATGATAATGAATGGACAAACCAAAATAAGAAAAAACTTATGGAATAAACATATATGGATGATTTTTATTTTGATGATGTAACACTAAATAGACTATAGAGAGGACTACATAACATGACTAGTCAAACATTAGTCCATAAATCCAAAATAAATTCATAGAGAAATAACTAACTAAGCCTATCTATTAAAGGGGAATTTATAAATGATAATGAAGAAATAAATGAAAAAAGCATACTAGTTACCTTCCAAAATGGATTCCATCATCCAAAAGTGGCTCAAAAACATGTTATCCCCTGATCAAGAATCCTTCTCTTTGTCAATAATGGTGGTAAAACTTTTCTATGGTCTCAAGAACATTTCTCAAAAACTAGACTCAAGATGTGAAATCACTAAATTGGCCTATGAATGAAGCTTGAAACTAAAATAAATGGTCAAATGCAAAGGATTATGGAGACAATTCAATATAATAACTTTGCACAAATCAAGCTTAAAAATTATATCCATGGCCTCTCTATTTATATATTTTAAAGAATGACCAAAATCAACCATGATCATCCATCTCAAGATTGAGATGTGTGGTCATGGATTAATTGAATTATGTAATTAAAATCCACAATTATTCTCATCACGACTTTGAAAGAAGGAAAATTAATGAGGCATGGGAGGTAATAAAGAGGCATGAGAGACCCATAATCCTGATATTTTATGCACTTATGGCTTTATGGATGCCACCCCATAAATGACATCACCTGATGATGTAGATAATAGAAATCAGTTTCCAAAAATAAATATTCAAAAACTCTCATGGAAAATCCACTTAAGATCTTGATTTATATTAATTATCCTTAAATAAGTTTAATCAACATTTATGCAATTATTTGGAAATTGACCCTTAATTAATCAAAATGGTTAGAAAGTCATATTATTGAGTCTTAATTCGACTCAAGAAGAATTGGAAGGTGCCATTAGGTGAATTGGAACCATATTCCCATTTAAGATGTTACCAACACAAAATAACAAAGGTACATGATGTGTCCTAATGAATTATAAGAAAAGAGTTATCCAAAGCACCAAAAGGCAAAATTGTCATTTTGACTCAAAATGAATTGATCAAAGTTAGCTAGCCCATAAATTACATTGCCCCATTTAGATATACTTTAACCTAAATTGGCACTTGTAAATGACAAGTTTGAACCATTTAGTGCATTTTATGGATTTTGACCTAAAATATGCATTTGAGTGCAATTAAAGTAAGATTGACAATTTAAACATAAATGGTGTTAGGAATTGGATGTCTACATAGACATTATGATTTTGGTGCATTTTGGGAATGAGAATACATAAAAAATCTATTCCTTTCACCTTAAATAGAAAAATACACCTATATAATCATCTTTGGCTCTCCCTCTTAATTCATCCTTGAATCCCTCTTTGGATTCATCTCTATGTTACTCTCTAAACTTACCCTAGAATATCCTTTAGATGAACCTCTAAATTCCTCTATAGATTCACACCTAAATTCCTCTTCATGGTTATCTTTAGATTTCATTATATATTTACCTTTTGATATTACTCAAGGTCCTTTACCATATTACTTATACACTAAAAAAAATGAGCATTTTAAAAATGATTATCTATTCTCCCTTAAATTACCTATTAAGAAGTGTTGTAATTGATGTCAAGGTGCATCTGTTGAAGATGCATGGTGAGTGGTGTTGAGGTATGAGTTTGTATGCTTGATGTGACATGGAATCCATGTGAAAAGAGAGAATTTGAAGGCAAGAGATAATATGAAGGAAAGAGAGAGTTTTAAGGTAACATAATGTCTCTTCTATTGGCTGATGTCAAGGTTTAGGTGAGCTTGAAGTTGACAGTGTTGTCACAAAGATGTATGATGGTCAAGAGAGCATTGAAACATGGTTATGAATATATAGGTATGCATGAAGTCATGAGATAATTTTGATTAGAAAGAGATTATTGCATTAGTGTGAGAGTGATGTCTAAATAGTGTCCTTTTTGTTATCATTGAGGTAAGCATATTTGAGTATTATTTATTGAGTATAAGGTGTCTTGAGAGGAATAGTCTAGACCATGTGAGAAGGTGTGCATAGTAATGTTTGGTGAAGTATATAATAACAAGAATGTGAGAGGTTTTTTGGCATTGTTTGATCATTTAAGTAAAACATATATACTTTTAGAAGTGTTTCAAGGTTAGTTGTTAAGTTTTAAGTTCTTAAGAAACCTAGTCATGGCACTAATAATTATATATAAAATCCTTGTGAGAAGATATGAGTATGGTGAATTGGTATAATGGATGAAAATATGAATTATAAGTTTTATGAGGTTTATTTGGCATGTATATGAGGCATTTTAGCACTCATAAGAGTGTTAGGGTAAGCTTATAGGGTAAGACCTTTTGATCAAGTCTGCATCTAGGCCACTTACAAATGTTTCCTAACCTAATGAGGTATCATGATCAATTACCAAGGAATATAAAGTATGTATGATATTTTTTAATCACTTATAATGTTTATTTAGTGTGTGATATTATTTTATAGTGCATGAACATAAATTTTAAGGCCTAATGTGGTTTGCAGGTAAATATGTAAGTGAGCAAAGAGAGAGACTATGTGGCCTAGTGAGGGGTATGATTAGATTCTAGAATGTTTGATAATATTTAGGAATTATAAAAGGCTAGGTATGTTTTATAAAGTTTTTTCATGGATTTTGAGGTCTTAGTGTGAAGGACAAGGCATGGAAAGTTGTTTAAAGGTCTCTCAAATGCACAAAATGAAGGGTTCTCAACTTGAGAAGGATTTTCTTGTGCTCATCAGATTGTCAAACATTTGCATGGGAACCTAATATATTCATCATATATGTTTAAGGGTCATAAATTAAAATTACATGAATTTGTTTTTTGATTAGGGGTTATACTATATGAATGATTGTTAAGAATAGAAATAGGTTTAAACCCTCTTAGAACTGTAATAAGGACTCAATGCTAAATATGTTGATAAAAAGTGCTTAGAATGGATTGGTATATTTATTTAATGTATGTAAATTTGTATTAAACTCTCATAGCAACCTCTAAGTGTTATTAAGTTGTTAGGTGTATGATTAGACCCTACAATAAAGTGCTAATTTTTTGGACATTTGTTGTTGTAGTCAAAGTTGACCAATTCAAAGTGTACAAATAGATGGAGGATGAATATTTTTATTTTATTTATTTTTTTTTAATGTACATGACTTTTTATGGATATGTTATATCCATAAAGTGTGCTAAACTAGAAATCCAAGTTAGCTAGTCTTTAATAGGCCTAATGATGAAAACAATGAAAAACTCAGGTAGTAAGGAGAAGATAATTAGGAATGTGTTATCATGATAGAGTTATGAAACCAACTGTACGGATAATTTTTTTTAATATTATTTAATATTAATTATTTTTATAAATATTTAAATTTAGGTATAGTGGTGAAAATAAATAAACCAAAATGGCTTGTCTGACTTAGTGAGATCTATGTGTAGTGAGGTCAACAAATTGGTCTTACAGACCAATAGTTGCCACTAAACCATATGATGTTTGTATTTTAAGATGGTATGGATATTTCATAAGTTAATATACATAGATAATAATTATTTTAAAATTGTAATATGGGTGTTGAATTTCAATTTCATCATGAGTATGCTTTAAGGTAAACTAGCAGTTCTAGGTAAGCAAGTTGCAATGATGAATTTGAGGATCTATGACATGATTTGAAGTATATAATTCACATGGTGTTTTTTTTATAATTTTATTTCCTATAAATTATTTGTATAATTTTTTATATTTATTTAAATTGGTTAAAATTTTTAATCCAAAGTGGCTTGTTTGGTTCTAGTTTGACTATGTGTAGTACGGCCAAAAGATTGGTCTGTAAAGACCAATATTTGACATTATACATTGTGATTTTTTTTTAGAGTGTTTTATAGAAGTAAAAAAATATTTTTAAAGTATTAATGGTCATGGGAAGTTTTATTTAGGTTTTTAATATTAGGTTGTTCATGACTAGATTTTGGAGTGTTCTAGTAGTTCTAAGTGGGTTATTTATAGAAAAGTGTTCGAGTCCTTTTACCTTGAGTTATGAAGTCTAAATCACATGGTGATTTTTTTAAGATCATTCATTTTTTTATTAATTTGATTTATTATCATGGTTATGTGACTAAATTATGTAAATTCTTTAGTTCTATTTGGTAGACTTTATGTAGGTTCATAGGCCTAATTGTGAAAAATGTTACAAGGAGTGTTCATGAAGGGATTGGTGATAAAAAGTGTTATGGACCTTAGAATATTTTTATTCAGATCTATTTTAAAAATTTATGAATGTATATTGTTTGTAAATTAAGGTAATTTTTTCAATAATAACATAGGGTAATGTGTACTAATGAAAGCCTAATTGAATTAGGTCTCCTTAAGGCTTTGTAGGTGGTCTATATTGTACCTTAGCTAGGCAGATGATTGTTCAGGTCCTCTACCCAAATATAGTCTAACATGGGACTAACCATAGGATTTGGGTATCCTATAATGGTGTCATAAATCTAGGATTTTTAATGATGCAAGCTCCTTAGATGCATCATTTTAGCTCATTTCCACTACTAAAACCTACTAATGACTAGGGAAAAGGGAGAGAGAGATAACATGAAAAGGAAACCTACGATAAAGATGGTGATGCACCTCAATTATGGTTGATCCAATCTATAATCCTAGACCCCATTTTTAATTCATTTATCTTTTCTCCATTAGGGACTCAACTCACATTTTCTATCCAGGCAAGAAGCTTAGTATGTGGTTCAAAATGACCAACAAACCTAAGAAGAGGTTTTGGTCTTTTATGTTATGGATAACCTATTGTAATGATTTATTCATGTATGACATGTGTTATAATACCTATTTTAAGGATAATCCAAGTGTTCAAGTTTATATGGATGGCCAAGTGGTATATGAGTAAGAGGCTTGTATATATAAGGCAGTTTTAGGCCTATTTAAGTAGAAGAGTATAAGAAAATGACATAAGATATTATTGAGAAGAATGAGGTCTTGTAGACCATTATATGAGTGTAAAGGATATGTAATGAAGATCTAAAAGTGTCTCTACATATGAAATCAATTTTAAATGACCTAATTAGTTTTGAAGAGACCTAGTTAGGCAAAGAAGCCTAAAAGACAATCTAAGAGAGATAGAAGAGTGAGAAGAGATAAAGAATGTGATCATAATATATTGTGTTACAAACATAGTGTTTTAAATATTATAAAATTTTTTAGGTGCATGATTTGGTATTGAGTCATCTAGGGGGTTGGTTCCTCCTTGTAAGTTGGTGATTGTTAAAGCATAACTAGGTTGGTGATTAGCTAGTTGGGGTTGGTGTTCCATTTGGATTTGGTGCTTCACTAAATTGTGATATTTTGACTTATAGTATTATAATCCATTTTCATGGATTCATAGGTTTTATTCCCCTTGAGGTTTTACCACATAAATTATGTTTTGTCTTGTATAATCTTGGTTCATGCATATATGGTTGATTACTTATGTATTACTTGATCTATATGGTGATGTCATAGTTCATGTATGCTAAGGAGGAATTAAATGAAAGTTTTTTAGAAGACTGATTCACCCCCTCCTCCACCTCTCAGTCATTTTGATTCCAATATTTATTATTATATCTTGGTCCTTTGAAGCAAGCCTAATAGCCTAAAGGAGATCTTAGAAGCAAAGATGACTAGTATTCAAGTTTAAGGAGGCTTCTCTACCCCTAAGGCTCCATTATTCAATGGGGACTAATTATGCATTTTGGATAATTAGAATGAGGATATCTCTAATGTCTATTGTCCATGGCATATGGTAGTCATTTGTGGATGGATATACTCTACCTCCTACACTACCAACTTATACAATAGGAAAGAAGAAAGGTAAGAGCAATTACAAGGTAATGAATGACATTATATGTGGCCTATCAGAGGTAGAGTTTATAAAATTGATGCACTATGTGTTATCCAAAGAAGATATGGGATAAATTGAATACAATATATGAATTATACACAAAGGTGAAGATTTATAAGTTGTAGATCCACTAGAGATAATTTGAAAGTTTGAAGATTAATGAAGATGAAACCATTACATCTTACTTGTTAAGGGTTGGTGTAGTGGTAAATGTCATTACAATATTAAGAGAAGAAGTGAAAGAGTCTACATTTATTTAAAAAGTATTGAGATCACCAACTCCTAAGTTTGATTCTAGGGTGTATACAATAGAAGATATTCAATATTTGGAAAAGCTAGATATGGATGGGTTTCATGGCATCTTGACTACCTATGAGATGAGAACAAATGAAGGAAGACCTCCCAAGAAGGACGTAGATTTCAAATCTAAGAAGTCAAAATCCAAGAAGGTCAAGGATAAGGTATGTTAAAATGTTGATGATGATGAAATAATAACCATATTTTCTAGGAAATTAAGGTTTGGATCTAGTAATTACAAAGGTAAGTTTCCTTCCAAATGTTTCAACTATGGTAATATTGGTCACTTTGTATCTAAGTATCCTAAAAAGGATAAAAATGAGCATGATGAAGAACATGATGAACATCATGGTGATGATAATAAGATCTATAAGCCTCAAAAATCAAGAAATATTTTAGGAACTGTGAAGGTAAGAAAGGGTCATTCAAAAATAAGAGAAGTTTATATACCAAAGAATAGAATAACTCATCTAATGTAAGTGACACAAGCACATATGATAGTAATGAACGTGACCATGTCAATAATGAAACCTTATTCATGGGAATAGAAGTAGATAATGAGGGTTTATCAAAAGTAAAGGACCTTATGGATGATGAATTATATGAATAAGAAGTTGAAGTAAACCCCTGAGGTAGAATTGATGAGTGCTCTAGAGGAGTTGAAGTTTCAAATAATGAAGAATCAAAAACTAAGATCAGTAGTTAATGACTATGAAGATCAGATTTGTTTCTTTGAATAAAGACTATGTAACACATTTAATGAGTATGATGAGATCATCAATCAAATTGGAGCACAAATGGAGATAGTAATTTCTAGTTTAAAAACTAAAGAGGAAGAATACACTAGGTATGAACCTAAAATGGAATCCTTAAAATCTAATTTAAATAAATCATCTAGAAATATTAATTCCTTTATGAAGTATGAAAAGAGTACTAGTGTTATAGAAAACATATTGAGTAGGCATAAGTCTATAAGTGATAAGACAAGTCTTAGTTTCAAATAAGACCAAAAGGAGGCAACTCAATTCAAGGATAAAGATAATGAAGACAAGGAAGACAACATGAAATTACCAATTAGATAACCTATTAATTTAAGGTATGTTAATTCATTCAATGGTTATTATTTTTCATGTAATTAATTTGGTCGTAGGAAGAGAGTGTACAAGACCTTATCAAAATGAATATGCATGATATTATGAAAGGAATCATTAGTCAAGAGGTATGAATGAAGTTGTTTGCCACAATTTTCATAATGTGGGACACATTTCAATATTATATAAAAATAGATTTAGAAGGCCATCAAGTCAAAATAAGAGGTTTGAATCCCTTAAAGTGTAAGAGAGAAGGAACATGAGTGTATGGAAACTAAAGATAGTAAATGTGAATCATAATTAGTCTACAATATCAAGTGAACTATTTGATATGATAGAGCATACTTAAAATTTGAAATAAAGTCAAGAATGGTCATTATTATCTTAGATTGTTGGCCACATAGATGATGAATAATTCAAGCTAAGAGACTAATCAAGCCTAAAAGGATCCTAAAGTATATTCAATCTTGTGAGAGTATGGAGATTTGGGAATCTCCTAAGTTTGTGTTTATTTAGTTCCCTATGGAAAGGGGTGACTCCATTAGGCTTCATAGAGAAAATATTTAGTTAGAAGAAGCATGGTGGATGCTTGGTTTGAGGGGGAGATATTTAGGTTGTTCATAAGATCCAAGTTTAGTTGTTGTCAATCATATAATATATCTAAGTTATTTTGTAGTTTTTGAGATTAGTTTCCTAAAAGCAAGGATGAGTGGCTTCAAAAGTTATAGTATGTATGACCCTTTATCATTAATGTCAAATGGGGAGAAATTTTAAAAAAGGAGATTAACCTGATTGGGGGAGATGAGAGTGATCATATTGAAGAATGCTTTTCCATCATTGATAAAGGAGGAGTTTGTTGAGATATGTTGTCATTGATGTCAAGTTACATATCTTGAAGATGCATGATGAGTGGTATTTAAGGTATGAGATTGTGTGCATGATGTGACAAGGAAGCTGTGTTATAAAAGAGAAATTGAAGGCAAGAGAAAATTTTCAGGAAAATTAATGTCTCTTTTGTCGATTGATGTCAAGGCTTAGATTATCTTGAAGTTGAAAGTGTTGTCACAAAGATGTATGATGGTCAATAGAGCAATGAAGCATGAGTATGAATCTCTAAGTCTACATGATGCCATGATAGAATGCTGATTAGAAAGAGATTGTTGTAGTGGTTTGAGAATGTTGTCTAAATAGTGTCCTTATTTGTTATCATTGAGGTAAGCATGTTTGAGTACTAGTTCCTAAGTACAAAGTGTCTTGAGAAGCCTGGTCTAGACCCTGTGAGAAGGTGTGCATAATGAATTTTGGTGAGATAAGTAAGCACAATCCTATGAGAGGTTTTTTTAAATTTTTTTATCATGTAAGTAAAATATAAATACTTTCATAAGTGTTTTAAAGTCATTTGTCAAGTTTCAAGTGCTTGAGAATCCTAGTCATGGCATGTTAAGTCCTTGTGAGAAGGTATGAGTATGGGGACTTGGTAATATGGATACACATAGGTATGATAGGATATAATAGGTTATTTTATCATGTATATGAAGCACTAGATCACTCATAAGAGTGTCAGGGTGATCCTACAGGGGTAGGACCTTCAAATCAAGTCTGCATCTAGACCAATTTCAAAACCTACTTGGCCTAATGAGGTATAATGATATGTTAGCAATGTATATTAAGGATGTATAATAGTTTTTAATAATTTATGATGTTTATTGAGTGTGTGAGAGTGGTGGAGAGTGCCTAAAAAGAGGCATGAAGGGTAGTTTTAAGTCCTAATGTGGTTCGTAGGTCAATGTTTAAGCAAGCAAAGAGAGAGAGAGAGAGTGTTGACTAATGAGGAGTCATGATTATATTTATGAATGTTTGAGATTATGTAAGAATTATTATATGTAACTTATGTTGTTTCAAGTGTGTTCATGAAGTTTTATGTCTTAGTGCGAAGGACAAGGCATGTAAAGTTTTTTAGTGGTCTCTTGAGTGCACATAATGAAAGGTTCTCAACTTGATAAGGATTTTATTATGCTCATCAGCTTGTCAAAAAATTTCATGGGAAAATAAGATATTCATGGTATATGGGGAAGGGTCCTAGATTAAAATTTTAGTAATTTTTTTTGGATAGAGGGGCTAAACTTTATGAACAATTGTTAAGAATGGAAATAAGTTTAAACCCTCTTAAAACCCTAATAAGGACCCAATGTTGAAGATGTTGATAAAAAGTACCCATAATGGATTATTATGATCATGTAAGATATTTTATATTGTATTAAACTCTCATGATCACATCCTAGTGTGATTGAGCTATTAGAAGTATGAGTATAACCTATAAGAAAGTGTTAATTTATCATATATTTATCTTAGTAGTCAGATTTGACTAAGTCAAAGTATGAAAATAGATGGAGGTTGAAGATTGAGACTCATGTTTCATGTAAGTTAATTATTTTGGATAGGTTAGTTACCTTAAGTGTGATAAACTATTTATCCAAGTTATCCAATTACTAACATGCCTAATGATGGAAATAGTGAAAAACCTAGGTAATAGTAGAAGATGATTCAGAATGTGTTACAATGATATAGTTATGAAACCAAGTTCATGGATATGTTTTTTATGACTAGTGTTTTCACTTGGTTTTAAAACATTTGATTATATGTCAAATATATCCTCATCTAAGTGGCACAATGGAATTGCCTCTAGGCTTGTGGGCAGCCTAGGGAATGATGTGAATCTCTAGATAGGGCTAGCTCCCTTGATATACCACTTTGGATTACAACTAATACTAAACTTGGGGGTAAAAATGAAGTATAAATTAAATAAAAATAATATAAGGGAGGTGATACACCAAATAAAATGATGACATCCAACCATATGCACATTACACTTGAAATCAAAGGACAAATTAAACATACATTTCTCCAATGTTCATCTTCTCACATCAATGATACATTTTGAGGTTATGGATGAATGTGAAAAGTTAGGAGGAATATGAGGAAAATAATGAATATATTAACTCACTTAAACCATGAAAATATCCTAAAATACTTCACATGCCTTATAAGAAGAGGCTTTCCAATTGCAAATAAGGTGAAAGAATGGGACCACATGTTAGGAATCCATAGTCTTCACTAAACAAGATTAATAATACAAGTATGAATAAATTATGAAAATTCATGGAAGAAGTAAAACATAATATTATTATTGATCAAAATTTATACATTTGAGCAGGGCTTCACAATACTCAGGTGGAGCATCCAATATAATGCCAAAATGACTTGTTCTTGTAGAACTTGTGAGAGAGAGAAGGAAAGATAAGTCCAAGGGTTTAAAGGAAAAATTTAAATATGATTAAAGGAATTAATTATTAATTTTGAGAGGGTATGGGATGAACCATGCAAGGCCAAGAAGTACAAGTGTCAATTCAAGGCATAAACATCATGAAAAATGGCAAGAAATTCCTCATTTTAGATAAAAAAACTACCTGCATGATTATCCATATTTGAATGCCTCGTAAATAATTAGGACCAGCTAAAATTATTGGAATGAATTTTAATTATATGCCTCTCCATTCATTATTTTCATCTTTCATCCTCTGGAATCAACTAGAAAGGAGCAATCATCATCTACTATCTAGAAAATTATTCTTTCATGCACAATGCACACTTGGCCTCAAAAAGGGATAATTTTCTCATGAAAATACATACAATTAATTTAATTACATGTTTCAAGCCCCTCCATGGCCTAGAAGCATCAGGTACACCTTAAAAATCCATCCACTTGAAGTTTTCCCACTTCTCCTTAGCTTGTCCATAAGGCCAGTTTTGAATGGCTACATTAAAGCACCTATTTTGGAAAATTAGGATTTTATATAGAGTATTAAATTTACATTTAATTTTTATCCAAATTTTATATCTTCCTCCCAAATTTTGTCTCATTCTCATACTCCTTATAGAACCTACAAAACAAAAAATAGTCAAAATAACCCTAGTTTTACGTCCATCTATACAAGTTCATATAACCAAAAAGTATGGGGAGAAGATTTAAGGAGTAATTTAAAAATAAAAATATCTATTATATTAAAACCTATCCATGTTTTTTAATCTCCAACTCCATTTTCACAAAATGGTGACCATAAGGGTTTAATAAGGGTTTTAGACCTATTTCCACTCTTAAGGTTGGTTCATAAAGATCTGACATCTGACTTGCCAAAAAATTCAAAAAATATGGAATTCAAGATCCATGATAATTTTCCTAAACTCCTATTTTCCCCATGTAAAGCATAATGAAAGGTATAATCTTCCAAATCTTCCTTATTGAGCTTATTTTTCCAATTTGCATAGGTTTGAGTGGGTTTCAGAGGCAAAAATAGATTTCTTATAGTTTCCCTTAAAATATGAGAGATTTAACACATTTTTAGTAACCCAAATAACATTATCCAATAGGTTATATATCTCACCTCATGCTATAAGTATGGAAGACTCCCCATTTGGGCACTAAGCCTAAGCATGTCAAGTAGGCCTGAGCTGCTCTTGAAGCTCAAAATGACCTTTTGATGATTTCATTGCTCTTTGATGGTTCATAAACCTCTGATATGACTTTTAAAATATAATACAATAATTTATTATCCTTCTTAGGTCTATAAGTGTGAGTGACCCTTCATTTGGGCACTAGGCTTGCATCTTGCCTTTGGGCCTGCCTACAACTTTTGTATTTTGGACCTCCATATTTTTTTTCAAACCTATAAAATTTATTCTCCACACTATAATAGATTTGTTTCAACTTATAAAATCACCTTTTAATCCTTAAATCACTACCTTTCATCTCTTTTCCTAAAACTATAGTCTTCATGTATCTAGGCAAGTGCCCCCTATCTGAGACAAAATAGGGGGCACTTACCCTATTTTTTACAACTAATTACATATTTGAGAGGATTTTATAGGTCATATGGATGATATAAAACAAAAACCAACTTCTAATTTGGTCAACAGACCCCATAATTCATCCAAATTCCAAGATAGACCTCTTAGAGGTCAGACTATGTAGGGGTTTTAGAGGGTTGACTATGCCTTGTGTTATGATGACCCTTTTCTCTATTTATGTGCATCATGATGATTAAATTAGGTTGTTACAAGATTTATATGTATATTCAAGTTTGTATACACTTATTTTAGTTTGAATTCATGTTTATACTTAGTCAATCAATAAGGAACGTCTTGTGTTAACCCACTGTCAACATAGTCAATTGTGTTGGGTTTGATGAAACCCTATAGGTGTCCTTTCTCCTTAGACTTAATGTTTAAAGTAATCCTTGAAGATTTAAGATAATATAACATTTTTTATAAATATATTCATATTTAAATGGTAAGGGCACCACCAAAACACTCAGTCTAGGTCATTAGTGTCATACCTAGCTATAGATGCACAATTCTTTAAAAAGGGACACATGTATGTGTATAGTGGGGTCATACCTTGCACTTTTTACTCCATTGAAAACTCTTAAACACAAATATTTATATTTATATCATTAAATATATTTTTACATGGAACATTCCTTTATGAAATGACCATTCCATGATTAACCTATTGTATATCCATAGTTGGTTGTAGGTGTATCTTATTGGTCCATCTATATGGACTATCGGTGTGAATGGAAACAAGTACCAATACATAATTCCCCTTGAGTGGCCTATTACATCACTAATTATATATTACATCATGTGAAACTATTCCATCATGAAACATGACCTCATACCACCAATTTGGATGAAAAGGCCTATTATGGCTCAGACTTGTAGATAGTAATGGCTAAGTTCAATGATTTTAAGGTCACATTTAGTCCTCTTAAACACTATCCTCTACTACTCCACTTCCTTCAAAAATTTTACAAATATTTTTCATTTATATATAATAAAAGATGGACACACTTAGATGCATGAAGGACATTTGAAACCCTATCAAAAAACACCAAGAAAACCCTATGGAGCTCTGTTTTCACATTTTAGGGATTAAAACTCTAAATTCAATCATCATCCTTTGGAATCATTCTCAACACTCTTTAGCTATGTATGAATTTAAATGTATTTCCCTTGGTATTTTAAACATGTAAGGGTTTGAAGTGAGGCCTCACCACATTATTCAACACTCCATTGAATATCTCAATCCCCTATCTAAGTCACGTATAGGTGACTATTTTGGTATGAAGGTAGCAAGAGTGAGTTTAGTCAGTAGTCATTAAATTTTATCCTTTTATTAGTTGTAGTTATATTGATTTTTTTTCAAATATATCATTATTAATTCAATGATATTGAAACCAATAATAAGTCTCCCATAATGACATAACATCATCATGGAAACCCTTGTATGTGTATAGGGACTGAGTGTAGACACTGGACCATAAAATGGAGTAAGAGTGGGTTTGAAAGGTCTCAAATCAAATAATACTTAAATTAAAACCTTAAAATACATTAATGTCACCAAGTTCACCTTGAAATAAGTTTCAAAACAATCTTCCAATGTGAAATTCACATGCAAACTCCTCAAAAAAGGAGGTATGATATGTCATGACTGTTAATATGGTGTCCATGATAGAAAACAATGAAAATTTTATTGAAAAAAGGACAAAAGGTGAAGGTGAAATAAAAAACATATTTTAAACATTATACTAATTTTTAAATAACTTCATAGAGCCATGAACCACCTTGAAACTTCTGAAAATGGTGAAAATTGCCTATAACTCATAAAATTGACCAGTCTACAAATTTGAGGTTATTGGCTCATCCAAACACCAAAATACATGAAAAAAATAATGGGTACTATTTTATGAATAATTAAAAAACATTTTGGAGACACATTAGTATATGTATTGTACATAATCTCCCAAACAAGAGCAAAAACCCATAGGGTGCATGAAATAACTAGTTGATTTTCATAGTCAACTTGTTAGCAATGCTTCATGAAGAATAGGCCACCATTATTAAAAATTATTATATTAAAAATAATTTATATCATTTTAATTTTACCTACCCAAATTATTTTCCTTGAAATGTCTTGATTTGTCCATAGCAAATAAAAATCTGAAGGTCACTTCAGCTTACCAAGAAAGGTGAAAATGGAATAGAACAATTTTGGCATAAAAATGGCACTTATAAATCAATTAAATCATGTAATTGAGCATGGGGAATATAAAGAGTCAAATTTAAACATTTTATAAGTGGTACACTTCCCAACGAGGCCATATAAGTGTCAAATTCCTCTTTTTCCTTAAGAAAACTGCCCATTCTTTTGCATAACCTACCATATTTAATTTTTGTCACTTAATTTTACACATTCACATTTCCCAATAAATCTATACAAAGCATTAAATTTACCCTTATTGACCTCAAAATGACCCAATAATGATATAAGAACCAAAAAAACTAATGACCAAGGCTAGTACAACTTCAAGTTGCCTTAAATAACATGTAATACACCTCATGAAAATATATTAGACCTCCTATAGACCTATAAATTCAGTATTTTACCTATAGGTGCCCCAATTTGACTAAAAAGTCAAATTTGGTCAAAAAATTGGTGACTTATAAGGGTAGTATGCCTGCTATAATAACTAGACAAGTAGCCTTATAGGTACATAAGGCTTAGGATTCATCTAAAGTCTTAGGAAAATAAGGAGACCTTATACCATTGAATTTGAGATTTGATCAATATAAAGACTACTAATGACTACCTCAACACACAAAGTAAAGACACACACAACAAAGAGAGCAAACACACACATGTGCATAAAGCACTTAGGATAAACAAAAACCAACATATTATTTACAACTAAAAATGAACATACCTTCCATATGGATCAAAGGGAAATTTTTAATCTTTTATTTCTTGATTACATTAATGATTTAGTGAGACATGTAGTTTTTTTTATCTCTAGCATTGATGTCTTTAACTTTTTCACAACGTTTGCCAACTTCATTGGCATGATATTCAATGAGAACCAAGAAGATCTAAACAAATCAACTCTGAGAATGTAATCTTCTTGTGTCTAAACAACCTCAAATTTCTCATATGATCCATCAATTATAGCTTCAAATTATGATTCAACAAGGCATACCTTCTTATCTCCCATAGTTCTCTCAATAATATTGGGCTTCCTCTCAGCTACAAGATCTTCTATCTCATTAAATATATTTGAAAATTCTTCCCAATCTTTATCATCATCCTCCATGAAAGATTATTTATTCACCTTGTCATTCACTTGGCCTTCAACTTGACAATGTTCTTCAATATCTTGAAATATCTCTATTTGTAGTTACCAATCATCTTTATCTTCTTCATCATTTAGAACCACTACCTCTTCATGCTTTAAATGGTCATCCACAACCTCATGATCAAATATGGAGTCTTCTTCATGCATATTTTTATTCAAATCTTGGGCACATTCCTCATTGATATACATCCCCTCAAACATGGAGGTAGGAGCTTGTGAATTATCTATTTATTCACCAATGGGAGTCCTTATGGTGTTCTCTTCTTTAGAATCACTCATGAAGTATTCTTGATCAGCCATGAATTGAGATTTTTCATCTTCATTTGCTCTTATCAAGATAGGATCTTCTTCTAATATTTCCTCTTTGCCACAAAGAAAACATTCTTCATTATCAACTAAACAAGGAGATTTAACATAAGAACCTACCTCTTCTTAATCACTTAAGACCTCTTTATGGATTTCAAATTGAACCTTAGCTATCATAATCTGATTTTGTTTGTTAAAGGGTTGCAAGATCTTCAACTTCCTTTATGGTTATGCCAAGACTAGGCATCTTGAAATCCATTGACCTAACCCAATGAGGCTACCAAAGAGTTGAATTCTCTTCAAGTAAGAGTTATGAATTTTTATCAAATAACTACTCTTATTTAGGTTCCCACACCATAGGTCTATTAAGGAAAAGGGTGATGGGATGAGACAAAAAGAACTAGTTGGTGGTTGTGGGACATAAGGCTCAAAATCAAATTAAGAATGCAAAGTAAGAGGCTCTTTCGGGAGATCTTAAGGAAGGGGAGATGGGGCATGTTTAGGAATAGGATCTTATTTTGTGTATAAACCTTAAATCACACCTTGACTTAGTAATTTAATCTTTACTTATAACTCCTCTATATACTTGACTAGGTTCTCTTGTAAAATATTTTATTGAAGATCATAAGAATCATCATGATCACATGGAATACATGATGGATGCCATGGAACACAATAAGTTTCTTGAGGAAGGGTGGGAGGTACTTTCAAAGGATCAAATCCATTCTCCACTTCACAATCTTTGATAATTCTTCCATCTTCCTTCTTTCCCCATGATTCCACTATATTACTCCAACTTAGGATATTAGGATTAGAGGTATCTTTTTAAGGTGGTGGGGATGAAATGTGAGAGAGAAATGAGTGTTTGAACTCCACTTATTTTATTTCCAACATAGACTAATACATATTTATATTTTCCAACTCAATCTTCCTATCAATATTAGCTTCAAACATAATATTTCTCTTTCCAACTCTTTCCTCCAATTGATTGGGAAAAGGATTAATTTGATACGCTTGATTTGGCTCATGAGTAGGGGTCATGTATGACTGATATAAAATTGGGGAAGTGGATATGAAGGTTGATAGACTTGGTAAGGCTTCCTCTAATGAATTATTATCTTATATTCTAAGGATTGAATAAAACCACTCACATCTAGCATATCATTTGTAAGCCTTTACCAATTGGCTCCTTTAATAGGTGCCCATTCTCTCTTGAATAGTTATAATGAATTTATCACTTTATGGATGGAATTATTAGGAATATTTTGATGACATACCCTTTGAGTATCAAGATCTATAATATACATATCATACCCTAAAATATTTTGTTTTAAGGGGGAAATGGATTGAGTTGAGAAGTGACTAGGTTGACCTCGAGGAATAGGACATTGAGAAGGTTTGCTATATGACTAACAATAATCATACATAGGATGTATATGATCATATTGAGGCTGAAAATAACCATATGGGGATGATACACTTCATTATAGGGTTGTTTAATAACTTTCTCATATTGGTAGGGAATGCCATAAGCTTGGAAGGTCTCACCAACTTATGTAAAATTATACTCAACACCAAGGCCAGCCATGAAACTTCATTAGGAAACAAGAACACAAAAAAAAAATTACTCAAAAAAATTAAAGGATCACTTGGGATGATTTACCAATTGATATAGCTTTGGATTCGCCATTGATGCTTGAGTAGATGCCTCCAAAGGATTATTATTGAGAGACAACACCAAAAATCTCTCAACTTTTTAGACCAAGAGTCCTATAAGGCATGACAAAAAAAATTATCACTTATATTTTAACCCTTTTATGAGATTTAAAATATATACTCATCAAATTGGCACAATGTAATCACCTCTATGCTTGTGTGTAGCGTAGGAAATGAGTTGAAACTCTAGATAGGGCTAGCTCACTTGATGTACCACTTTGGATTGCAATTACTACTAAACTTGGGGGGGTAAAAAGGGAGAAATATAACCTAAATAAAAATAATATAAGTTATTTGATACAACAAATAATAGGATTACATCCAATGATATGCATATTACACTTGAAATCAAAGGACAAATTAAACATACACTTCTCCAATCTTCATCTTTTCACATCAATGCTACATTGTGAGGTTCTAGATGAATGTGAAAATTTAGGAGGACTAGACAAGTGGAATATGAGTACACTAATGAATATAATAACTCACTTAAACCATGAAAATATCTTTTAACACTTTATATACCCTAAAAAAGAGGCTTATTAACTGTAATTAAGGTGAAAGAACGAGACCACATGTTAGGAATCCATAGTATTCACTAAACAAGACTCATCATA
The DNA here is from genome assembly GCA_037957365.1 of Torreya grandis. Taxonomy (NCBI): domain Eukaryota; kingdom Viridiplantae; phylum Streptophyta; class Pinopsida; order Cupressales; family Taxaceae; genus Torreya; species Torreya grandis. The sequence continues at coordinate 91,934 of JARHVA010003512.1, forward strand.
AAAGTATAACACACTTATAAAAAGTCATGGAAGAGGTAAAAAAATTTATTATTATTTATCAAAAGGTATAAATTTGAGTAGGGCTTCACCATACTCAGTTGGAACATCCAGTACAATGCCAAAATGGCTAGTTCTTATAGAACTTATGAGAGAGAGAAGGAGAGATAAGTCCAAAGGTCAAAATGACACTTGTAAAGATGATAAAAGGATTTAATTGTCAATTTTTATAGGGTATGGGATGAAAAATTCAAGGCCAATAAGTACAAGTGTTAATTCAAGGGATAAACTTCATGAAAAGTGGCAAGAAACTCCTCATTCTAGCTCTAAAAAAATGCCTTCATTATTAGTCCTATTTTAACACATGATAACTAATTAATACAAGGTATAATTATTTTAATTAATTTTAAGGACATAAAACATGACTCCACATTCATTATTCTCAGTCTTGGTCCTTTGGAATCAGCTAGAAAGGAGCAATCATCATCTATTATCCAGGAAATTACTCTTCCATGCACCCTACACACTTGGCCTTAAAAAAGAGATAAATTTATTATTAAAATACATAAAATTATATTAATTATGTTTAAAATATATCCATTTCATTATAATTATTAGGGACACCTTAAAAAGCCATCCACTTGAAGTTTTCCCACTTCTCCCTAGCTTGTCCATTCAGCTAGTTTTGGTTGGCTAAGTTGAAGTGCCTAGTTTGGAAACTTATGATTTTATATGGAGTATTAAATTGAAATTATGGGTTATAAAAGGTATATATATTCCTCCAAAAGTTGGTTTTATGCTCAAAATCATTATATAACTTGTAAAACACAAAAAATATAAAAAAAATACACTATTTTTACCTCCATCCATACAAGTCCATACAAAAAAAAGTATGGGGATAATATTAAAGGAGTCACTTATAAACTAAAATAGATATTATAATCAAAATATTCCATTAAGTTGCATCTCCAATTCCATTTTCACAAACTAGTCATTGCAATGGTTTTAGACTTGTTTCCATTGTTAAGGTTGGTTCATAAACATCTAACCTCAAACCTACAAAAAAATTAGATAAATGTGGAATTTGAGACCCCTGATAACTTTCATAAACTCCTTTATCCCCCATTCAAATCATCATGAAATATATAATCTTCCAAACTTCCTTATCAAGCTCCTTTTTCCAATTTTCATAGGTCTAAGTGGGTTTCTGAGCCAAAATGGCTTGCTTGTGGTTTCCCTTGAAATGTGAGAGATTTAAAACCTTTATATTATCCTAAATAACATTATTTAATAGGTTATATATATCACCTCATGGTATAATTATAGAATACTCATCATTTGGGCAGTAGGCCTAAGCATGTCAAGCAGGACTGAGTAGCTCTTGAAGCTCAAAATGACCTTTTGATGCTTTCCTTGCTCTATGATGTCTCATAAACCTTTGATATGACTATAAAAATATAATAAAATAATTTATCAAACATGGTTAGGTCTATAATTTTGAGTGACCCTTCATTTGGGCATTAGGCTTGCATCTTGCATTGGGCTTGCCTACAAGTTTTACATTTTAGACCTCCCTATTTTGTTTCACCCATATTAAATGTATTATCCACATTTTCCTATATTTTTTTAAACTTATAAAATCACCTTAAAATCCTTCAATTAATCCCTTTCATCTTTTTTCCTAGAACTATAGGCTTCATACATGTAGGGAAGTGCCCCCATTTGAGACAAAATAGGGGGAACTTCCCCTATTTGTTTAAAAAAATTAAATATTTTATAGGATTATATATGTCATATATATATTTTATGAACTGAAAAAAAACTCTTTATTTCAAAAAAATACCCCCTAGTTCATCCAAATTCTAAGATCGACCTCTTGGAGGGCAGACTGTGTAGGGGTTTTAGAAGGTTGATTGTGTCTTATGTTATGAGGACCCTTTTCTATATTTATGTACATCATGATGATGAAATTAGGTTATTAAAAACTTTATATTTCCCCTCAAGTCTATCTATACTTTTTTTGTCGTGTATTAATTTTTAGACTTAGTCAATCAATAAGGAACCTCTTGTGCTAACCCTCTGTCAACATAGTCAGTTATGTTGGGTTTGATAAAACTTGTAGGTGTCATTTCTCCCAAGAATTAATGTTTTAAATACATAATTTAATATTAAAGATCATATAACACTTTTTTATAACTATATTAATCTTGAAATGATAATATCACCACCAAAACACTTAGTCTGGGTCACTGCTATCATACCTAGCTGTAGATGAATAATTATTTGGAAAGGGACAGTTGTAGGTGTATGATGCTGTCATACCTTGAACTTTGTCCTATATTGACAACTCTTAAACATAAATAGGTCTCTTTATATAATTTAATATATTATTCCATGTAACATTCTTGTATGCCACCACCTATATACCATGCTTAACTTACTGTCTATCCATAGTTGGTTGTAGGTGTATCTTATTCGTCTATCTATACAGACTGTACGTGTGAATGGAAACAAGTACCAATGCATCATTCCCCTTAAGTGGATTTTTACATAATGAATTATATATTACATAATTTAAAACTAATACATCATGAAACATGATATCATAACACCAATTTGGATGAAAAGGCCTATTATGGCTCAAACCTATAGATAGTAATGGTTGAGTTTAGTGTTTTTAAGGTCACATTTAGTCCTCTTAAACATTATCCTCTACTACTCCCTTTCCTTCAAAACTTTACAAAATATTTTTAATTTATATATAATAAAATATCGACACACTTGGATGAATTAAGGACATTTGGAACCCTATCACAACACATCAACAAAACCCTTGGGAGCTTTATTTTCACATTTTAGGGATTGAAGCTCTAAATTCAGTCATCATCCTTTGGAGTCATTCTTAGCCTTGTTTAACTATATATCACTTTAAATTTATCTCCCTTGGTATTTTTAACATGTAATGGTTCCAAGTTATGTCTCACCACATTATTCAATGCTCCATTGAATATCTCAGTCCCTTGTTTAAGTCAACTATAAGTGACTGTTTTGGTATGCAGGCAACAAGAGTGAGTTTAGTCAGTAAGTATTACATTTGATAATTTTATTAGTTATATTTATATTCTAATTATTTAAAATTTTTACTTAGTATTTTAATGATATTGACACCAATAATAAGGCTCTCATAATGACATAACATCATCATGGAAACCCCTGTATGTGTATATGGGTTGAGTGTAGATAGTGAACCATGAAATTAAGCAAGAGTGAGTTTGAAAGGTCTCAAAACAAATCATACTTAAATTGAAACATTAAAATACATTAATTTAACTAATTTTACCCTTTAAAAAGTTCCAAGACAATCTTCTAATGTGAAATTCACTTGAAAACTCTTGAATAAAGCAAGCATGATATGCCATGACTATTAGTATTGTGTCCATGACTGCAAACCATGAAGAATTTCTTGAAAAAGAGGATGAAAGGTGAAGGGTAAGTAAAAAAAAATATTTAAAACTTTATATTAGTTTTGATACAACTTCTTGGATCCATGAAATAGCTTCAAACTCTTGAAAATGATGAAAACTGGCTACAGTTCAAAGAATTGACCAGTCTATAAATTTGAGGTTATTGGTTCATCCAAACACCAAAATAAATAAATAAAATAATGATTAACATTAAAGGAAGAATTAAAAATCATCTGAGTGTAAAATTAGTTTCTATATTATATGTAATCTCCAAAACAAGAGCAAAAACCCATAGGGTGCATGAAACAACTAGCTGATTTGTACAGTCAATTTGTTAGAAATGGTTCATGAAGAATAGGCCACCATTATTATAAATTATTATATGGAAATTAAGGTATATTAGTTTAATTTAACCTCCCAAAATCATTTTATTTTAAATTTATTAATTTTTCCATACCAAAAAAAACTTGAAGGTCACTTCAGCTTGGCAAGAAGGGTGAAAATGGAGCAAAATGGTTTTGGCCTCAAAATGGCACTTCCAGATCAAATAAAGTGTCTAATTGCGAATTATGAATATTAAGAGTCATTTTTAAACATTTCATAAGTTTCACACTTCCCAATGAGGTCATATAAGATCTAAATTCCTCTGTTTCCTTAAGAAAACTACCCATTCTTTTGCATAACCTACCATATTTTAGTTTTGTCAGTTACTTAAGACTTATAAGAATACATGGGGCATGAAATCACATTTTTAAACCTTAAATTTTCTAAATAAACCCATAAAAAGCATTAAATTCACCCTTTTTGACCTCAAAATGACCCAAAAATTATATAAGAACCAAACTAACTAATGACCAAGGCTAGTACAATATCAAGTGACCTTAAATAACACGTAATACACCCCATGAAAATATATTAGACCTCCTATAGACTGATAAAGTCAATTTTTAACCTATAGGTGCCCCAATTTGACTAAAATATCAAATTTTGTTGATAATTGGTATGTCCCATTCATACTCTGTATAAATCTTGGAAGTTAGGTACAATGTTGAAAATGAAGAAGCCAAAATGGCTTATCTAAATCAGTGATATCTGTGTGTAGTGAGGTCAACAAATTGGTTTGTAAGACTAATATTTTTATTTATACCATATGATGTTTATATTTAAATATGGTTTGGAGATGTTATAAGTTCATATAATTTCATAGTAAGTCTTTTAAAGTGGTCATACAAATCTTGAAGGTCAATGCCATCATGATTGTGCTTTAAGGTAGACTAGAAGTTAGGTAATCAAGTTATAGTGATGAGTTTGAGGATCTATGCCATAATTTGAAGTATATAATTCACATGGTGTCTATTTTATGTAATTTAATTTCCTATCCATGCTTTGTATAAGGTTTGATATTAAATGAAAGTGGTTGAAATGTTGATGCCAAAATAGCTTGGCTAGTTTTGGTTTGACTATGTGTAGTGAGATTAAAAGATTGGTTTGCAAAGACAAATATTTGACATTATAATTTACGATTTTTATATTTTATATTGGTCTATATATGACAAAGGATATTTTTAAAGTATCAATGTTCATGTTAAGTTTTCTTTCAGGTGTTGAAGATCAAGTTATTTATGACTGGGTTTTGGAGTGTTCTGGTAATTATGAGTGGGCTATTTATAGAGAAGTGTTTAAGTCCTTCTTCCATAAGTTGTGAATTATAAATAATATGGTGATGTTTTTAATTTAATTTATTTTTTATTCATGTAATTTATTGTCATGGTTATTGACTAAATTGTGTACATGCTTTAGATTTGTTTGGCATACTTTCTATAGGTACACATGCCTAATTATGAATAGTGCTACAAGGAGTATTCACGAAGGGTTTGGTACTAAAAAGTGTTATGTACCTTAGAATATGTTTATTTGGGTATATTATATGAATTTATAAAATTATCCTATTTTTTAATTAAGTTAAACTATTGTAATAAGAACATAAGGTAATGTGTACTAATGAAGGCCTAATTGAATTATGTCTCCTTAAGGCCTAGAAAGAGGTCTTAGTATTTTATGTTTTGGATGACCTATTTTAATTATTAATTCATGTATTAAATTTTTTATAAGACATATTTTAAGGATAATCCACGTATTCAAGTGTATATGGACAAATAAGATGTATATGAGTAAGAAGCTTGTATATATATAAGGCAGTTTTAGGCCTATTTAAGTAGAAGAGTATAAGTGAATGAAATAAGATATTGTTGAAAAAAATTATGTATTACAGACCATAAAAGGAGTTTAAATTATCTATAATTAATATTTTATATTTTGTTTTCATATGAATATCAAGGTCAAATGACCTAATTAGTATTGAAGATACTTAATTGGGTGAAGAAATCTAAAAGACAGTTTAAGAGAGATAGAAGAGTGAGAAAAGATAAATAAGGTTATCATAATATATTATGTGATAAAAATAGTGTCATGAAGGTGATCAAAGGTTTTAGGTGGTTTATTTGGTGATGATTCATCTAGGTAGTTTGTGCTTCCTGACAAATTGGTGCTTGATAAAGCCTAACTATGTTAGTACTTAGGTAGTTGGGGTTGGTGCTCCATGTGGAGTTGGTGCTTTAGTAAATTGTGATATTTTGAATTATATGAATGTATTCCATTTTATGGATTATTGGGTTTTCTTCCCCTTGATGGTTTCCTACATATATGATGTGTTATCTTGTTTAATCTTGTTTCATGCTTGTATGGTTGATTACTTATGTATTGCTTGATATATATGGTGATGTGATGGTTCAAATATGTTAAGGAAGAATTGAAAGAAAGTTTTTTAAGATACTGATTCACCCCCTCTTATTCATTATGCCTCCAAGATTACCACCTACCATCTAAAATAATTAACCTTATCTTTACACACCTAATTTATCTTTACAACTTTATAATGTAATTTATTACCTCCATAAAAAGAAATACACATAAATAAGGATGATGTTATCATGAAAAAATTAATCTCTCTATTTCTCTAAAATTGTAACTAAATTCCACTAATCATGATGTTATTTCTTCTCCTTTAAAATTATAAGGTATTAAGATACATTCCATATCTCTCCCCCTTTACCAGCTAAGGAGGATGAAGTTAATTATTCTTCCCTTTACACATCACAAACAAAAATTGAAATAAATAACATTCCATTGAACAAATCTCATGTCATTGCTTCTACTTCTACCTCTTTCTTATTTACACTTGATATTACTCTTATGCTGCAATGTCATAATCTTGGCATATATATATCATATGATGACAATGCACCCTTTTTAATGATACATATTTTTATGTTATCAATAAATAAGAGCCATATAATTTAAATATTTCCAAAAAATATCCTAAACAAAAGGAAGATATTATCCTTCCTCCTTATCCTAATAAAACAAGTGTCCTAATGGATTAATGTGCTTTAAACAACCCCCAAAAAAACAAACTATGGAATTACTTTATCAAAGTACAAATAAAACTATGTTTAGGGCCCATGTTTGGCCCTAAATTTTGTATCTATTTATCCTAATTATTTTTTGAATATAAAAATGTAGAATGAATCATAAACATAGGAGAGACATGACATAGAAGATTGTGGCACAAAATATGCAAGTTAAGAAAGAATAAGGAAACATAAAACATGGAGGAACTGAGAATATAGGGCTTAGAAATTATTGAAAGACTTGGTAAAGGATGTAAAAAGTTAAGATGGTTATGGAATGATTTTATCAAATGTTAAAGAAGAATAGTCAAACACAACTATAACACTATTCCATGAGAAGATAGGAACAAGATAATGAATATCTAAAATAGAAAGAGTATATAGGAGTAATTAGGCTTAGGTCATTGGGAATTTAATTTAAAAAATTCTTAAAATTCATTGTGTTTAATGGTCATTGGTGAGTCATCACTATGTAATTATATTTTTTAACTAAATGGTCAGGGTAGAATCATGTATAAATACCCCCTAGTTTTGATTAGTGGGTTGGTTGGTAATTTTAATATTTAGACATCATAAATATAAATGTGACTTATATATGGAATGAGATAAATAATTTGTTTTTATTAACTACCTTATGTAATCTTCATATGAATAAAATTGAAACAATACTATTTTATTCTCAGTTTGCATCCATTTTTTATGATAAGTTTAGGGAAAGAATTAATAGTTAAGATTTATTCATGGAACCAAGTATAAATTTATAACTAGATGCATGTTGGAACACCCTCACATAATAAATTAAATTAATACATTGTCACATGATGAAAATAATAGGAATCAGTCTTAGATTATGTGCTTTGAGTGACTATGCGAGAACTTTATTGCATGATATGTATACAAGCTATATCGATGGACCTCTTATTCACTTAGAAATGATATTAAAAAAAATCATACTAGACTAAATTAAAAGAGCCAAAAAAAATTATTCTATTATTAGGACCCATTGTGCTTATTTTCATGATGGTGGGAAAATACTTGAAAGGTTATCTATGGAAAATGTTGAGCTTTGGGTTACTAACATATAATATAATTTTAATCTTCAATATCTTTAACTAGAATTTTTTTCACATGAACGGGTAGAACAACACATTTATGATTTATTCTATGAATCCTTCTTTCTATAAGTGCCCATTCACTTAAATTCTTAGATTTCAATGCACATGAAAGACCATTCAATGAATTAAAGATGGAAGGTCTCCTAGTTAGTAGATAATTAGTTAATCTTGGACAAGATTGGGAGAAATCTTGATGTGTGAAGTGGATATTTGGTGGTGAGTAACACTTACTAGCTATATTTTGGAATATGTGGTCTTTAAATATTCTTATCAATAAGAAACCTAGTTTAATTTAATCTATGAACTATGTGGAAGGAATATCAAGTATTTTTTTAATAAATTAAGAATCTTATAATTAACTTAGGACTTGAAAATTTCCACATGGATGGATAAAATCTCCCTCACATGAATGGTTGAACTAGCAGGGAAATGAAGGGGCACATAGTGACATGAGATTATTGGTTTAACATGGTATCCAATTAGCAAGAGTTATGTAAGTTCAATTATTATGATTCTAGGTGAAGGGATATCATTGGAAGTAATCAAGGGAAGGAGTGAGATGGATTTGGAAGTGTCACAAGGATTTTTAGGGAGGCAAAAAGGTATAATGAGGACTCACATACCATAAGGTAATACCTCACACTAGCACAAGTACATGCAAAAGAAACAAGTCAATCATTGGTGACTATAAAAACAAATCTATATAGGCCCAATTCCCCACCCATAGTGCATGCTCATGAATTTGAGTTGGACAAAGCTCTTTTAAGAAATTGGGATACAAATAGTGTTGAGTTAGAGTCTAAACCTATATAATAAAATTTTAAAGTATATAATTAAGATAATAATCTGTCATTAATATCTTTTCCATTACAAGTCAACCCTATGGATCACTTTATAATTCCTAGTGGACTAAATATAGCTACTAGGTAGAATACATGGCCATCAATAGTTAATCAAACTACTTTTACAACCAATATATCATGTCTTTATATTAAAAAATGAGGTGTGGGAGGTGGTACCAATAGTTTTTAGACTATAAGATATAGAGGTGGTATAGGATTCATTGGATGACCTAACCCATAAGGCCCATGAGGAACTAGAGGGGCACCACAATAGGATCCATTACCAATGCCTAGTCTGACTACAGTCTACTACGTGATGATGCTTCATCTTACTAAACATTGTGGTGTTGAAAATGTAGTAGAACATGTTCTTAAGTGTGAACTCATTTGGTGAGTATGAGGAATTAATTATACTAAATGAAAGGAAACCTAGTTTTCCACAACCCTTTTATACCATATGCATAAAATGGTACCAAAAGTTTGATTTTCAATAAGTAGTGGTAAACTATGGGTAATTGAAGGCTGATTATATTCAAGAATTAGACATTCCAAAATTTGAAAAATAGATTATGTCTAACCTAAAGTATATCAAAAAATAACTCATAGAGAGTGTGAATGAGTAAGATGTACATTTTAAAATGCTTCTTTCCAAGTTATCATTTGATATAAACACAACACATCATGCCCAATATTTTTTAGGAGGCTTGTTACTTCCTTTTTGATGAACATATCCCATAAGACCTTTAATTATCAATGTAAGGTATTATAATCTAGCCTTCATTCTAAATATATTTGAATTATAGATATAGGGATTAATCCCTTTATGGAAGCCTAGATTAATGATATGGCATCTCATTTGGAGAATCTCACTGTGAAAAATTCCCAAGATACTCGCATAGATTTATGGAGTGTTGATTATGAATTGGAAGGTCATAATAAAAATAATTGTCTTAGGAGGTGTATTCATGTAGTGATGAAGTAGTCCTATGAGATATGAAAAGAAGAAAATGATGTGAGAGATTTCCCTTTGCTTCGGTACACTACTCAATATAAAATATCTTCATACTATAAAATATGTGATGCATATACACATTATACAAATTATTACCAAATTATCAGTGAGATTTATGAGGCACACAAATGGTAGTAATTATAACTATGTAGATAAAATATGGGAAAGTGGTGGAGATTGGTCTTATAGAGGTCGCAGTCATGGATGTGAAAGTGGTATTTTTTTGCCTAGAACCTGCTATAAGTATATCTCTCTAAATCATTACCAACATGACTACACAATTTATCCAACCTATGCCTTTTATAATAATGAACATCATATTGAAAAATGCCTAGATTTACATGCTACCATCACCAAAGAGTGTAATGATAAGGGAACTAGGATGATATGAATAAAAAAAACTTCAACTACTCAATGGATACCATACCCTACCACTCTAACTAGTCCTAAGGTAAATATTAATACATGAAGTGGAGACCATTCCCTATTAGTTTCAATGGGAAGATCCTCATGAAAAACACTATGTTGATGCTCATTAATGGAAGGAATTATTATAAGACATTGAATTTGTTGTGAGAACTACAAGGTGAAATTGATATCCTTAAGGATAGAGATGTTGTTATGCATGCTAAAATGCATAATACATTAGTCTTCACAAACTAATCATATGATTAGTTTCATGAATTGTATAAATAAATTCTTGATAAAGACACCATTCCCATTTTAATTAATTGATTGAGTCATCAATCACAAAATACTATGGAATATTATTGATTGAACCATGCACAATGATAAGAGGATCATGTCTAACCTAGTATAGAGTGTGATAAATTAATCCTTGTATATGTATATATTAATGGTTGGAAAATTTGGGATATTCTAATATAAATTGTCATGAAGGTGTATGTACTAACCAAGGATGATTTGAAAAATATGGTTATCCCTCCACTATAACCTTCTCCACATGTATTTTTCATGGATAATAAGTCTCATCCATTACCCACAAGAGTTCTTAAGGATGTGAATGTTAATAGTTTGGTTGTTACTTTCAAGGCTATCTTTGAATAATTGAGCTAGCTGAAGTTGATGATTTTCCAACTCTTTTGCATCATCCATGGTTCTATGCAAACAATTCTAACTTAAACTTAAAGAATCACTACATCAATTTTTAAAATGAGGGTCAATGCATCATGATTATCCTAAATAATGCTTAGGAACCTCATTTTGTTAAACTAGTTAGCATTTATAAAGATCTCAATCATATATATAATTTCACAACTCAGGGAACTGAGTGTCTTGATCTTAGTCTAGATGGTATATTATAGTGGGTGGATGCATAGTCCATTTATGACACTATTGACAATGCCTAGGAACATTGGGCTCATAATGACTATGATTTTATTAGAAAAAAATATCACATAGTTGGTAGTCAAGATGATGTTCCATGTAAGTTGATTAAGTTCCATAGTTTTATTGACCTCATTGGTGGATGTTTGATGGATGGACCACCCCTACATATAGATCAATTTCTTAGATTTCATGGTCAATTAGAGGTTAGGGAGTATATGTAGTGGTTGGAAACTTTATATGTGTTTGAGGATGAACAAATGCACTTGATTATCCATGTTCTTATAGAATCAGCTACTCGATGATGGGAAACTCATCATCGTAATTCACTCATATGGGACCAAGTGCATGTTGCCATGAACCACCATTTACATCATGATATTCATATTATCTCTACTCTAATTTATAATGTCGTTAATGATCCATAAGCTCATTTTAAGGCCTATTAAAACCTTTGTAATATTGATGAGACATATTTTCCTAAATATTTATGGGTTCATTAATTTTATGGTACTCAATACACTTGGGATAGAATGTAGCACATTCATCAAGAACCACACCTAGATATGTTTTTCTAGGGTAGCATTTAAAGTAAAATGATTTTATAACTCTCATATTATTCCACTCATATAGATTTATGCTTGTCCCTACAAGTGATCTATCAAGCTATTATAAGTAATAAATCATTGGTTGAAGACCACATATGATATATACATGGAATGCATAAGGATAACATGTCCATCTTTTAATAACCTGATGTATGCAACTAGAAATGTATCAGGTCTATAAATAAATTGTGGCTCAAAAAAGATAGAGCATACCTATACTTTTGATTGGGAATACATTTGTTAAGGAGGAGCATGACCAATATGGGGATCCTCTAGACCCAATTAGGGGATTATTTGTCGCAATAAACCATGTTATGAAGGGTTACAAAGGCTAAAATCTAACAAAATCATGAAATAACCCTAAAAGAGTCATAGGTTTTGATATTCACTCTATTCTAATAAACAAGAAAGTAAATCTAATCTAGTGCACACCAAATCTTGTGGCACAACAAGAGGGTTTAGTAAAGCAATCAAAACATGCATAGGAGAATCTCAATTAAGCTTAGTATAAGTAAGACCCTAATATATGGAATATGAAGAGTAATATTATGAAGCCAATACATATGCTACTTCTATCTACTAAAGAGAGAACAAAGTTAGAATATACTTTCTTGAATGTGAACCTATAGAGACTTAATCTCTCCCTTGGAAAAGGGGGATTTACAAGAGGTTTTTGTGGTTTGTGAGGATAAATAAGAAAGGCCAAAGCATCTAAGACATATCCATAAGACTAGATTCTCCATGTAGAAACCCTAATCTAAGACTCTTTAAGTAGAATGGTGGAAGAGCACATTGTAAAGAAGCATGATCAAATAATAACTCTTGATTGAATATTGAAACAATGATGAAATTATCTTATATTTATAGGCAAATTTCACCCTAAATCCTTTTGAATATATTAGTTATATGGGGGTGACCTAGTCGACCTTATGTGATTTTGGGAGATAAATCACTAGGTAACAAGCTAGGTTGATCAAAGTGATAATAAAAATCTCAAGTGAAAACACCCAAAAATAGTATAGGGTCAACCCAATCAACCCTATAGAGTAATTAGAGGATAAAAAATATATAGGGCTGACCCATTTGACCTAGTATAGTCAACTAGTGAAAGGGAAACAAGGTGATGAAAAAAGGGATGGGAAGAGGAAAAATATTGGAGTGTGAAATGGAGGAGTAATATCTTAGGGAATGGTTTTAGGAGCTGTTTGGATTGGTAATAATGTGTAAATAAGGGACAACAATCCTATGAACCACCAAGGGTCTACCCACCCCTTTCTTGGTGTACCCTTTAAGGCATTCACTTAGAGAGATTGAGTCTTGATGGGTTTCTATAAGATGTAAAGCATCAATATTTATAAAAATTTAAAAATATTATGTGTATACATATGAACCTCCCTAAGATCATCATATGTAACTAAGTTGTAAGATGGGATGGTGATTTGAGAAAGAATATGACACATAATGTTGAGGCTAAAAACATTACAGTATTTTAAAGAAAAATTTATTTAAAGTAGGTGACTAAGAAGTAAATAACTAAAAAGTAAATGTATTACATACCTTGACTTACATTTATCATTGGATGGTTGTCTAATGTCTTGTTAGTTTTTATTATCTAGGGTGTAGAGACTACTTTTAACAAACCCAAGAATACAAAACTAAAAAGCAAAAACAAATAAATGCATGAAAACCAAGATAACTGGTACTATGAAGATAGGATGCACTTAGGAAATTTGGAAAGATGGGCTGACAAGTGATATGTTAGACTAAATGACCAAGTCAAACAATAAAATTAAATTAGGTAACCAAAAATCCAAAGCTAATAAAGACCGAAAAACTCAAACAAGTAAACCTCAAGTAAGAAAGGCAAACTCACCAAGTCAAACCAATGACACATATCAAAAAGGATGGTAATAAAAAATTGAATGTAAAATTAGTAAAAAGTTGAAACAACATTGATGAGTAAACAGTAAGAATCCTTATCTCACTCAACAATGGAAAAAGGGGTATAAAATGGAAACTAACATTACCAAGAGATAAGTAACAAGCTAACCTCACTCAATAATGGAAAAAGGTATGAACTTAGGTGTGCATAAAAATAAGATAGTAAAATAAATGATAAATGGTAAAAGGAAAGTAAGACAAGTATAGAAATTTAAAATCATGGTGAAAAAGAAATAAGTAATCCATAGTTTCTCAAACAAGTTGTTTCATTCTAAGGATAGATAAAACTAAAATAATGTAGTGCTGGCATGTTTTCAAGAGGTGAAAAATAAGGGGATAATGAAGAAGGTAAAATAGATTTGGAATCACAATTTACATATCAAGCAGGGAAATGAAATGGGTGGAGAGGAGAATGAAGGAAAAACAAAGGTAGAGGAAATATTTATCAAAGTCAAGACACTCAAATTAGGTTTGTCAAAATAAGAGGATTTTTAAATTTAGGGACTCTGAAGAACTTCTCTTAACCACACAAGTCTTAGGTCAAAAAATGAAGTATATAGATCATCCCATAAAGGATATATGTGTTGGTTGAATATTTTGTCGATCAACATACTGATAAACAAAATAGGTCTGATCAGCCAAAGTAGGAAGATTGGTCATCTAAATATGTAGGTTTACCACATCAAAAGGGGACTAATCTCTCCTCTCATCAAGGGGAGGTTCCCTATATATATATATATATATATATATATATATATATATATATATATATATATATATATAAAATAATACTCAAGGGTAGGATAAACCATCCATCTCTCTTTTTCTAGAGATGAAGCATGCAAATCAAAGGAAAAATCTCAAGGGAAATGATAGAAAGCACTCCTCTTCTTTTAGAAGTACTATTCAGCAAACCACAAGAATACTCTTGGTAGTAATTGCAAAATGTAACCAAGGATGTAGTAACTAGTAGATTGAGATGTAGCACAAAGTCTCCACCTTAATTGTGTAAGAGTGAGATACGAAGGATAATGAGGGCACAAAGACATCCTAAGGTCCTTTACATAGAAGCAAAAAGAAGACACACTAAAGGCAATTGTGGGGGCACAAAGTCTCTCCACAGTTGGCTTTAGGATACCTTCCTGACTACTTTCACTAATTTGGCCTATTGAATTAAAGGAATAGAATATATATTAAGGAAAAATACATAAGAACAGTTTCCTTAACAACAAAGATATCACAGCATAAAGTTTGAAAAGTCACTTGCTTTCTTATTCCAATAACAAAATATGATGAATAATCTGAGCTCGAAGTCTCAGTAATGCCTTTCAATCTGGGCAGAGTTTCATTTCTAATTATCAGAGAGATATAGCGCCACAATAACAAGAGAGTCCCTTATATAGCCTCTTCAAGAAGGACTTGGGAATAGTAACAGATCATGCTGCATTGAATTTTGTTAATAAGACATGCTAGAATTTAGGGGCATTTACCCATTTGCTTTTCTCAATGCAGAGAAATGGGTCATGCTATTAAAAGTTTGCATCTTTCAATATCCACCTGGTAGTCTACTTTAAGAAACATATTCGATGCGTAAATGTTTTTGATCCTTCCTCATCATTTCTCCTTTTTTGGTTAATTTAATTGGGTCCTTGATTCAATTTGATGTTTTGTTCCTTAGTTGCTTCTTACTGGTCTTGGCCTTAAATCCTTTGAATGCATTCGGGTCCATTTTGGGTCAGGAAGATCCCCCCGCAAGGGTATCTACCCTTCGAATGGTCTTCAAATGGCCTTTAGGCTTCTTTTGGTGGGTCTCTAAGTTCTTTGGCTCTTCTTTAATCAATGGCTATTTTACAAACCTTGAAATTTACATTCGTGCACGCATCACTACGTTTGAATTTCTAACAGCTAGTTCACTATTCTTGAATTTAACATCTTCAGGCACGTCACCCCTTGGACTTTCTTTGGATTTATCTTGATTCAGCCTTTTTTTCTACTTGATTCCTTTAGATTTCTTATTTTGCATCCTCCCAAAGGGAAGGTGACCCTTTGGCTTTGGGGAAGTGTCCTTTAATTTGGCAGCTGAGAGTCCCCTGCAAGGGCACCTACCCTTTGGGGTCCTTCGGCAACCTTTTGTCTTCTGAGTCCTTTAGAGATTTCCCATGGACTTTTTTCATAGACATTTTCTCATGGACAAAAAGTCTACAAGAATTGTTTCGGCTACTTTGTCTGTGGCCTTCAAAAATTCTTTGAGGCTTTCCTCTCACAGCTTCTCCAAATTTCTTTAGACTTTTTGTTTGAAGGAATTAATTTAGACAGAAGTCTAAAATAATTAATTTTTTGCCTTAGTCTTTCCACCAGGCTTTGCTTTGTTTTTTAGTATTTTCTTTCTTTCAGAGGAAAAAGTCTGAAGGAATTCTTTCAGACAATTTCCCTGAAGGAATTGTCTCTTTGTTACTTTCACCGAGGGAACTTTTCTAAAGGAAATCCCTTTGCTCTTTTGAATTTTGAATTGGTCCATTTGCCCCCTTTCTACTCTCTATAAGGGCTATTTAATCCTTTGGCTTTGGGGCAACCCTTTAAACCTACCAATTGAACCAACTGATTGAACCAACTTTGGTTCAACGATTCAATGGTTCATCCCTTTGACCGCTTGAACCAAGTCTCTTTGAAACAAGCCTCATTGAACCCGTTGAACCTTGAAACTTGAACCCATTGAACCTTTGAACCAAAGTGGTTCAATGGTTCAATGGTTCATTCCCTAAAAATGACTGTGTCAGAAACTTGTTCTTTTGATTAAACCTGCCTGTAGAAGCTTTTGAACCTACTAAACCATTAGTCCATTTCTTCCTTATTCTTTCTAAGCTCTTTGATCTTCATCACAATGGTTAAAAATTTAAACTTGTGAACTCATTAAACCTGTTGAACCAAAATGGTTCAAGGTTTAATGGTTCATTGTTTTTATTTGGTTAAGTCCTTTTGATCTTTTCGAACCAAACACGCGTTGAACCATTTGGTCATTGAACCTATTGAACCTTGAACCCATTAAACCTTTGAACCAAAGTGGTTCAATGGTTCAAGCCTTCTTCTCTTTGATAAGTGTTTTGAAGTTGTTGAACCTTGAAGTGATTAAACTTTGAAGTGATTAAATTTTGAAGCTTGACAAATGCGCTTAACTCTTGCTGGTGATGTTAAACCTTGACGTTGAACTATTTTAGTTGTACCTAGTCATTGAACCAACTTTGAAATCACCTAAGTGTTGAGAGCTTGCTTATTTCTTGTAGAGTCTATAGAAATCAACCTGTGAAATCCATTGAGCTTGGCCTGTAGAGTTTGTAGATTTTCTTCTTGTAGAGTCCATAGATTTAAGCCTACAAAGTCCATAAATTCAAGCCTGCAGAGTCCGTAGATTTTTGAGAAGCTTGAAAAATGAGGAATCTAAATGCTTAGAACAAATTTTGAGAAGGGCAGAGATTATTTTAGTCTAAGGAACCAAAATAGTTCAAATGTTGTCCCAAAAATGAGTGATATTTTTGGGGGACAACAGCTGGTAGTTGGGAAATTTCTATCAATTATAAAAAATAATTGAAGGGAGTAGAATCTAGAATCTCTAGCATCTTCATGTGTACCATTGGGATATGGAGTCATGTTACCCAGAAATGAAACGCATCAAAAATGGAAACAAACAAAACAAAATGGAATTAAAAACTATACAAATATACATATGTACAGATGCATTGATTTGATACTTCAAGAGTTGAAGTGTTTCAGATGTTACTTCCTGAGAGGCAGTGAAAATAGTGCTCTATCCTAATAAACTAGAAAGAAGACATTTTGTCCCCAAAAATGGTGATGGGAGAATGGAAATCTCCACTAGGAAATCAATTTTTTGCATCTTCCTCTTGGTTTTTTCTTTTTCTTGCCCCATGACAGGATGTGGTCTTTAATTTGAAAGCCATAACTCCTTACTTTCTTGGTGAAGGTTCCTTTGCCTGATTTTGATTTATAGCAACATGGTCCATTAACATAATTGGTTGTTCTTCTAGTTTAGTCTGGCACATGATTGTATTGTCCACATCAAACTCCTGACAAACTATCAGCTAAGCATCTCCTTTGATGTGAAGGAGTTTGATCTCTTCATCTTAAGCAATCTTCAATCTGAGCAATAGAGATTCACATCTAGCTGTGTTGTTGGTGTTGTTGAATTCCAAATTGCATGAAGGAAGAATATCTCCCTAAGGAGATATTAACACAGTCCCAACTCCATCATTGGTGGAAGAATTATTACCATCAGATTCTAAGATCCAAGCATCATCAGAAGTTGATCTCCTATCAAATTTCTCTTCATTAGAGATGGAAGATCCTTCCTTATTTATACTACACCCTACCAATTCTCCTAATGTCTTGTTTGGATCAATTCTTGGATTTTTAGATACAAGAATTTCATCTGTAGAAACATGAACATTCTCTGTGGTCAAGAAATAATTATCCCTACTTGAAGACTCAAATAGAATTTGTGTTGTAGGGGTTGATGTTTGGGTGACCACATATTTTGCCTCCTTTTCAGGGAGCAATCTCTTCATTACGCCTTTAACAGGGATTCTTACCTCTGTTAGGTCCATGCTTAATTCTCCTCCCATGTCCTTGTATAAATTTCATCCAAGTAAAATGCCATAGGATGCTGGGATGTCAGCCACCAAGACAGTCATCTTGATTCTCTTGTCTGGAAAGGCTACAAATGCAAATTGGGCATCTTTGATTTGACTTAGTAGTGGTACTTGCTTGTTCTCCATGGAAAAACATCTCCCAAAGGTTTTGGTTAGTGTGAGACCTAGATACTTAGCTACTTTAGTAGGCATGACATCTTTAGATGCCCCAAAATCAATGATGCAATTGTTGAGTTGATAACCATTTATCAATAAGGACACATAGAAAGGTTTTATTTTCTCAGTGGCAATTAGAGGAGTAATGATAAGATTATTTGGGATGGGCATGTTCTTTAGGGAATCAAGAATTATTTTCTTAACCTCTTGTCTTTTAGGGATGGTTTGGTTATTGACACATTAGACCAACTTATCCAATTGATTAGGATTGGACTGCAAATATTCAAATTTAGACATTTGAATTTTGGTCTTTTTGACATGATAAATTATGTTAAATGGCTGAATAGGACTAGGAATAGAGGAAAGCATTTCAACCTTTTAGGTTTTAGGAGGGATGGGAGGAGGGTTGGTTTGTAAAATTGAAGTAGAAGGTGAAGGTGAAATTGATGTACTTACCTTTTAGGTGATCACCAGATCCTTTGACTGGAAAGGCATAGTGGTTCCATGCTTAGCAATTGTAATTACTAGTTGAGGTTGCTCCTTTGTCTTCCCTTGATCAAGTTGCTAGACTGATTGGTTCTTGGACCTAGTAAACACTACATATGATCCATCAAAATCTTCTCCTTTACTCCTGGGTTCATCTTGGTAATTTAGGAAACTAATGTGGGAGTCGCTAGCTGATTCTTCTTGATCCTCTATGAAGAGATTAGCATCATTTTCTTGCTCAAACTCAAGTTGGAAATAGAAATAATATTCTATTTCCAAATATCTAACTGTTGAGTTGGTTGGAGGAGCTTCAAGGGCAAGTCTCCCTTGTGGGGGAGGAAAATGATCTGGCTGCCCTTGATTCCTAGCAGCATTACCTTGATATGACTAATTTGCAAATGTCATTTCTAGCATATTTTTATATGAAGGATCTAAAGACATACCTTATTCCATTTGTATTTTCAAGGCTAGTAATTCATTTGCCAAATTTTGCACCATTGGATCAGTGGTGCCTGTAGATGAATATTTAAAAGATGATGAGGGTCTATTTCTATTTGGATCTCTTCTTATCTTCCCTGCTAAGATGAGATCATCTTCTACCTCAGTGGCCAAAATTTGAGCTATAGCAAGATTTATTTGACCATCACATCTAAAAAGAAAACTCACTTCAAGTAACTGAGAATTAATGAAGAAGCATTTGAGATTCTTAGCTGTAGGTCGAGCAATTATAGGAATTTTGTTCCCAAGTTTGTCAATATTGTCTATGAAGTCTCTCATTGGTTCATGAGGCTCTTACTTCATCTATGTAAGTTGAGCTAGAAGGGCATGTACTTCTTCTATAGGTTTGAATCTAGCTTCAAACTTAGCTTTGAGGGTATTCCAATCTGTTACTGACCAAGCCTATAGATGATAAAACCAATCTATAGCAACACCTTGTAATGTTTCTACAAATAGCATGACTACTACATCTTCAAATTCTACTCCAATTATGCCACAGACTATGTTGAAGGTTGTAATGTGTTCATTAGGATGAACTTTGCCATCACCATAAAATTTGGAGAAATTTTTCCTTGAACTACGTGGGAGCTCATGTAGAGGTGTAGTAAGATTGAGAGGACCAAAAGAATTACCCCAGGAGCCTTGAGCTGCCATTATAGGATTATGAAAAGGAGGAATAACAAATCTCAGAGGGGTAATTATTGGCAAAGATTTATCAATAACAGAAGTGGATACTTTTTTTGTCAATGGAGATCTAACTTTAGTAGGAGGAAAGCTCTTGGTTCATTGGAGGTGAGATGGTGAAGGAAATAGATCAAAATCACTTTGTTGTACCAACTCAAATATAGGGTCAATAATACCTTTAGCCATTTGGCTTCATGTATACCTTGAATCTTCCAGATTGTGAAACAAAAATGGAAATGAATTGACCTTGCTTTAGTTTGAAGCTTGAGACTTTAAACTATGCACTCTTTCCCAGCAACTCTGGTTTTGTAGACCAGATAAAATAACGGAGGTGGAGGAAGATGGTAAGGCTATAAATGGATAATGGGTAAGACATGAAATAGAGTTGCCAGAGTCTATAATGGATAAGGGTTATAATGATAATGGGTAAGACATAGGTGATTTTTTAATCTGAAACTTGAGGTTCCAAATTGCACAAAATTATGTATATCCCCAGCAGAGTCACCAAAAACTATTGGTTGAATATTTTTTCAATCAACGTAGTGATAAACAAAATAGGTCTGATCAGCCAAAGTAGGAAGATTGGTCATCCAAATGTGTAGGTTTACCACATCAAAAGGGGACTAATATTTTCTCTCATCAAGGGGAGGTTCCCTATACATACATACATACATACATACATACATACATACATAGATACATACATACATACATATATTTATATATATATATATATATAGAAAATAATACTCAAGGGTAGGATAAACCATCCATCTCTCTTTTTTCAAAGATGATGCATGCAAATCAAAGGAAAAATCTCAAGGGAAATGATAGAAACCACTCCTCTTCTTTCAGAAGTACTATTCAACAAACCACAAGAGTACTCTTGGTAGTAATTACAAAATGTAACTAAGGACGTAGTAACCAACAGATTGAGATGTAGCACAAAGTCTCCACCTTAATTGTGCAAGAGTGAGATACGAAGGATAATGAGGGCACAAAGTCATCCCAAGGTCCTTTACATAGAAGAAAAAAAGAAAACACACTAAAGGCAATTATGGAGGCACAAAGTCTCTCCACAGTTGGCTTTAAGACACCTTCCTGACTACTTTCACTAATTCTACTTATTAAATTAAAGGAAAAAGACAAAAGAATAGTTTCCTCAACAACAAAGATATCACAGCACAAAGTCTAAAAAGTCACTTGCTTTCTTATTCCAATAACAAAATATGATCAATAATATGAGCTCAAAGTCTCAATAATGCCTTTCAATTTGGGCAGAGTTTCATTTCTGATTATTAGAGAGAAATAGTGCCACAATAACAAGAGAGTCCCTTATATAACCTCTTCAAGAAGGACTTGGGAATAGTAACACATCATGTTGCATTGAATTTTGTGAAGAAGACATGCTAGAATTTAGGGGCATTTACCCATTTGCTTTTCTCAATGTAGAGAAACGGGTCATGCTATTGAAAGTTTGCATCTTTCAATAACCACCTTACGGTCTACTTCTAAAAACATATCTGATGCACAAATGTTTCTGATCCTTCCTCATCATTCTTCCTTTTCTAGTTAATTGAATTGGGTCCTTGATTCAATTTGATGTTTTATTCCTTAGTCACTTCTTGTTGGTCTTGGCCTTAAAGCCTTTGAATGTGTTTAGGTCTATTTTGGGTCAGGAAGAGCCCCCAACAAGGGTATCTACCCTTCAAGTGGTCTTCAGATGGCCTTCAGGCTTCTTTTGGTGGGTTGATAAGTTCTTTGTCTCTTCTTTAATTAACGGTTATTTTATGAACCTTGAAATTGGTGTTCATGCACCCGTCACTATGTTTGAATTTCCAACAGCTAGTTCATTGTTCTTGACTTTGACGTCTTCAGGCACATCACCCCTTAGAATTTTTGTGGCTTTCTCTTGATTCAACCTTTTTTACTACTTGCTTCCTTCAAAATTTTTGTTTTGCATCCTCCCGAGGGAAGGTGACCCTTCAACTTTGGGGAAGTGTCCTTTAATTTTGTAGCTGACAGTCCCCCGCAAGGGCACCTACCCTTCAAGGTCCTTTGGCAGCCTTTTATCTTCTGAGTCCTTCAAAGCTTTCCCAAGGAATTTTTTTGTAGACATTTTCCCATGGGCAAAAAGTTGGCAAGAATTGTTTCAGCTACTTTGTCTTTGGCTTTCAAAAATTCTTTCGAGCTTTCCTCCCGTAGCTTCTCCAAATTTCTTCAAACTTTTAATCTGAAGGAATTCCTTTAAACAAAAGTTTGAAAGAATTCACTTCTTTCCTTAGTCTTTCTGCCAGGCTTTGCTTTATTTTTTGGTCTTTTCTTTCTTTTAGAGGAAAAAGTCTGAAGGAATTCTTTCAGACAATTTCCCCAAAAGAATTGTCTCTTTGTTACTTTTGCCAAGGGAACTTTTCTAAAGGAAATCCCTTTACTCTTTTGGCTTTTGAATTGGTCCATTTTCCCCCTTTCTACCCTCTGCAGGGGCTATTTGATCCTTTGGCTTTGGGGCAACCCCTTGAACCTACTAATTGAACTAACCGATTGAACCAACTTTGGTTCAATGGTTCAATGGTTCATCCCTTTGACCACTTGAACCAAGACTCTTTGAAACAAGCCTCATTGAACCCATTGAATCTTAAACCTTGAACCTATTGAACCTTTGAACCAAAGTGGTTCAATGGTTCAATGGTTTATTCCCTGAAAATGACTAAGTGTCAAAAACTTGTTTTTTTGATTGAAACTGCCTGTAGAAGCTTTTGAGCCTGTTGAGCCATTATTCCATTTCTTCATTATTTTTTCTAAGCTCTTTAATCTTCATCACACTAGTTAAACCTTTGAACCTATTAACTTGTTGAACCTGTTGAACCAAAATGGTTCAAGGTTTAATGGTTCATTCTTTTTATTTGGCTAAGTCCTTTTGATCTTTTTGAACCAAACACGCGTTGAACCATTTGGTCATTGAACCTGTTAAACCTTAAACTTGTTGAACCTTTGAGCCAAAGTGGTTCAATGGTTTAATGGTTCAATGGTTCAAGCCTTCTTCTCTTTGATAAGTGTTTTGAAGTCGTTGAACCTTGAAGTGATTGAACTTTGAAGCGGTTGAACTTTAAAGCTTGACAAATGCACTTAACTCTTGCTATTGATGTTGAACCTTGACATTGAACTCTTTTAGTTGAACCTTGTCATTGAACCAACTTTAAAATTGCCTAAGTGTTGAGAGCTTGCTTCTTTCCTATAGAGTCTATAGAAATCAACTTATGAAGTCCATTGAGCTTGGCCTGCAGATCTATAGATTTTCTTCCTATAGATTCCATAGATTTAACCCTGCAAAGTCCATAGATTCAAGCCTATAGAGTCCATAGATTTTTGAGAAGCTTGAAAAATGAGGAATTTGAATGCTTAGAACAAATTTTGAGAAGGGTAGAGATTATTTTGGTCTGAGGAACCAGAATAGTTCAAATGTTGTCCCAGAAATGAGTGATATTTTTTGGGGACAACAATATGCATGAAAATTAAAATGAACCTACCTTTCCACAACGTGTTTCCCATTCCTCAAGACCCCTTACAGAGCCATCAATCTGCTACAAAGATTGGGTAGTTGTGTGATAAAGTAGGTATCACCATATATTTTATTAAATTATCCTATTCCAATATACTAGCCTACCACACCCTAAAGGACCTTGACTCTATGTGAGGCTAACTATGGAGTTTGAGCTTCAATTGGAGATAAGATATGTGCTTGTAATCACATCTTTTGGTGTGATTTGACTTTTGAGATTTATATGTTACCTTTGAGATATCATTACCTTTTATTTCAAATGATTTTGTTTTTAACTTACTTGATGGCTTTCTCTATTCTTCCTCCATAGGGATTTAGAAAATAAAACATGGGTGTTAAATATGAATTTCATTTGAATGAATGGGGAAAGGTTACTAAGATAGAGAAATTTAAAGAGCATAGGGTCTAAAAGTCTCATAAATTTAGGTGAAATAAAAGTGTTATCTTGACTATGGCCTTGTTTTATCCAATGTGGAGTGAAAGTAATTGGAAATCAAGATGAATGAAGCATGGAACAATTTGAATTAATTTAAATTGCAAAAATGTGACAAAGGATAAAAAGGGATATAATGATAGTAAAGTTTGATTCCTTATCATAAGAATGAGGGAAATGGAGGAAAACATGCTAACATAGATTGTTGTTCAAATTCCATCTATCAAAAGAAGAAAAATTTAAAGTTGAGAAAAAGGATATAAAAATATGAAAATATCATAACTTTATGAGGAGGTTCAGGTCCTATCCATGGTCTTATACTTCATCTTCATAAGAGATAAACCCATTAGGGTGCCAATAAGTGAGTGAAAGAAGATAAAGAAGACTATCGTACATAAAGAAACCAAAAGACCAAAAGGGAGGACTAAAGGTTTGTGAAAAGAAGTAACTTGTTGTAGAAGGAAAGACTCATGTAAGTAACTTGAAAAAATGTGTTAGATAGACATAGATAGAAATCATGAAAAGAAGGAAATGTTTAGGCAAAGTAATTTTTGAGAAATTGTGCATTGGTGGGTTCTTTGAAAATATGACCTTCATTAGTTTGAAGATGGTAGGTGATTGGACCAAGAATATCTTTAACTAAATATGATCCCCACCATTTTTGGGTGTATTTACCTTCTTTACAATGGGTTTAGTCTAATTTAAGGACAAGATCACCAATATTAAATGCATAGACTTGAATATGTTTGTTATGTTGCCTGGTAATGCAAGCCTTGTATTGGTGGTTATGTTGTAAGGTGAAAAGATGAAGTTCATCATGTATATTAAGGGCATGAAGAGGATCTTCATGTAATTCTTCATTGAGAATAATACCATGAAGAGATATAAAAATAGAGGGAATATTAACTTCTAAAAGAATAACTAAATCAGAACTACAGACTAATGAGATTGGAGTTGCCCTAATGGTAGCGTGTATGCTAGTCTGATAGGCCCAAAGCACAAGGTAAATATTAATATGCTAATATGTGTGGGTTTCACACATTGGCATTTGTAGAATTTTTTTGAGAATTTGATTAAAGGCCTTAGCTTGACCATTATATTATAGATGATAAGGCATGGAAATTTTTTGATTAATCTTGAATTTATTGCAATGTTGTTTAACATGTTTTTTTTGAAATTACCACCATTATTTGTAATGATAGTATGGGGAAAAACAAAGTGAAAATGATTTTATTAAGAATAAAATTTGAAATGGTAGGACAGATGGCATTACCAAGGGGAATTATTTATACCCACTTGGTAAAATATTCGATAGTGGTGATGATAAAGACATGCCCACCATGGGATTGAGGGAGTTTACCAATGAAATTAAATCCCCATATGGAAAATATCCAAAGAGATTCAATGGTTTGAATTTTAGCTAGAGGTATATGGATTAGATCATTATAAAGCTAATAAGGATTATAATTTTTAACATATTCAATTGCATCCTTTTCAACAATAGGACAAAAGTAACCCATATATAGGAATTTATGGGATATAACATGTTTTATATAGTGGCTACCAAAAATTCCCCTATGTGCTTGTTTAAGAAGAGGAGGGACCTCATATTGCATAACATAGTGGAGTAAGGTTTCTTCAATATTATGATAATAAAGGATGTTATGTTGAAATACATACTTGAAAGCTTATTTGCGAATACATGTCTTTTCACGAGAGTCTAAATTAGGATGATAAGTTTGATGTTTCAAGAATTAAATGATGTCTTGGTACCATGGGCTTTGTTGAATGGTAACAACCTCAAAATGATAGATAAGATAATTTGGTGGTTGAGTAGAGGATGGATATTTTCTTATTTTTATAAGAAAAGTAGGATAAAAAAGGACTTGGTGGGGATGAAAGAGAGATGCTAAAGAGACGAGAATCAACAATGGAACTTTGATCTCTAAGAATAGGCTCAATAGTGAAAGAGATTAAATCCTTATTAAGAGTGGTTGAAATTTGATGATATGTGATGAGGTTATCACTTTTACATCAATAATCACCACTGAATTGGTGGTAAATAAGTTGAGAATCACCTAAATCACGAAGGTATTGAATGTATAAATCAAGAACATCTCTCATGCCTAATATAAGAGCTTCATACTCATCCATATTATTAGTGACATCAAAGGTGAAGTGAAATTCTAAAGGAATGATATTTCCAAGAGGACGTATGAGAATGCATCCTAATCTAGCTCCTTGAAGTCATTTAACACCATCAAAGTGAAGGGTCCAAGTATCCTCATGCAAGTCAACATTGATTTTAGGAATCTCCTTGATAACTAATTTTGGTTTAATAGTATCAAAGGGATTAGTAGATTGATCAAGATTATTGGCTTCAAGATCAATGATAAAGGTATGAAAATAATATTTGAGAGAAATAGCTTGAGTAAGACCTTATATGTAAAGTATATTATCATCTTGAAGATTATCTTGAAAAGTAGCTAGCATGGGAGACATAGTAAGTTTATCATCTATGATTTTCCCTTTGACATCTTTTTGAGTGGAAATGTGGAGATAAAATTACATAAGGAGGACCATCCATTTACTAACTCTATATCCAAGAAGAAATGCTTTGGAGAAGAAGTGATGAAGGGGATTAGAATGAACATTGACATAAGTAGTTTGGTAAAGCATATAGTGGTGAATATTTTTAGCTATGAACTAAATGTCAAGGAAATCATGCTCAACTTTATTATAACATGTCTATTAATTGAAGAGGCCTTAGATAATGTAGTAAATATCATACTCCCTTCCTATGTCATCATATTTTAAAAGCATTGCCCCAAATAAAATACATGTGGAAGAATTATATAGAATCAAAGGTATATCATTGAAAAGAGGATGAAGTGTAGGTGGATGAAGTAATGAATCTTTTATATTATCAAAGCCTTTTTCACATAGATCCATCCATTCTAAAGTAATAACTTTATTGAAAAGTGAATTGATGGAGTGAATTCTATAGGCCATTTCAGGGATGAATCACCTAATTTCCCTAAGTTTGCCTGACTAAGTATGAATGTTGGGAATAGAATGAGGAAGGGTCATGTTGATTATAGCACTAATTTTGGTAGGGTAAAAATAGATGCCATAGAGAGAGACTAAAAATACTAATAATTTTACAAATGCAACTCCAAAGACACATTTGTAATAATAAGTCTAATTTTATATTTAAGGAGGCATCTAAAGATGATAGCAAGATCATAAATATGATTCTTTTGATTTTTAGATTTAGAAATGAAATCACCCACATAGGTTTCAATAATTATGTGAATGAGATCATGAAATATGTGAGTCATCACTTGTTGGTAAGTGTCTCTAACATTTTTAGGCCAGAAATCATTTTAACATAGCAATAGGTTCCCTATTCTATGGTGAATGTTATTTTATGTTGGTCCTCGAGATCTAATTGTATCCTAAGAAGCCATATATAAGAGATAACATTTCATAACTAGTCATGGAATCAATAATGGCATCTATTCAAGGTAAAGGGAAGTTGTCCTTGGAATAAGAAATATCAATATTATGGAAATCAATATTAATGATAATGACCATAGTGACCTTCTTTTGAATAGGAACAATGTTGGAAACACATTCAAAATAATCCATTGTTTTGATAAATTTAGCATCAATTAATTTGATCATTTACTCATGACATAAAGTGGAAACTTTGAGTGTAATGTTTCTTTATTTTTGATGCATAAGATTGGCATTAGGATAAGTAATGATATTATGTGCCATAATGATAGGGTCAATTCCAAGCATGTCTTTGTAGGACCAAGTGAAAACCTTATGATATTTGTCAAATAATAAGCTAAAATTATCATGTTTAATATGTCAGAGTTCATGAGAGATAGTAATTGTTTGAGGATAAGATGGAGTACCATATTCAATGAGTGGTTTCTTTAATAATCATGGCATTTCCATCTTGAAAGTGTTATGGTGCATTGGGTAAGTAAAAAATTTGATTTGTGTTGGGATCAATGCTAGCAATAAAGTTATTGAAGCAAGGAGTTTTAGTTTTGAAATTCCCAAGTTTATGATGATATCAAGGAAGTTGAGGTTCACAGGCATAAATTAACTCAAGGATAGCTTCATCACTAGGCAAGGTAGGAATAGGACCATAATACTCAACATATACTTCAAGATCCAGAATTTTATTGCCATGTTGATCATACTCAGAATGTATCTGATAAACATCGATTTCCTTGGAATCTAGTGTAAGTTTAGGAGTAGAATAAGCTGATGGATCAGAAGGGCTGGGAATATTAGTGGGTTTAGTGATGGGAAAAGGATTAGATGTAATGATTGGATCTATATGTGGTAAAGGAGATGTATAAATTTATGGAAGTTCAGAAGGTATAATTTACTGTACCACCCAAGGAGTATCAATAAGAGGAGAATTGGTAGGAGGCACATGACCATCAGGGTCTAAGTTATGATCCATAGAAATAGTATGAACATCCTAATTAAAAGCATGAATTTAGGACAAGGTTTTTTAATAATTCTAGACATCAAAGTCTCTAGATTGAGCTTAGGCCATTATACAGTTATCATCATATGTTGGAGAAATTGTACATTCTTGAGAATCAAGGGGAGTTTTAGAGGGTGAAATCTTGATATTACTGAATGTATGAGGAGACATGATGAGAGGATCTTGAAATAATTTTACCACTCCAAAATCATTACCAATGAAGGAATTTTTAGGTAAATAAGGCTCATAAGCATTGCATGGAAGGGGAAAATTGGTAATCTCTTCAATAAGAAGAACAATACGATCCCTGGGTAATACATAAGGAGGAAGCCATTGCAAAAACTAGGGAGGTAACTTGGTAATATTACAAGTATGCTATAAATTATTATTTTCATCATCATCAAAATCTATAAGATTAACTTGTAAATGAAGATTCATGTTAATGAACCCAGGTAAAGGAGCACTATTGATGTTAGAATCATAGGAATTTGATATTATGATTTAGGATTAGAAATTTGAAAGCTGCATGAGTTGAGATTAGATTCATGCTTATAATGTTTTCCATTATGTAAAAATTTAATGCATTGGATACCAGAAGAAGCAATGGCCCTCATATGATGAGTCCATGGATGACCAAGAAGTATGTTGTAAGTTAGGGGTAAATCAAGGACCATAATCTTAATTCTAATGGTCTTAAGCTCAATGGTTAATGGAAGCTAAATAAAACCAAGTTGATTTTGATTTGTCTTATCAAAACCATGACAAGTAAGATGGGTTTGCTTGAGATGATCCTTTTTGTAACCAAGTTATTGTATGAGCCATAAATATGTTGCATTAATACCATAACCTTCATCATCTAGAAATTTTTGGATAAGAGTGGTATTAATGGATACTTTGATGAAAAGTGGTGGGTCATCAGCTGAAAGATAATTTCATCATTGATCATGTCCTCTTAAATGAATTCAATAGAGGGATTGGAATAAGGACACATAGTTTTAATGGTATTTATGTTGGTAGGTTGAGATTTAATAGAAGGTGTTTCTTCATATGAGGATGGATTATCAATTTATTAAATCTGTTGCATAAGGAATTTATGATGATAGGGATAAATATGAACCAACTCCATAAGTGGAATCTTACAAGGCATAGAGTTGAGTTTTTCAAGAAAGTTCCAATGAGATTTAGAAGAACCAGCATGAGGTTTATAAGGTAAATTAGTTTCTAAAGGAATAGTTTTAGTTTGAGGATAAAAAGGAGGAGATGGTTCCTCATTGGCTTCTAAATAAACATTAGTACTGGTAATATCTTGAAGAAGTTATTCCTCCAAATATGGCTTCTTAGGCTTGGTAATGGGATCTTTATGAGCTAGTTTATGATGATAATTAACCTTAGTAATATTGATATATTGAGAATTGTTAAAATATTGGTCATAATCAATGTTAATGTCACAAACATCCTTGGTATTTGATTGATTATTTGAAGAATATTTTTGGTTATTTGAGGTATGATCTTTAAAAGCATGTAATTCTTTAGAATTAATGGTGTATTATTCATGATGAATATTGATCATAGATTCATGATTGAATGAATCACCAAGCATATAAGAGACAACAAATTTAGTGAACCCCTTATAAGACTCATGATAATTCCCAATGTTAGCATGAAACCAATAAAATATATTGGGGTCATACCACTTAGGAGGAGCATTGGGATCGATGAAATTTTTATAGGGTGGTAAAAATTATTTCATTTGTTGAACCAAAAGAGGTATATGAGAAGGTCAAGGAACATTAGTTTTGGTAACTTTTGGTTTTATTTGTGGAGTATTACTAGTGATAGAATTATATTTTTGTAAATATCATTTAATAAGTTTATGATTAGGTTAAAATTACTTCATAATAAATTCTTGACATTTATCTTGATCAAGAGCTTCATTAACTATTTGGGGAGCAAAGGTTCAAACCTTATATAGAGAGTGGGAGTCAAAGAGGTGATAAAGAGTTTGAATAAGTTATCATTAGTCATGTTATGGTTGTATTTATCGGCCAATAATTTCTATATTTTGATAAATTCATGAGATAATTTAGTGGGATATTGATTAACATTGATGAAGTGGCTAAGATAATTTTTGGGAAGATCATTGTGTTGAAACTCTTTAACTAAGGGATTAACCAAATCTTCAAGTTGCTAGCTAGAATGTTGGGGAAGTTGATTATACCATTCTAATACATCACTAGAGAAGTTTTTCACTAAGATTTTAGTTGTGGTAAAGGTATTATTTTGGATCCACTCTTTTTAAAGGTTGTCAAAGGCTTTAAGAAATGATGCAGGATCTTTAGTCCCATCATACTTGATAGTTGGAGATATGTTACCAATATCAATGGAAAAAATGAAGGGGGACAAAGGATAATTTTTAATGGTTTGAATTATCTTTTTATTAATTATGGGTTAAGGAATAACATTTCCTAAGGCATCCCAAAGAGGTGGATGAATTTAATTAGGATTAGCTTGAGGATGGATAGTTAGAGGTTGATTAGCCAAATTAATTAAATGTTGTTGAAGTTGCATAATTTGGTTGGTGTTAGAATTTTGCATTATGTTCATTTTTAGGATAACTTGGGATAAATTTTGAGTTATATCAAGAGGTGGGTTGATGTTGGTAAGATCACTCCCCAAATTGGTGTTAGGGGGGATTACTAGAAGAAGGATTATTAGTGGAAATGTTAAGTAAACTTGTATAAATTAATCCCATATTATTTTGAAGAATTTGAAGATGAGAAGTTTCTTGGTAAGTAAGGAAAGGATTAGATCTATCAAATTCATCTTGAGGTGTTATTTGTACCATATTGTAAGTCAAAGATGAAGGATGAGAAGAGGTGCTCTTGGGAGGAAAAGAGATGAAGAAACGAACATCCCATATAGTATATAAATTGATTCAAACTATCCAAGAAGATTCAGATAGGAGACTTTGTTGTGACTAAAGAGAGATGAGTAGAATGCAAAGAAGGAGAAATAGAGAACTAGATTGATAAATAGGGAAGGAAGAAAGTAGTACAGTGTTGATTGGGTCAACCTAGCACAAAAAATAAGGTCTAAAAATAATACAAGGTCGATCGAGTTGATCCAACATAGTAAAAATAGGTTATAAAAATAGTAAATAGGGTCTACAAATAGTATAAGGTTAACTGGATTGATCTATTATAGTGAATAGATGCTATTAAAATGTACAAGGTCCATTGCGTTAACCTAGTACAGTAGATAGGGAAGATTAAAAAACCTATAACAAATTATGAACTAAAACAAGATAACTTTTTCAAGTAATTTAGAAAATTAAGAACTAAAGGGAAAAAAATAGTCAATTGGATTAATGTTGGCCAACCTAATTAATGCACATATCGAAAAACCTTACAACAACACTAGATAATACAAGTTTTTGATATATAAAATATAATTGAGTAAAGAGAAAATAATCAACTTGAAAAGTAAATAGCTAACTAATTGATCACCTTAATTGTTAATTAGATTATTAGAATATGTTTTTTAATGTGACGAGAAGTTGGCTAAGTAAGGAACAAGAAAATAATCTAAAGATGCTTTTAGGTAGTTTGGGCTGAAAGGGATTTGTAGTGGTAATGATACATGCTTAGTATTGGGGCCTACCCCCTCACTTCACACATCAAAGTGATAAGTGTGTGGAGTGTTTAGGTAGAATATA
Source organism: Torreya grandis (assembly GCA_037957365.1). NCBI lineage: Eukaryota > Viridiplantae > Streptophyta > Pinopsida > Cupressales > Taxaceae > Torreya > Torreya grandis. The sequence continues at coordinate 124,441 of JARHVA010003512.1, forward strand.
TCATTAACCATGATTTATACTTAACTAGAATATCAATTTAACTTCCCCTTTGGTGATGAAATCTAAGTTAGTTGGCCTTGGTTAGACAAATGTTAAAATGTTTGTTTAGATTTTGTGATTTTGTTGTATATGCATAAAATAAAAAATAGTGAAACTAAATGGTTAATTAAAAATCCACCTAATTAGACTATGTGATTTATTATAAGTATGATATAAATAAGAAGTGAAATTATAAGCTAATTAATAACATATAAAGGTTAATTCCAAATTTAAAATAAGGTATAGTGTCAATGCAGTCAATAAGTATGCACACAATATAGAACAAGGGTGAGAGGGTTGATCCTATACTATAGAAGTAAGGTATAAAAATGAATGTGGTTAGTAGAGTTGACCTAGTTATCTAAATAGCAAATAAAACTATATCAAAAGGGTCAATCTAGTTGACTATGTATGTGTAGTTTTAAAGACTAAAAACTATTAAAGGAAAGACTATAAAGAAAGAGATAAAAAGTTAGAAAGAAGCATTAGTGGATCAGACATCCAGGAAATGAAGATTGTTGTTCAAGAACCTTGATATATGCTTGTAAATTATGTTAACTAGGTCAATTAGGTCAATCAAGCTTTACATAAACCTACTGTTGAGTGCCTCAAATGTAGAGGGTCAACTAGGTCAACCTAGTATGCTAAACAAGATGCCTAAAAATATACAAGGTTGACTAGGTCAACCTAGTAGTTTAGACTGGAAGTCTAGAAAGGTTAAAACCTATATTGGGTCATTTAAGTCAATCTAATAGCCTGTACCTAAAAACCTTTGCACATAAGTTAGAACTAGGTTGATGTAGTCAACCCAGTATGATAGATATATGATAAAAATAATGATGAAAATTAATGAAATAAATTGAAAAAATCCTACAAGGGTTATTTCACATCAAGTTCACTAGAATCTATGTAATCATAAATTCAGCATGTCTATAAATTAATCTTAGCTCAGAGAAGATAGAGCATACCTAAACTTTTAATTAGGAATACATTTTTTAAGTGGGAGCATGAATAATATGGTGAACTAATAGACCCAATTAGGGGATCACTTGTCATAATACATAATGTTAGGAAGGGTTCCAAATCCTATAGTCTAACACAATCATGAAATAACCCTAAAAGAGTCCCATATTTTTATATTCACTCTATTCTAATAAATAAGAAATTAAATATAATCTAGTGTACACCAAACACTGTGGTAAAACATGAGGGGTTAGTAAATCAATCAAAACATGCATAGGAGAATCTCAATTAAGCTAAGTATGATTAATACCTAATATATGGAATATGAAGAGTAATATTATTTGAGCTAATACTTATGCTACTTTTATCTACTAAAGAGAGGAGAAAAAAGTTAAAATATACTTACTTGAATGTGAACCCATTGAAAATTAATCTTTCCCTTAGCCAAATGGGATTTGTAAGAGATTTTTGTGGTTTTTAAGGATAAATAAGAAAGGCAAAAGAATCCAATACTTATCCATAAGAATAGACTCTCTAAGTAAAAACCCTAAGCTAAGACTCCTCAAGTAAAATGGTGGAAGAGCAAATTGTAAAGAAGCACAAGAGAATAATAAATCTTGATTACTTAATGAGATAATTAAGAAATGATATTATATTTATAGGTGGATTTCACCCTAAATTATTTCAAATATATTGGATGTATGGGGTCAACCCAGTTGACCTTGTACATTTTAAAGAGATAAATCACTAGGTTCCTAGCTAGGTTAGTTGAAGAGCTAACAAAAATCTCAAGTGAAAATACCCAAAAATAGTACAAGGTTGACCCAACCAACCCTGTATAGTAATCAAAGGATGAAAAATATACAAGGTCAATCCATTCAACCTAGTACAATCAACTGGGAAAAGGAGATCAAGGTGATGAAAAGAGGGATGGAAAGAGGAAAAAGACTAGATGAGTGTGCAAGGGAGTAATAAATTAGGGAATGGTTTTATGATTTATTTGGATTGGTAATAATGTGGAAAAAGGGACAATAATCCTATGAAGCATAATAGGTCTATCCACCCCTTTCCCAGTCACACTTTAAGGTGTGCACTCAGAGAGATTGAGTCTTGATGAGTTCTTGCAAGATGTAAAGTGTTAGTATTTGATAAAAGTTAAAAATATTATATGTATACACTTTATACTCCCACACCATCCTTATGATAGATTGGATCTCAATTAGACCATGAAATGTGAGAATATATACAAAAGGGCAAGTATAAGGTTGTATACTAAATTGAGGATGGAATTGATTCTAACCCGTAAGATCCATCCATTGACCACTTAGGTTTACATACTTAATATGGGGTGAATAATGCTAGAGACACCATAAAAACTAAGTATCAACCATATTCTAAGAGACTCCATATGGTTTATCATAATATTTGAATATAGGACGTGCCTAGGATGGCTATTGTGGGGAATTATTGATCTAATACTAAGGTCACCAAGATTTTTGAACTTCTACAAAAATATCAAGACATTTTCCCATGTAATTACATATATATGAAAAGAGTGAATCCATAATTGGATAGTATGTACATCAGGTTATTTGAGTATGCTTGACCAATAATAAAAATACTATATTTAATGAATCCTAATCTACATGCTTGAATTAAAGAATATATTTATATTATGTTGTGTATTGGCATTATCATTCCTATTGATGAATCTAAATAGGTGACCCCATAGTGATTAGTATAAAAAAGAATGGCCACATTAACATTTGTGTAGATTATAGGGTACTCAATGTTACTTGTGTAATGAAACATTTTCCAAAACCTTTCATAGAGTAAATTTTAGGAGTTATTAAGTGAGATATTTACACATTCACTAATGGATTTTCTGCCTATCATCAAGTCCAGATCATAGAATAAGGTAGACCAAAGACCACATTTACAATTGAATGCGGTTCATTCACCTACAATGTGATGCCTTTCAATCTAAATAATGCCTTGACTATGTTATCACATATTATGATAGAAGCTTTAAATGATTTTATTCACATGTTACTTCAAATATATTTGGATGACTAGATCATATATGGTTTAGTACATGATCATTATTCTATTATTTATCTCATGCTTGAGAATTGTCATAAACTTTAGATTTATTTGAATATAAAGAAGTGTGTCTTTTATACTCCTTTTATAATTTTTTTGGGTCATAATATTTATCATGATGGACTACTGGTAGATCTAGATAAGATTGCAGTCATTGTTCACCTTCTAGTGTTGGCCATCTAGCATGAGGTCTACTCATTGTTAGGACACATTAAGTACTATCAAAAATTCATCTAGGAGTATGATAGGATTGTAGATCCATTAGAGGAAATATTTAAATAGAATTGTTAATTATTATTGATAAATTCTCACCATTAGGCATTTGTATCACTCAAGGTCAAACTAACCACTGCACCCAATCTCTAGTTTCTAAACTAGACAAAGCCATTTCATGTACATGTTGATGTTTTATTTATGGTAGTGGGTTCTATCCTTTCACAACTTGGTGAGGGTAGTCTTGATCATTCCATATACTTTTTTACTTATAATCTCACTCCATTTGAACATAATTACTCAAATATATAATGTGAAGCCTTGTCCATAGTATACATACTCTAGAAGTTTTGCCAATATTTGTTGACCACCCCATTCCCTTTATTTATAGATCATGAATCACTTAATTACCTTATGAATAATCTGGTATTACATGGATTCCTTTTTTGATGGATTTTTATCTTTTAAAATTTTCAATTTTATGTGATGTTCAAACCAAGTAAGACTAATTCTAGATTAGATCACTTTTTATGTATTGAATCTGGTGAATAGGTGAGTGCCATAGAGGATGTCTTACCTAATGTACAAATTTTTAAGTCATTTATGTTCTTGAGGAATTATAAGATATTATAGATTTACTTAACATAGGTTCAATGCTATCCCACCTCATCACTCAATATAAAAATCAATTGGTTGTATGTGTTTCTCCTTTCCATCTAATTGGATGTGACCTCTATAAACTTCAATGGGATGAAGTATTATGAATATGTTTTATGAAACATGAATGCATTGAGGTTATTTAGGAGATTCATTAAGGTGTCATAAAAGGACATTATGATGGTGATATTACAACACAAAAGGTTCTCTTAGTAGGGTTGTGTTGGCCCACTTTATATAAGGATTCCAAAGATTACACATGTCCATGTGATATCTCTTAGTGATTAAGTTAACTCAATTGGAGGGATGTTATGCACCTTCATCTGATACTTGCTCATAAACCCTTTGAGAAATGGGCTGTTGATTTTTAAGGCACATTACTCCTATTATGAGGTATAATGGTGCATTATATAGCATTATCACCACTGACTACCTCACTCATTGGGTTGAAGTAACACCCAAATGGGAGTGTACTTCTACAACTATCACTAAGTTTATTTGGGAGAATATCATCATAAGGTATGGATGTCATTTATGTTTGACTAGTGAATGTGGAACTCATTTCTTTAATGAGATAATACACATCCTTTTGGTTGATTTCACGATTGCACACCACAAGACTGCACCATATCACCCTAGGACAATGGTAAAATTGAAACTTTCAATAAAATATTTGGTCATACATTGATGAATATTTGAAATATTTTAGCGCACTAACTAGGATGATCGAGTTTCTATAGTATTATGGTCATATAAAACCACATATTAATGGTTGAACAAGATCACTCCTTTTAACCTTGCCTTTTCTGCTGAAGGAGTTTTCATAGTTGAGTTTCTTGTACCTTATTTATGTTTTATGTGTGTTGTTTGGTTGGATTTTGAGGAATGTCTAAAAGCACACCTATATGCTTTACTATAGCTAGATGAAAAATGTTTTCTCATGCATTGGATTCAAGGAGCAGAGAAATAAAAATATAAATCCTGACATGATAGACATGTTAGCCAAATTTTGATACTAGAGGTAAATGAAATTCAAAACATTTCTTCTAGTCTTGCTTAGCCTTGTTATTGATCTTTCTTTAAGTTTTATCTTGGTCTATTGGTCAAACTTGGTCAAATTTCATCGTAGTACAGATGTATTGTCAAATGATTTTCATATTAAGGCATATTACATGGTTTATAAGAGTGATTCAATCCCTAATTTTTCCATTAACCCTTTATGAAGGTCTCTTTTAGGTTGTTAGAGAGATTAAGGTAAATTTTGAGAAATTAAGGCAGTGGAGGGGGTATGGTCTTTTACTTATTTCTATCTTTTCCTTGTGTAAAAATTTATTATCAAAATTCATGAATGTATAAGTTATTCCAATCATAATTTGAAAGAGTCACATGGTCATATATCAAATCATTAAATTTTTCTTATGCCTATTTGGTTTGTATTAGTTTGTACTAACCCTCTCAATAAGTATTGTATAACTTGTTAATGCATAATAAGGCTTGTCAAGTGGATCAAAGTGAAAAAATAATGATTTTTAAAGATAAGGTACACTTTTAATATAATATTCAAGATAAGACGTGGCATAACATGGTCAGATAAGATTAGTCTAGTAGTTATAATGTAGGTTTCAATTTCATCCTTTCATAAAGAGGTAATTTCAAGAAGTTTATGAACTTGAGAAGTGAAAGAGAGATAAATTTAAGTGATTTAAAACATAGTAATAATTATATTAACTTATTATATTCAAATCAATTATTTATAAGGCATTATAGTTCTAAACATATTTACAACCCACTCCATTTCTCCATCAAGCCCTTTGCAAGCTTGTGAAGGTCATTTTCAAGTGCTCAGTTCATGAAGAGGAAGAAGATTTGGAACCAATTATATTGAGGTTATATATTGAAACTTATGACCTTGAAACTATATGCATTAGTTTTAGGATTTAATGGTTATGATCTATGAACAATCATTAACAAGTTAAACAACCCAACACCATCGTAAAATACTACAAATAAGGTTTTTCTTGTTGAAACAAGTTTTTATGATTAATGGATGATTTTTTTTAATTTTATGAGATCTTATGGGTTTAAATATCCATATCACATGATCATATATCATAAATGTCACGTGTGAGTAGCTAAAAGGACAAAAATGTTGTGTTTTTGTTATTTTTGTAGGTGATAAGCAGGTTAATTGAAGCTACAACATTTTTGGGTATAGGAGTTGTGTTTAGGATGAAAACACAATAATAACTTATATAAAACCTAATATATCTTACTAATTTCTAATTACACTTAATAAAAGGTTTTTTTTTCACTCAAATGGACTCATAGCGATCTTCATGACACTCCAATAGGCCTATTGGCAAAAAGATTTGAATGAACCTCTACGCACCATGTGGTATTTTTTTCCTTGTGTTTTTGACAATATAATTGTTTTTAGTGATAATAAATATACATAAATAATCTAAATTTCATCCTCAATGGGAAGAGGGTATACTTTGAAAGATAATGGTCTTGTGTTATTCAAGGAGTCTTCAATGGTAGATAAGAAAAGTTATAGACCTATGACTCATGGATGAGTTACCAATGCATCTTTAAAAAGTTTTTAGTAATATATAAGTAAAATTTATTTTATCATATATATGAGATTATCCTAGGAATAAAAATCAATCTTGAGGTAATGAATAAGGTGTTAATATTAACACAATCACGTATAGGTTTACCTCTAGGTTGGGATGTATCAAATAGAGTTTGAAAGTGAATATGAGTTTGATAAAATTATCAAGTGGTGTTATACCTCATTATAATGTTTGATAATATTAAATTTCCATAAAAATCACATGAAGTGTTAAAATGGTCTAGAATAGTCTAATTCAACACCTACAACCTCTAAGGCAAGAAGGAAAGTCACATGAGCAACACTTTGGAGGCCTTGAGAAGAACTAAAGGTGGAATATACATTTAAACACTTAAAATTATATATTTTAAAGCCTTATAACATATATAATATTGGATTAAACCCATATGATTGTTATGGAATTCACTTGTAGGGTACAAGTCTAAGAACAATAGTCTAGTGCTTTGCATGTAAAAAACTAGATGTTTGAAGATATATGAGGGATGCTTATAGGAAGTTTGATATTTAAAAATATTAAAATAGATAAATTATAATATTTCAAGGATTAATATACCAATGATAAATTTTTAAGTGCTTGAACTAAGGGAAATGTAGACCTACCAGTTTGCAGACATGTAGGTCCACATTCCCAAACCTAAAACGATAATCCTTGCATTGAGGATGATGTTTGAAGATGAAAATGAAGGTTATAATCCATGATGATTTTATATAAAAGTTTTTTTAATGTATATAAAATATTATAATATAATAAAAACCTTTTTTTATCTTCATCAAACCCAATGAAAATCTATAAGCTTGCTAAACAACTCCTTTTGTAACCTTATATTCAAATAATCCAAGAAACTATGCAATGATCTGAGAGATTTAGAAATTTGAATGTATATTAAGGTAAATTTTTATATATTATGATAATTTAAGGTTGTTTACAATGATTTTAATTTGATTTAAAGTACCAAAAACACCTGCAACTACATACACAGTCCTCTTTTGCACATAATTTGATACCTTTTTAATTGTTTGGGAGGTGCAAAGGTTGATCAAGGACATTTGATGATTTTAGAAGTTGAGGGGAGTTAGGTTAGACATGAAATAATATTTGGTTTGAATATAAATCCCCTAAAATTAAAAATATCCATTTTTATTATCTATCGGCCTCCTTAAGCCCATGCTTTCGAAAGCTTGAGATAAAAACTTGTAATTTGGCATAACTTGAGTTATAACCATTAAAAATTCATGAAATTTTTAAAACAAGCCTTGTTTAATGTCTAATATAATATTTTGGTGTTTTTGGTGTGGTAATGTATGGATTTTTATGGTATATATGACTATAGGCTTGAATTAGGCCTAATTACACCTAATTGGGAAAGGTGGGTGTTGATAAAGTAGGTATGCCTTGGGATTTGGGAACTAAAATTTTGGGTAAAGATGTTAAGGGATAAAGGGTAATAAAATATGTCCTTATTTTTCCAATAGGTGTTCTATATCTTTCAAACCAAGGATATTCATACCTAAATAGGGTTATAATGAATAGGCCTCCAAAAGAGTGAATGGGATAATTATGAAAAACATTATATAACATAGATGGAGAGATTATTTATTATGGATTTCAAATAGGTGTAAAATTTATTTAGACCATAAAAAGATGATTGGTCACTTTGTTACTATCGACCAAATTTGACCCTATAGGTCAAATTGGGACCCTATAGGCAAAATATTGATCTTTAGAGGTTTATAGGGGGTCTAATGTTTTGGTCATAGGGTGAATTATAATCTAATTTAATGTCATATTAGCCTTAGTATTAGTCTAATTAATTAATATATCATTTTGAGTCATTTTAAGGTCATCAATAGAGCATTAAATGAGTTGTACAACCTCTTTTGGAAATTTGAAGGATAAAAAAGATGATTTCACATCCCATGTGTCCTAAGAAGTCTTTAGTAACTGTTACTAACTAAAAAGTGGTAGGTTCTTCATAAAAATAGGTAGTTTTCTTGGAAAAAATGAGCATTTAATGAGGTTTATAGAATTTTACAAACTCTTATAGTTGAGGATATTTTAATAGTTTCCCTTTGTCTTCCATACACTTATTTTATTGATTAGTTTGATTATAAATTCCAAGAAATGAATAAAATTGCTTTTCTCTTCTTCCACTAGGCTTGGAAAGCAAGAATGGTCCTCAGGTTTGTACTTGGTATGGTCAAAAAGAGAGGTTTCAAGAAAAATGTTCCTGAGGGTGTCTTCTAAACTTAGTCATATTATATTTGATTTTTAGTTGTAGAGGAATCATGGTTTGTGCTTTAAAAACCATTCATAAGAAGTTAGACTATCTATTTTGCTTGCTAAATTGTGTACCCTATAGGTTTTGCCTTGGTTTGGAAAATTTGATACAATTCTCTTTCTAATTTTGTTTAAAAATGATGTTGATTCCCTCCTAAAATGATCCCTATGCTTGGTTTAGTGTTTCAAAGTGTTTGGATATGCAAATCATCTTAGGTTGCAAGTGAATGCACCATTCTATATTACACATATTATTTTCACCATTTTAAAGATATTATTAATTTGATAGTGGTTTTTGAGGGTGAATATGGTTATATTAAATGTTTATAAGGATATATTAATCTCCTCCTATTTAAATATCAGTCTCCAAAGTAACATCCCATGAGTTTGTATTCATATGTAAGAACCATAATTAGACAGCCATGAAGATATATTTGTAAGCATCCTTATAGAAGGATATCACATTGGAATATATGTTTTAAATATGGTTATAATAAAACAATAATGATAATAAACCATTTAGGAAATTTTTAAAGAGTCCAAGTATGTCCATGAGGTCATAATAATACTCATTATACACACTTTCATAGATAGCTTGCATACTAGTAAAGGTGTATATACATGTATTGATGCTGATGTCATGTTATATGAGAGCCTTAATGGTGTTTCAAACCCTTTCACATGTGAATATTTAATTTATAGGCATTTATTTAAGTTTAAAACTCATCAGAGGATTAAAAACATGCACATTGTTCACACTCCCCTTCACTGCCTGTACACATCAAAATGTCCACCTGCCTGTAGGTGGTAATAGAGAGTTGAAGTGTCATTTTATAGTATGGAAAAAAGTGATGTAACTTTTGTTTTAAGTCCTATAATGTGTTTTAGTTTATTATATACCTATTTTAAAGGTTATATTAGTAGATATAAGTGAAAATATTGATCAAGCATGAGATGATAGTATTCTAGGACATAATCCCCAAAATGTCAAAATAAAGAACCTCACCATTTTGTCAATGACATACAACAAGGTTTCAAATGAATTTTATGAATAAAATTTGGATACTCTATATATTAAAAGGACTCTAAAAATTTTTAATATAATATGATCAATGAAAATTGGTTTTTTGGAAAACCCAAATTTCCCATTTATGCACTAAACTCAGTCAATGACATCTACATGATTTTGAGTCTTTAAACAACTTTATTTTCCAAAATGGTAGTATAAGGAATATTATCATGTGTATGTGACCTTATTGAGTGAAAATTTAGTTCAAGTAGCATAAAAATAAACAATTTAAAAGGATATAATGATTTCTTTACCACTACACCACCAATAGGGCTCCTTGTCATTACAAAACGTATACCTATAGGCTGGCTAAAGGGATACAATGAAAAGAGGGTTAGATAGCCTTGATGAAAGACCTCACCCTAAGAATAAAAGGAAAAAATTAAATTATAATATGGTTTAAATAACTTCAAGGAGGGTTTTATTTTTTTCTTCAATGATTAAATCATATAGTTCACCTACAGGACTCTGTATAGCTAAGTGTAGGTGATGGTAAGGTGACAATGAACTGATCAAGGTGTCTAAATGATTGTCTAGGATAGTCAAGGTAATAAAATGGGTAAAAATAAAATAATATATGACCTTAATGGATTATAATAAGTTTTTAAACATTGTGTTCAAGTTCAAACCATGTATTTCCACATATAGGTACAAGCCTTGGAATAGAACACAATCAAAATTCTTACTCAGTCTTAGCTAGGCAAAGTGTATGGAGAGGTAAGTAAAATATTAATGTGATGAATTGAATTGAAAAACCTTGTTTAATTTTTTTATATAATTAATAAACTCTCATATAACACAAATAAATCAAATAAATGGCTCTAGATAGGTAATAAATAGTCCATATGATGAAAACCCTGTAGATAGTACCTTCCTCCAAGTCTATATTAGGTTTTTATGCTTTTGGAAGGTAAAATGATGTTATAAAAAGATAAAATATGGTTAATAACATGTTTAAAACTTAGATAATCCTCTCAAACATTCACCATTATTTGAGAAAATAGGGGACTTCCCTCTATTTTGTCTCAGACAGAGGGCACTCCCCTTATGTGCAAACCCTACATTCTTGACGAAAGGAGAGAAAATGATGGACCAAAAGTTTATTTAAACTTTATAGGAGGATTTTAGAGTTGACTAAAACTTTGGAAAACATGATAAATATTTCATATAAGGAGGAATCCCAATAGGGTATCCCAAACCCTCAAAGTTGTAGACAGGCTTGCAAGGTATATTTTAGGCCTAAAGCCTGATGGGGAACCACTTTCACTTATATTATGTGGTGAACATTATCATGGATTAAATAATGTATATTGGGTTAAAAATAGAGGTACATAAGCTATTTAGATGCATGGAAAGCCATCAAAAATTCATTTTGGGTTTTAAGTTGTACATAGGCTATTAGGCATGGTTAAGCCTAGTACCCAAATGAGAAGCCATATTAAATTATAACATGAGGTAAGCATAAAAATGGATTGTGGAATTAATTTAGGGTCATTATATGTGTGTTAAATCTTTAAATTTTTAAATTAAGCATGAAGAATTAATTTTGAGCTCAGAGACAACACTAGGCCCACAAGAAATGGAGAGTCAAACTTGATAAGGTATCTCTAGAAGCTCATATCTCTTTTTATTAATTTAATGGAGATCCAAGAGGTTTATATTTGTTATAATTGTTCCTAAACATCATTATTGTGATATTTTTTTGCATTTCCAACATTCCATCTTCATGAACAAACTTTAAGAGTAGAAACCAAAACCCTTGTTAAACCCTTGAAAGGGCCCAATTAGGAAAACAAGGTTGGAGATGCATCTAAATGGACTATAATAACAATTAAATTAGTTAGATTTTGTATAATAATCATTCAAGATCCCTACCATTAGGATTAGTTTGGAATCTATATAGATATTGTATAGAATGGCTCTTTTTAAACTATTTTGTGTATTATGTAGGTTTTATGAGGTTTCAAGAGATGAAATAAAATTTTAAATTAATATTGAGACTTAATATAACTCCCCATGGAAATTTAATTCCTTTTAAAAACCCTTAAGTGTGCCTAAAAAATCTCTCATCTCAACTAGTTAGAACTAACATAGTGAACATGGTGGTGAGAAGGGTAAAAAGCTTCAAGTAGACTGATTTTCAGGTGTGATTGATGCCTATAAGGTAGTATATGGGTATTAAAAAGTTTCATACACTCCATTTTATATATTTTCATGTAAAATTTAATCGAAATTTGATGCCAAGTGTGTAAGGTGTGGGAAAAAGGAGTTTCTTAGACTATAGGTAGTGATGTCTCACTTCCAAAAGATTCTAGGTGAGTATGACTACAACCAATGCATGAAGATGCATGTTGGAAATCCTTCCCTATCATTCCAATAATTATATCTATCCCTAGTTATTATTTGGATTTTCAAATAGAGTTAAATCACAAAGGTAGTTTTATGAGCTAGTAGAGGGAATTCCATGCCAATTTTCATGAGTTTCATGACATAGAAAGCCACTTATCTTTTAACCTTGTATGGTATATTTCAAAATTAACTAACTATCTTATAATTAAAAGTGTCCTTGTGGCCTTTGGACTTAATTCTTCTCCTCTCTCTCTCTCTCTCTCTCTCTCTCTCTCTCTCTCTCTCTCTCTCTCTCTCTCTCTCTCTCTCTCTCTCTCTCTCTCTCTCTATCTCAATTTCTATAAGAACTAACCATTTTGGCCTTTATAAACTATGCTCCACCTGAGTATGGTGAAACCTTACTCATTTTCATACCATGGATCAATAAATATTACTAATTTTTATCTCTTTTGTGACTATTCATGGTGTCTTTTACTTGGATTATTTATCTTTCTTAGTGATGACTCTTGTTTCCTTAGCAAGTTGTCTCATTTTCTCACCTAGTTGTAGTTGTAAAGCTTCTTCTTGGAGGCCATGTGAAGTGTTATAGTAAGTTTCAAGGTTGAGTGAGTTATCATATTCAATAGTATCATTATAGACCTCTCTTCTAGTCCTCATAGCCTAAACATTTAGCATAACCTCATAATAAAATATTGATGTGAGAAGATGAAAATTGGAGAAGTGGATGTTTGGTTAGTCCCTTGTTCTCATGTGTAACATGTAGTTGGTTGGTGGTCATAAAATAATTTGGTGTATCACCTCTTTTAGGATATTTTTATTTAATTTTTCTCTCTCACTTTTCCCTCATAATCATAGGTATAATAGTGTTTTACAAGTGGTACATCAAGGGAGCTATCCCTATCTAGAGATTAACTTCATTCTTAGGTTACCCACAGCTTATAAGTGTTTCAATTGTGCCACTTTGATGAGGAGAGATAATAAATCTCCTCAAAGGGTGAAAATACAAGTGATAATATTTTTTGGCATGCCTAATGGGACTCTTAGTCCAAGAATTTAAAATATTTTTGGTTTTGTCTTTAAACACTCAACCTTTGGAAGCATCTATCTAAACATCAATGGTGACTCTAAGATTACATCAACTAGTCAAATATCCCAAGTATTCCTTTTGAAGATTTTTTATAATCGTTACTTATGTTATTACTTCTTAATGAAGTTTAATGGATGAATTTTGTTTTGAGTATTATTTTACATAAGTTGGTAAGGTTTATCAAGCTTATGGTATTCCCTATTAACCTTGTCATGATCCTTACTATATCTAATATGATCTTTACCAACTCCAATATCTTTCTTCCAAGCCTAGTCATGAGTTATATCAGCCATTTTGTGTTAATTATCCTCATGAAGATTCCCATAAACTTCAAGATATACTTTTCCAAGAGAACCTAGCTAATAAAATTGAGGAGTTAGAGTTGATAGTGAAATTGTTGAGTCAAGGTGTGATGGAAGGTTTAGAGCCAAAATAATATCCTATGCTTAAACACACCCCATCTAACCTTTCTCAAGAAAGTCATCAAGATAAATGAGATTTAAATAAATATATTTACAAATGGAAAGAGGTAAACCAAGATATTTTATCCCAAGGTCTACCTTCCCTTCCTCAAGAGTTTCCAAAAATATCCCCTACAATTCATTCTCAATCTAATTTTGAGTTATATGTTCCACCTCCACCAACTAGTTTAACTTATTCTCACCCTATCACCCCTTTCCCTAATGGACTTGTGGTTTGGGAACCTAAATAAGGGTATTTTGTTGAGATAAATTTATAACTCTTTCTTGAAGAAATCATAGCTCCTTGGTATCCTCATTAGGCTAAGTCACCATATTTCAAGATGCCTAGTCTTGGCATCACCAAGAAGGAGAAGGATATTAAATATCTTATAGCATTTGAGAATAAAAATCAGGTTATGATAGTTGATATGTAACTTGAGATCCATCAAGAGGTCCTAAATGTTGAATAAGAGGTGATTTCTTGTGTTGAATCTTCTTGTTGTGTTGATAATGAAGAATGCGTTCCTTGTGTTAAAGAATAAATCTTTGATGAAGTCCTTTTGGATTCTTAAGAAGAGGATGAAAGAGATTATCTTGTTTTTATCTTTTATGATTCTAATAAAATATAAGATGAGGACTTGTGTCAATAGTTATTAATCATTTACAATGATTTTTAGTCTCTTAAAGGGTCTACAACTTCCTTAGAGCTGATTGGAAGTGATGATAATCAAGATGAAATTTTTAAAAATGTCATAGATTGGAAAGAAAAAGAAACTAATCCACCTTGGTATGAATTTTTTGAAATAATTGGAGTAGGTTACACTCTTATTCAAGGAGACTATGATATAGTTAAAAATAGAGAAGGTAACCTTGCCACCCAAGTAAAGTAAGTATGCATTAGAAAAGCAACTTTTTAAATCTATCCTTTCAAGAGACATATGCATCCAATGATGATATATTTGAAATAATCAATATGAAATGTCATCCTCTCAAATATTTGGGAGAAACACATAAAATTTTAAAGGATGGAATAATCTTCCATTGGCCTCAATCATTTAGGGAACAAGAAACTACTCCTCTTGAAGCCATGCCTACTAAGAAGATGCAAGTTGATCATGAGATGAAGAGTGGGAAGAAATATGAGGTATGTGTACAAGGTCAAAAGGAATATTTTTAAAATGGAGACATATTTGAGGATGATATACTTAATATCATATCAAGTAAAGTGCTAAGGAATAGATCTGATCCATTAAGTATCCAATCCAAAGAGCAACATGCTTGGCACTATGTTTCATCTCATGAAGAAGGAGATGCAAAAAAAATATTTTTGATCTTTTAAAGGGAGGTATGCTTAATTTTTAGTTGTACATAGTGTTTTTTTTCCTAATTCCCTTGAGCACATGTGTGTATGTGTCTTTTTGGTTTGTTTGCTTGATTTTGTGTCTCTTTTATTTTGTGTACTTGACATAGTCAAGTGGTTTTATATTGATAAAAGATTTTGGTAATTGGTAAAAGATATCCTTATTTTGTTTTAGACTTAAGATGAATCCCTAATTCTAATATACTAATAAGGCTACTAATACTTATCATAACAAGCATGCTACCCCTATGAGTCACCAATTTGTTGACTAAATTTGACCATGTCAAATTGGGACCCCTATAGGAAAAAACATGATCATTAGAGGTTTATATTTGGTATAATAATTTTTTAATAGGGTTTATTATAATCTATTTGATATACTTTAATGTCATCTTAGCCTTAGTCTTATTATAATTAGTTAATATATAATTGTGAGTAATTTTGAAGGTCATTAATAGAGAATTAAATGAGTTATACGATGTCCTTTGGAACTTTTAAGGTTTAAAAATGTTATTTCACATCCCATGTGTCATAAAAAGTTTTTAATAACTATTAAAAATTTAAAAGTGGTAGGTTATTCAAAAAAGGGGCATTTTTTTAGAAAAAAATGAACATTTAATGAGGTGTATGGAATTGTACAGACTCCTATAGTTGAGGAAATTTTAGGAGTGTCCCTTGGTCTTCCATAAACTTATTATAGTGATAATTTTTATAAAAAACTCCAAGAAATTAATAAAAATACTTCTCTTCTTCCACTATGTTTGGCAAGTAAGAATGTTCCTCAAGTTTGTACTTGGTATGGTCAACAAGAGAGGTTTTAGGAAAAATGATAATGGGGGTGTCTTATAAAATTATTAATATTAAATTTTATGTTTTATTGTAGAGGAATGGTGGTATTTTCTTTATCAACCATTCCTAAGAAGTTAGACTATCTATTTTACTTGCTAATTTGTGCACCCTATAGGTTTTGCCTTAGTTTGAACAAGTCCATACAATTCACTTGATGATGTTATTTAAATATGAATTTTATTCCCTCCTAAAATTATCCTTATTATTTTTTTAGTGTTTCAATGTGTTTGGATATGCAAATCATCTCAGGTTACAAGTGAATGCACCACTTTGAGTTGCAGATATTTTTTCACCATTTGTAGGATCTTATTGCTTTGATAGTGGTTTTAGAGGGTAAATATGGTTTGTTTACATGTTTAAAAGGTTATATTTATCTAATAAAATTTCAATATTATTATCCAAAGCAACATCCCATGATTTTGTAATCATATACAAGAAACACATTTACGCAGTCATGAAGATATGTTTGCAAGCATCCTTATAAAAGGATATCACATTAGAATATATGTTTTAAATATGGTTATAAGACCATAATAATTATAATAAAACATTTATGTAATTTTTAAGTATTCCAATTCTATCTATGTGTTAAAAATAATACTCTTTATACACACTTACATATACAACCTACATACTAGTCAAGGTGCACATAAAGGTATCTCATGATGATGTCATGCTAGATGAGAGCCTTAATGGTGTTTCATACCCTTTGAGATGTTAATATTTAATTTTTAGGAATTTATATAAGTTTAATACTCATTATAGGATTAAAAACATGCACATTATTCACACTTCCCTTCACTTCTTATACACATTAGAATGTCCCCTTACATGTAGGTGCTAGGAGAGAGCTGAAGTGTCATTTTTAAGTATGGAAAAAAGTGATTGAAATTTTGTCTAGAATAATATAATATGGTTTAGTTAATTATATATATATTTTAAAGTTTATATTTTCATATATAAGTGAAAACATTGATCAATCATGAGATGATAGTATTTTAGGACATAATCCACAAAATGTCAAAACAGAGAACCTCACTATTTTGTGGATGACATACAATAAAGTTCCGAATGAATTTTATGAGTATTTATGAATTAAAATTTAAGAATAAATATATTATAAGGACTCTAAGAAGTTTTAGAATCATATTATGAATTAAAATTGGTTTTATGGAGACCCTAAATGGCCCATTTATGCATTAAACCCAATTAATGACATCTACATGATTTTGAGTCTTTAAGCAACTTTGTTTTCCAAGTTGGTAGTATAAGGCATATTATCATGTATATATTACCTTATTTAGTGAAAATTAAGTTAAAATAGCATAAAATCATAAATATAAAAGGATGTACTGAGTTATTTACCACTACACCAGCTACATGCCTTCTTGTCATTACAAAATGTATACCTACATGTTGGTTGTAGGGTTACAATGAAAAGTGGGTTAGATAGCCTTGATGATAGAACTAGCCCCAAGAATAAAAATAAAAAATTAAGTTATAATATGGTGTAAATAATTTTAAGTAGGGTTTTCTTCTTGTCTTCAAGGCTTAAATCTTATAGTTCACCTTCAGGACTCCATACAATCAACTGTAGGTGACTATAGGGTAACGGTGAACTGAGGAGGGTGTCTAAATGATGGTATAGGATATTCAAGGTAATAAAATGGGTAAAAAAAAATATGACCATAATGTATTCTAATAAGTTTTTAAACATTATATTCAAGTTCAAACCATACATTTCCACCTATAGGAATAAAATTTTGAGTAGAACATAGTCACAAGTGACACTCAGTCTTAGCTAGGCAAAGTGTATGGAGAGGTATGTAGAAGAATAAGGTGATGGAATTAATTTAAACACATTTTTTAAGGTTTTTATATAATTAATACACTCTCATACAACACAAATAAATAAAATAAAGGGCTTTAGACAAATAATAAATAGTCCATATGATGAAAAGCCTACAGATAATACCTTCCTCAAAGTCTATCTTAGGTTTTTATGATTTTAAAAGGTAAAATGGTGTTATAAAAATATAAAATATGTTGAATATAATATTCAAAAAATTTAAAATCCTCTCCATAATCTACCATTGTCTGAGAAAATAGGGGAGTGTCCTATGTTTTGTCTCAAATAGAGGGCACTCCCCTTATGTGCAATCCCTATTGTCTTGAGAAAAAGAGAGAAAAGGATGGAAATTTTTTTTATTGAACATTTATATGAGGTTTTTATAGTTTATTAAAACCTAGGAAAATATGAGAAATATTTAATATAGGTAGGAATACCAATAGGGTATCCCAAACCCTTAAAGTTGCAAATAGGCTTGAAAGGCATAGTTTAGGCCTAAAGCCAAATGGAGAACCACTTTCACTTATTATATGGGTTTAAAATTATAATGGATTATATAATTTATATGGGATAAAAATATAGGTATATAATCTATTGGGATGCATGAAAATCCATCAAAAAGTCATTTTGGGCTTTAAGGTGTAGATAGGCTATTAGGCATGGTTAGGCCTAGTGCCCAAATGAGAAGTCATCTTCAATTATAACATAAGGTAAGAATACATATGCATTATGGAATTATTTTATGGTAATTATAGGTGTGTTCAATATTTCACTTTTTAGAGGAAACATGGGGAATTCATTTTGAGCTCAAAGACAATACTAGGCCTAACCATAAAGAAGCTATAGAAGCTCATGTTTCTTTTAATTATTTGTATTGAGATAAAATAGCTTTATAGGTGTAATAAGAGGTAATTAAAATAATTATTGTGATATTTTTTTGCATTTACAATGTTCTATATTCATGAACAAACCTTAAGAGAAGAAATGACCCAAAACCCTTGCTAAACCCTTAGAAGGACCCAATTGGGGAAACAAGGCTAGATATCCATCCAAATAAACTATAATGATAAAGAAAGTGGTTGGAGGTTGTATAATACTCATTCAGGCTCCCTACCATCAGGATTAGTTGTACAAAATATGTATGGACAAGGTACGAAATGGCTATTTTTGACTATTTTATGTATTGTGTAGGTTCTAGTTGGTTTCAAGAGATGAAATCAACTTTGGAAGGAAGATTGAGACTTAAGATAACTAAAAATTTCAATTTAATTCCTTTTAAAAATTATTAAGTGTGACTAAAAAATCTCTCATCTCAACCAGTCAGAATTGGCATAGTGAACATGGTAGTGATAAGGGTAAAAAGCATAAAGTAGACTGATTTTAAGGTGTGCCTGATGCCTCTAAGGACATGGAGAGTATTGAAAAGTTTCATCTACTCCCTTATATTTATTTTCATGGAAAACTGAACCCAAATTTTAGGCCAAGTGTGTAAGGTGTGGGAAAAAGGAGTTTCTTAGACTGTAGGTTGTGATGGCTCACTTATAGAATATTCTAGGCGAGTAGGACTAAAACCAATGCATGGAAAGGAATTTATGAAAGTCTTCCATCTCATTATAATCATTAGATTGATCTATAGTTATTTTTAGGATGATCAAACAAGTTTAAGTCGTGAATGTACTTTTTTGATCTAGTAAAAGAAATTCCACACCACTTTTCATGAGTTTCATGACTTGGAAATACACTTGTCTCTTATAACCTTGCATGTTCCATTTCACACCCTCTTATCATGCATAAATAACTCATTATCTCATCATTACAAGTGTCCTTTTGACCTTTGGACTTATTTATTCTCCTCTGTCTCTCTCTCTCTCTATCAAGTTCTATAAGAACTAGCCATTTTGGCCTTTGTAAACTATGTTCCACCTAAGTATGGTGAATCCTTGCTCATTTTCATACCATGGATAAATAAAGACTACTAATTTTTAACTCTTCCATGACTGTTCATTGTGTGTTTTAAGTAGATGATTGATCTTTCTTAGTGATGACTCTTATTTCCTTAGCATGTTGGCTCATTCTCTCACTTATTTGTAGTTGGAAAACTTATTATTAGAGGTCATGTGAAGTATTCTAGGAAGTGTTAAGGTTGAGTGAGTTATCCTATTAAATATTGTCATTATAGACATCTTGTCTAGTCCTCCTAGCCTAAACATTCACCATAACCTCATAATGAAATGTTGATGTGAGAAGATGTATATTGGAGAATTGTATGTTTGGTTAGTCCCTTGTTCTCATGTGTAACATGTAGCTAGTTGGTAGTCTTAAACTAATTTATTATATCACCTAATTTAGGATATTGATTTCATTTTTCTCTCTCCATTTTCCCTCACAAGCATAGGTATAGTATTTTTCTATAGGTGGTACATCAAGGGAGCTATCCCTATCTAGAGATTCACCTCATTCTTAAGATACCTATAGCATAAATGTGTTTCAATTATGACACATTAATGAGGAGAGATGATACATCTCCTCAAAGGGTGAAAATCTAAGTGATAAAAATTACCACTGCAATGGGAAATTTCAAGTGCTCAAGAGTGAGTCACTAAGCTAAACATAGCTCCTATGCCACCTTGCACAAGTTGTAATCAAACACAACACAATTATGTTTAAAAGAGACTTCATAACTTTCCTTTGGAAGTTTATTCTTCATTTTAACTAGTCCATGATTACTTCATATCCATCGTTACCCTCTCTCTCTCTCTCTCTCTCTCTCTCTCTCTCTCTCTCTCTCTCTCTCTCTCTCTCTCTCTCTCTCTCTCTCTCTCTCTCTCTCTCTCTCTCTCTCTCTCTCTCTCTCTCTCTCTCTCCTTCCTTCTCCTATATGTATGCCTAATTTTGGCATCATAAGGATTAATTTTATTGGATATGGAATGAAAACTTTCACTTTCCCTTTGATATGAATAAACTTGAGTTATAGCCTTTTCTAATGCTTTTAACTAGTGTATACTTCATGTTAGGTTATGAATGCTAGTGATGGTGTATGCAACCTCCTCTTTTTTGTCTTATCTCTTACCTATTTGTAAGTGTAGTTATCTTTGTAGGCTATAGAGAATGATTCCAATAGCCTTATGTGAATTGAAAGTGAAAGCATTAATTAGTGTCTTTTAGACCTCTTGATTATCCCCCTTAGTCTATACATCATGTTATATCCTTTATGTGAATAAATCATGTTGGGAAACTCCATTTGAGTTGTGTCATTAGATTACGTCATAGTTCATGTTCTTAGTGCATGATAGGTAGTTGGAGGAGATAAATTTGGAACATTACCTCCCTATTTTAGTTTTATTTTAGTTCTCTCCCCCTTTTCCCTTTCAAGAGATAGGCTTAGTTTGTAGTTTTTGGGTGATAGCATCAAGGGAACTAGCCTTATCTAGAGGTTTTCTTTATATATATAGTCACCCACAAGCTTGGAAGAGTTCTCATGCTATCAATAAAGTGAGGAGGATTGAACAACCTCCTCAAGGGTGTAACTTTTGATGATAACAAGACATCTTAAGAATAAAAAAATTTCTCTTGGTATGCATGTGTTGGTCTATGATTCCAAGTTCATGAAATATCCCTTTCTAGATTTGGAGAAACAAAATTTATAGTTCAAGAATCTTTCAATAATAAATTGCAAGTAAGCATCAAATTTGTAAAGTATATCAGGGTTTGATATGAAAATCACACTAGTCTAAAATTTATATCAGGTTTATACATTATTAGAGAGACTGAATAAATAACAATGCCCAAATTTGCTTCAACAGTGAATAATCAAAAATTACAGTACTCAAAAATACTTTAGAAAGTATAATGAAGCCCAAAGAACCAAGAACCTAGAAGTATGCGTAGGTCTGGGTTGTCAAAATGTCTGAAATGTGTACAGCAACCTAAGACTCCCCTAATTTTTTTGCAAACTATATATGAACTTTGGATCAAGTTGATATGTCCAAAACATAGTTTTTGACATCGGTTATACTACTGTTATCAGTCGATACTCTACCACCGTTGGTTACCTGGTGTCGACCCCTGCCTACCGGTGTCGGTGTTCCTACCAATATCGGTCATTGAACAACCAATGTTGGTCTTTGAGCTACCAATGTCAGCCTCTACACTACCTTACATCCTACAACTATGAACAGTGCCCTTCTTCAATCTACTGATTCAGCTGGTATGCCCTGGTACCGATCTGTGTGGATTCTATAAAGTGGCAAAATATAGTATAGCACTGTGTATATGTTGGACCCCAGA
This sequence comes from Torreya grandis, assembly GCA_037957365.1. Lineage (NCBI taxonomy): Eukaryota > Viridiplantae > Streptophyta > Pinopsida > Cupressales > Taxaceae > Torreya > Torreya grandis. The sequence continues at coordinate 146,640 of JARHVA010003512.1, forward strand.
TCTAAAGATCTATTTTTTTTCTAAATCAAAAACTAAGGAAATAAATACCTAAAAACCTTTGTATTTTGCTAAACACCTGATCTATCATAGTGAATGACCGTTGAAGCCCTAGATCTGATCAATAAGCTCGATGTGAATTTCATCATGAATCCACCCCTGAAAAGAGCTAGGTTTTCATCCAACTCTTCTCCAATCTGCTGAAGGTTTTTGTCCTTAGAGACTTAGCTGAATCAGAGACTCAAGCTTCACAATACTACATCAAAATATTTTAAGCAACAAAAGATGAAAATTGCTTTACCCTCAACTTCTTTTAAAGGCTTCTAGGAATCTTCTAGATGAAGCCAACTTATTTAATATTTTATTTCCATATTAAATAAAATAAATTAATTAAAGTCATCCTTTTTAAGTAATCTTAATTTTTTGACAACTTAAATTAATTAAATTAATTAAACCATTTTATCATAAATTTGGGGACATTACAGTCCTCCCTTCTTGGAGATTGCTTGTCCTCAAGCAATTCGCCCTTGATACCCAACACCAACTTTCAGGATTCCATATCATTCTCAAAAATTTGAAAACTCTACTATCTGAAACACTATGTTGCAAAATATCTGTGAATACATTCTCCTTGTTTCTCCTAGAGAGTAGTGTGACAATTCTCAATACGTAATTAATAAACTCACCATCACATACCTTAGTCTTCACAAAAGGCCGTTGCACTACTCTGATTATCAAGCTCTCCAAATCCCCATAAGGATGATGACTCATAATTGGAAGATAAAATGTCATGCAACAAATAGAATCATTTACCTCATCACCTATAAAATGAGACTCGATCCTGTGAGATGACACCTCCTTAGGTCCTCCATCTATCGCTGCCCTCAAGATAATCTTCTTTCCCCCAGAAAGGAACTCTAATTACATACGGTGGTGATCAATAATGTAACGCCCAATACCCTATAACCACTGCATGCCCAAGACCACATCATAATCTTGTAAAGGAAACATATAAAAATCATCGGTTAGAGTGTAATCCCCCATCTGAATATTAAGCTATGAAATCCATTTGGTACAACCCAAAACTGCACCATCTGCCACCTTTACTCCAAAACCACCAAACTTCTCATACTATAATCCACACCTTTCCACTAAATTCTGGTCAATAAAGTTATGTGTAGTACTTGTGTCTACCAAGCTCATGACCCACTTGCCCTTAAGTGTACCTTTCAACCGAAAGGCATGAAAGTTAGGATAACTAGAGAGGGTAGCCATAATTACTTTGGTTGATGCCAAAGGCTCAAAGGTGTCTAACTCCAATTGTGTCTAGACCTATTCAACATCTTCTGTATTATCCTCAATATAAGTAGCAGGAACCTCCTCATCCCCTAACACAGAAGTCACCTCAATCAAAAGAACCTTTCCTTTACCCATGCAACAGTGTCCTGGTTCCCATGGATCTTTGCAAGAAAAACATAACTTTTTCCTTCTCAAATCATTCCTCCTCTCCTGATTCATTCAAGGGTTTATAGAAGATGGTCCTTCTTTATTTTGTGGTGTGTTGGCCTTTTATGTAGGTTGAGAGTCCGTCACTAGTTTCTTATCGGCCTGATAACAAGTGAGAACAATATCTAGTCTCAATGTCACATCAATGGCCTCCTTAAGAGTGGCTGGTTGGAAAGCACAAACTAGGCCCTTAAGTCTATCCTATAATCCATCAATAAATAATATTACACTATGCCTCTAGGGCATATTAGGTACCATAACTAGAATACATTGAAACTCATTAACATATGCTTCTGCATGTCCAGTCTGTCTAAGATGTGCCAACTCCCTATAGTAGAGTTCTGTGTCCTTACGATCAAAATGAGTAATGAGTCATTCAGTGAACTCTGCATAGGAATGAATTAAGGCATGATCCTAGGTGACCAATCCATGATGCCACCAATCATAGGCAACCCCATCTAAATGTAAGACAACAAACTAAATAACCTCATGCTCAAGCATGGGTCTCAAGGATAGATATATGTCTAGCTTGTGCACCCAAGCACGTACACTCGTACTACCCATGCCATCATATGTAGCCAACGTGATCTTCCCAGTAGCTCGATTGAGGTCATAGTTTTATTGCTATGGTGGTCTATGACCATGATCTCCTCTGAATCTAGCTATATCTCTACATTGTGCACAATACCCAGGAAGAGGGAAAACCTCCCTAACCTCTAGGGGTAAAGCTCTCCACTCTCCTATGGCTATCAAAACAGACTCCTAGAACCCAATCTCTGGTGGCTCCACCTATGTTGGTTGTTCACCTGGTAAAAATAGAGGCAGTAATGGTCTATTTGGAGTAGGTGTATGATGATGATTTTGCTTGGAGGAATGACAGGAGCTCCCAACTGAAGAATGGGACTGATGACTATGCTGACTAGACTGATGGCTATGATGACTACCTGTCACTAAAACTGATATATTCCTCATGCCTTTGTGTCTATCCACCTCCAAATGATCCATGGTATCTTGTAATTGGTCTAAAGCTTGAACAATCTTGGGATGAGTAGTGATGAGAGTCCTCATCATCTCTCTTTCTACCTCATCCTGATTTCTTTGAGCATTCCCCTATTCTTCTGCCATGATAGGTTCCTATTCTATACCCAACTCTCATGCGTATTGAGCTCTACTGCGTGTAAAGTATCTATGGGTTATATCAAATCTTCTCAGATGCATAGAAATAAAATATATTCACCCCTACAGGCTGGCAAGATGCATGGCTCTGATACCACTAAAATATACCTTTCTAAATTTGGAGAAATAAAATTTATAGTTTAATAAACTTTCAATAATAAATTGTAAGTAAGCATCAGATTTGTAAAGTATATTAGGGTCTGATATGAAAATCACACTAGTCTAAAATTTATATCAGGTTTATACATTATTGGAGAGACTGAATAAATAACAATGTCTAGATTTGCTTCAACAGTGAATAATCAAAAATTATAGTACTCAAAAATACTATAGAAAGTATAATGAAACCCAAAGAACCAAGAACCTGGAAGTATGCACAGGTCTGGGTTGTCAAAATGTCTAAAATGTGTATAGTAACCTAAGACTCCCCTAATTTTTTTGCAAACTGTATATGAACTCTGGATCAGGTTGCTGTGTCTAAAACATAGTCACTGATGTTAGTTATACTACCATCCTCAGTCGATACTCTGCCACTGTCGATTACCTGGTGTAGACCCCTACCTATCGATGTTGGCCTCTACACTACCCTATGGCCTACAACTATGAATGGTGCCCTTCTTCAATCTACTGATTTGGTTGGTATTCCTTGGTATCGATCTATGTGGATTTCATACAGTGGCAAAATACAGTATAACACCGCATATATGCTAGACCCTGGATCTGAAGATCTATTTTTTTCTAAATCAAAAACTAAGGAAATAAATACCTAATAACTTTGTATTTTGTTGAACACCTGATCTATCATAGTGAATGACCGTTGAAGCCCCAGATCTGATCAATAAGCTTGATGTGAATTCTGTCACGAATCCACCCTTGAAAAGAGCTAGGTTTTCATCCAACTCTTCTCTAATCTGCTGAAGGTTTTTATAATCAGAGATTTAGCTGAATTAGAGATTCAAGCTTCACAATACTGCATCAAAATATTTTAAGCAACAAAAGATGAAAATTGCTTTACCCTCAACTTCTTTTACAGGCTTCTAGGAATCTTTTAGATGAAGCCAACTTATTTAATATTTTATTTCCATATTAATTAAAATAAATTAATTAAAACCATCCTTTTGAAGTAATCTTAATTTTTGGACAACTTAAATTAATTAAATTAATTAAACCATTTTATCATAAATTTGGGGACATTACAATCCTCCCTTCCTGGAGATTGCTTGTCCTCAAGCAATTCACCCCTGATACCCAACACCAGCTTCTAGGATCCCATATCATTCTCAAAAATTTACAAATTCTACTATCTGAAACACTATGCTACAAAATATCTATGAATACATTCTCCTTATTTCTCCTAGAGAGTAGTGTGATAATTCTCAATATGTAATTAACAAAGTCACCATCGCATACCTTAGTCTTTGCAAAAGGCCATTGCACTACTATGATTATTAAGCTCTCCAAATCCCCATAAGGATGATGAATCATAATTGGAAGAGAAAATGTCATGTAACAAATAGAATCATTTACCTCATCACCTATAAAATGAGACTCCATCCTGCGAGATGACACCTCCTTAGGTCCTCCATTTAGCGCTACCCTCAAGATAAATTCTTTACCCTAGAAAGGAACTCTAACTGCATATGGTGGTGATCAATAATGTAACGCCCAATACCCTATAACCACTGCATGCCCTAGATCACATCATAATCCTCTAAAGGAAACACATAAAAATCATTGGTTAGAGTGTAATCCCCCATCTGAATATTAAGCTGTGAAATCCGTTTGGTACAACCCAAAACTACACCATCTACCACCTTTACTCCAAAACCACCAAACTTCTCATACTGTAATCCATGCCTTTTCACTAACTTCTAGTCAATAAAGTTATGTGTAGCACCTGTGTCTACCAAGCTCATGACCGACTTGCCCTTAAGTGTAGCTTTCAACTGAAAGGCATGAAAGTTAGGATAACTGGAGAGGGTAGCCATAATTACTTTGGCTGACACCAAAGGCTCAGGGGTGTCTAACTCTAACTATGTCTGAACCTGCTCAACATCTTCTATATTATCCTCAATATCAGTACCAAGAACCTCCTCATCCCCTAACTTAGAAGTCACCTCAATCAAATGAACCTTTCCTTTACCCATGCAATGGTGTCCTGGTTCCCATGGATCTTTACAAGAAAAACATAACTTTTTCCTTCTCAAATCATTCCTCATCTCCTGATTCATCCAAGGGTTTATAGAAGATGGCCCTTCTTTATTTTGTGGCGTGTTGGCCTTCTATGTAGGCTGAGAGTCCATCACTAGTTTCTTATCAGCCTGATAAGAAGTGGGAACAGTATCTAGTCTCAATGTCACATCAATGGCCTCCTTAAGAGTGGCTCGTTGGAAAGCACAAACTAGGCCCTTAAGTCTGTCCTATAATCCCTCAATAAATAACATTACACTATGCCTCTGGGGCATATCAGGTACCATAACTATAATATGTTGAAACTCATTAACATATGCTTCTGCATGTCTAGTCTATCTAAGATGTGCCAACTCCCTATAATAGAGTTATGTGTCCTTACGATCAAAATGAGTAATGAGTCATTCAGTGAGCTCTGCATAGGAATGAATTAATGCATGATCCTGGGTGACCAATCCATGATGCCACCAATCATAGGCAACCCCATCTAAATGTAAGATAGCAAACTAAATAGCCTCACGCTCAGGCATGGGTCTCAAGGATAGATATATGTCTAGCTTGTGCACCCAAGCACATGCACTTGTACTACCCATGCCATCATATGTAACCAATGTGATCTTCCCTGTAGCTCAATTGAGGTCATAATTCTATTGCTATGGTGGTCTATGACCATGATCTACTCTGAATCTAGCTGTATCTCTACATTGTGCACAATACCCGGGAAGAGGGAAACCTCCCTAACCTCTAGGGGTAAAGCTCTCCACTTTGTTGTGGCTGCCAAAATAGACTCTTAGAACCCAATCTCTAGTGGCTCCACCTGTGTTGGTTATTCACCTGGTACAAACTGAGGCAGTAATGGTCTATTTGGAGTAGGTGTATGATGATGATTTCACCTGGAGGAATGATGGGAGCTCCTAACTAAAGAATGGGATTGATGACTATGCTGACTAGACTGATGGCTTTGATGACTACCTATCACTGAAATTGATCTATTCCTCCTGCCTCTGTGTTTATCCACCTCCAAACGATCCATGGTATCTTGTAATCAGTCTAGAGCCTGAACAATCTTGGGATGAGTAGTGATGAGAGTCCTCATCATCTCTCTTTCTACTTCATCCTAATTTCTTTGAGCATTCCCATGTTCTTCTACCACGATAGGTTCCTATTCTATACCCAACTCTCGCTCGTACTGAGCTTTGTTGCATGTAAAGTATCTATGGGTTATATCAAATCTTCCTAGATGCATAGAAATAAAATATATTCACCCCTACAGGTTGGGAAGATGCATGGCTCTGATACCACTGAAATATCCCTTTCTAGATTTGGAGAAATAAAATTTATAGTTCAAGAATCTTTCAATAATAAATTGCAAGTAAGAATTAGATTTGTAAAGTATATCAGGGTCTGATATGAAAATCACACTAGTCTAAAATTTATATTAGGTTTATACATTATTGGAGAGACTGAATAAATAACAATGCCTAGATTTGCTTCAATAGTGAATAATCAAAAATTACAGTACTCAAAAATACTATAGAAAGTATAATGAAGCCCAAAGAACCAAGAACCTAGAAGTATGCGCAGGTCTGGGTTGTCAAAACGTCTGAAATGTGTACAGCAACCTAAGACTCCCCTAATTTTTCAAAAAACTATATATGAACTCTGGATCGGGTTGCTGTGTCCAAAACACAATCACCGACATTGGTTATACTGCCATCATCAGTCGATACTCTGCCCCCGTCAGTTACCTAATGTCGACCCCTACCTCCCGGTGTCGGTGTTCTTGTCGATGTCGGTCATTGAATGGCTGATGTCGGTCTCTGAGCTATTGATGTCAGCCTCTGCACTACCCTATGGCTTGTAACTATGAATGGTGCCCTTCTTCAATCTGTTGATTTGACTAGTATGCCTTGGTATCAATCTGTGTAGATTTTTTACAATGGTGAAATATAGTATAACACTGCGTATATGCTAGACCCTGGATCTGAAGATCTATTTTTTTCTAAATCAAAAACTAAGGAAATAAATACCTAGAAACCTCTGTATTTTGCTAAACACCTGATCTGTCATAGTGAATGACTATTGAATCCCTAGATCTAATCAATAAGCTCGATGTGAATTCTGTCACGAATCCACCCCTAAAAAGAGCTAAGTTTTCATCCAACTCTTCTCCAATCTGCTGAAGGTTTTCATACTCAGAGATTTAAGCTTCACAATACTGCATCAGAATATTTTAAGCAACAAAAGATGAAAATTGCTTTGCCCTCAACTTCTTTTAAAGGCTTCCAGGAATCTTCTAGATGAAGCCAACTTATTTAATATTTTATTTCCATATTAATTAAAATAAATTAATTAAAGTCATCCTTTTTAAGTAATCTTAATTTTTGGACAACTTAAAGTAATTAAATTAATTAAACCATTTTATCATAAATTTGGGGACATTACAGTCCTCCCTTCCTGGAGATTGCTTGTCCTCAAGCAATTCACCCCTGATACCCAACACCAGCTTCTAGGATCCCATATCATTCTCAAAAATTTACAAACTCTACTATCTAAAACACTATACTGTAAAATATTTGTGAATACATTCTCCTTATTTCTCCTAGAGAGTAGTGTGATAATTCTCAATATATAATTAACAAACTCACCATCACATACCTTAGTCTTCACAAAAGGCCAATGTGCTACTCTGATTATCAAGCTCTCCAAATCCCCATAAGGATGATGACTCATAATTGGAAGGGAAAATGTCATACAACAAATAGAATCATTTACCTCATGACCTATAAAATGAGACTCCATCCTGCGAGATGACACCTCCTTAGGTCTTCCATCTAGCGCTGCCCTCAAGATAATCTTCTTTCCCCCAGAAAGGAACTCTAACTGCATATAGTGGTGATCAATAATGTAACACCCAACACCCTCTAACCACTGCATGCCCAAGACCACATCATAATCCTCTAAAGGAAACACATAAAAATCATTGGTTAGAGTGTAATCCCCCATCTGAATACTAAGCTGTGAAATCTGTTTCGTACAACCCAAAATTGCACCATCTACCACCTTTACTCCAAAACCACCAAACTTCTCATACTGTAATCCATGCCTTTCCACTAACTTCTGGTCAATAAAGTTATGTGTAGCACCTGTATCTACCAAGCTCACGACCCACTTTCCCTTAAGTGTACCTTTCAATTGAAAGGCATGAAAGTTAGGATAACTAGAGCGGGTAGCCATAATTACTTTAGCTGATGCCAAAGGCTCAGGGGTGTCTAACTCCAACTATGTCTGAACCTACTCAACATCTTTTGTATTATCCTCAATATTAGTATCAAGAACCTCCTCATCCCCTAACTCAAAAGTCACCTCAATCAAATGAACCTTTCCTTTACCCATGCAACGGTGTCCTGGTTCCCATGGATCTTTGCAAGAAAAACATAACTTTTTCCTTCTCAAATCATTCCTCATCTCCTGATTCATCTAAGGGTTTATAGAAGATGGTCCTTCTTTATTTTGTGGCATGTTGGCCTTTTGTGTAGGCTAAGAGTTCGTCACTAGTTTCTTATCAGCCTGATAAGAAGTGGGAATAGTATCTAGTCTCAATGTCACATCAATGGCCTCCTTAAGAGTGGCTAGTTGCAAAGCACAAACCAGACCCTTAAGTCTATCCTATAATCCCTCAATAAATAACATTACACTACGCCTCTGGGGCATATTAGGTACCATAACTGCAATACACTAAAAACTCATTAACATATGCTTCTACATGACCAATCTGTCTAAGATGTGCCAGCTCCCTTTAGTAGAGTTCTATGTCCTTACGATCAAAATGAGTAATGATTCATTCAGTGAACTCTGCATAGGAATGAATTAAGGCATGATCCTGGGTGACCAATCCATGATGCCACCAATCATAGGCAACCTAATCTAAATGTAAGACAACAAACTGAATAGCCTTACGCTCAAGCATGGGTCTCAAGGATAGATATATGTCCAGCTTGTGCACCCAAGCACATGCACTCGTACTACCTGTGCCATCATATGTAGCCAATGTGATCTTCCCAGTAGCTCGATTGAGGTCATAGTTCTGTTGCTATGGTGGTCTATGACCACGATCTCCTTTGAATCTAGTTATATCTCTACATTGTTCACAATACTGGGGAAGAGGGAAAACCTCCCTAACCTCTGGGGGTAAAGCTCTCCACTCTGTTGTGGCTACCAAAATGGACTCCTAGAACCCAATCTCTGGTGGCTCCACCTGTGCTGGTTGTTCACCTAGTATAAACTGAGGTAGTAATGGTCTATTTGGAGTAGGTGTATGATGATGATTTTGCTTGGAGGAATGACGGGAGCTCTGAACTAAAGAATGGGATTGATGACTATGCTGACTAGACTGATGGCTATGATGACTACCTATCACTAAAATTGATCTATTCCTCCTCCCTCTCTGTCTATCCACCTCCAAATGATCCATGGTATCATGTAATCAGTCTAAAGCTTGAACAATCTTGGGTTGAGTAGTGATGAGAGTCCTCATCATCTCTCTTTCTACCTCATCCTAATTTCTTTGAGCATTCCCCTGTTCTTCTACCCTGATAGGTTCCTGTTCTATACCCAACTCTCGCTCGTACTGAGCTCTGCTGCATGTAAAGTATCTATGGGTTATATCAAATCTTCTCGGATGCATAGAAATAAAATATATTCACCCCTATAGGCTGGCAAGATGCATGGCTCTGATACCACTGAAATATCCCTTTCTAGATTTGGAGAAATAAAATTTATAGTTCAAGAATCTTTCAATAATAAATTGCAAGTAAGCATCAGATTTGTAAAGTATATCAGGGTCTGATATGAAAATCACACTAGTCTAAAATTTATATCAGGTTTATACATTGTTGGAGAGACTGAATAAATAACAATGCCCAAATTTGCTTCAATAGTGAATAATCAAAAATTACAGTACTCAGAAATACTATAGAAAGTATAATGAAGCCCAAAGAACCAAGAACCTGAAAGTATGCACAGGTCTGGGTTGTCAAAATGTTTGAAATGTGTATAACAACCTAAGACTCCCCTGATTTTTATACAAATTGTATATGAACTCTAGATCAGGTTGTTATGTCCAAAACATAGTCACTGACGTCAATTATACTGCCATCATCGGTTGATACTCTGCCATTGTCAGTTACCTGGTGTCGACCCCTGCCTCTTGGTGTCGATGTTCCTACCGATGTCAGTCACTGAATGGCTGATGTCAGTCTCTGAGCTACTGATGTCAGCCTCTGCACTACCCTATGGCCTGCAACTATGAACGACACCCTTCTTCAATCTGTGAATTTGACTTATACACCCTAGTATTGATCTTTGGAGATTTTGTATAGCGGCAAAATATAGTATAGCACCGCATATATGCTGGACCCTGGATTTGAAGATCTATTTTTTTTCTAAATCAAAAACTAAGGAAATAAATACCTAAAAACCTCTATATTTTGCTAAACACCTGATCTATCACAACAAATGACCGTTGAAGCCCCAGATATGATCAATAAGCTCGATGTGAATTCTATCACGAATCCACTCCTAAAAAGAGTTATGTTTTCATCCAACTCTTCTCCAATCTACTAAAGGTTTTCATCCTCAGAGATTTAGCTAAATCAGAGATTCAAGCTTCACAATACTACATCAAAATATTTTAAGCAACAAAAGATGAAAATTGCTTTGCCCTCAACTTCTTTTAAAGGCTTCCAGGAATCTTCTAGATGAAGCCAACTTATTTAATATTTTATTTCCATATTAATTAAAATAAATTAATTAAATTCATCCTTTTTAAGTAATCTTAATTTTTGGACAACTTAAATTAATTAAATTAATTAAACCATTTTATCATAAATTTGGGGACATTACAGTCCTCCCTTCCTGGAGATTGCTTGTCCTCAAGCAATTCACCCCTGATACCCAACACCAGTTTCTAGGATCCCATATCATTCTCAAAAGTTTACAAACTCTACTATCTAAAACATTATGCTGCAAAATATCTGTGAATACATTCTCCTTATTTCTCCTAGAGATTAGTGTGATAATTCTCAATATGTAATTAACAAACTCACCATCACATACCTTAGTCTTCGCAAAAGGCCGTTGCACTACTCTGATTATCAAGCTCTCCAAATCCCCATAAGGATGATGACTCATAATTGGAAGGGAAAATGTCATGCAACAAATAGAATCATTTACCTCATCACCTATAAAATGAGACTCCATCCTGTGAGATGACACATCCTTAGGTCCTCCATCTAGCGCTGACCTCAAGATAATCTTCTTTCCCCCAAAAAGGAACTCTAACTGCATACAATGGTGATCAATAATGTAACACCCAATACCCTGTAACCACTGCATGCCCAAGAACACATCATAATCCTCTAAAGGAAACACATAAAAATCATTGGTCAGAGTGTAATCCCCCATCTAAATATTAAGCTATGAAATCTGTTTGGTACAACCCAAAACTGCACCATCTACCACCTTTACTCCAAAACCACCAAACTGCTCATACTGTAATCCATGCCTTTCCACTAACTTCTAGTTAATAAAGTAATGTGTAGCACCTGTGTCTACCAAGCTCACGACCCACTTGCCCTTAAGTGTACCTTTCAACCGAAAGGCATGAAAGTTAGGATAACTGGAGAGGGTAGCCATAATTACTTTAGCTAATGCCAAAGGCTGAGGGGTGTCTAACTCCAACTATGTCTGAACTTGCTCAAGATCTTCTGTATTATCCTTAATATCAGTATCAAGAACCTCCTCATCCCCTAACTCAGAAATCACCTCAATCAAATGAACCTTTGCTTTACCCATGCAACGGTGTCCTGGTTCCCATGGATCTTTGCAAGAAAAACATAACTTTTTCCTTCTCAAATCATTCCTCATCTCCTGATTCATCCAAGGATTTATAGAAGATGGTCCTTCTTTATTTTGTGGCATGTTGGCCTTCTATGTAGGTTGAGAGTCCATCACTAGTTTCTTATCAGCCTGATAAGAAGCGAGAACAATATCTAGTCTCAATGTCACATCAATGGCCTCCTTAAGAGTGGCTAGTTGGAAAGAACGAACCAGGCCCTTAAGTCTATCCTATAATCCCTCAATAAATAACATTACACTATGCCTCTGGGGCATATCAGGTACCATAACTACAATATGATGAAACTCATTAACATATGCTTCTACATGTCCAGTCTATCTAAGATGTGCCAACTCGCTATAGTAGAGTTCTGTGTCCTTACGATCAAAATGAGTAATGAGTCATTTAGTGAACAATACAGAGGAATGAATTAAGGCATGATCCTGGGTGACCAATCCATGATGCCACCAATCGTAGGCAACCCCATCTAAATGTAAGACAACAAACTGAATAGCCTCATTCTCAGGCATGGGTCTCAAAGATAGATATATGTCTAGCTTGTGCACCCAAGCACGTGCACTCATACTACCTGTGCCATCATATGTAGCCAATGTGATCTTCCCAGTAGCTTGATTAAGGTCATAGTTCTATTGCTGTGGTGGTCTATGACCATGATCTCCTCTGAATCTAGTTGTACTCTACATTGTGCACAATATTGGGGAAGAGGGAAAACCTCCCTAACCTCTGGGGGTAAAGCTCTCCACTCTGTTATGGCTGCCAAAATGGACTCTTGGAATCTAATCTCTGCTGGCTTCATCTGTGATGGTTGTTCACTTGGTACAAACTCAGGTAGTAATGGTCTATTTGGAGTAGGTGTATGATGATGATTTTGTGTGGAGGAATGGCGAGAGCTCCGAATTGAAGAATGGGATTGATGAATATGCTAACTAGACTGATGGCTATGATGACTACCTATCACTGAAACTGATCTATTCCTCCTACCTCTGTGTCTATCCACCTCCAAACGATCCATGGTATCCTATAATCAGTCTAAAGCCTGAACAATCTTGGGCTGAGTAGTGATGAGAGTCCTCATCATCTCTCTTTCTACCTCATCTTGATTTCTTTGAGCATTCCCCTATTCTTCTGCCATGATAGGTTCTTGTTCTATACCCAACTCTCACTCGTACTAAGCTCTGCTACGTGTAAAGTATCTATGGGTTATATCAAATCTTCTCAGATGAATAGAAATAAAATATATTCACCCCTACAAGCTGGCAAGATGCATGGCTCTAATACCACTGAAATATCCCTTTCTAGATTTGGAGAAATAAAATTTATAGTTCAAGAATCTTTCAATAATAAATTGCAAGTAAGCATCATATTTGTAAAGTATATCAGGGTTTGATATGAAAATCACACTAGTCTGAAATTTATATCAGGTCTATACATTATTGGAGAGACTGAATAAATAACAATGCCCAAATTTGCTTCAATAGTGAATAATCAAAAATTACAGTACTCAAAAATACTATAAAAAGTATAATGAAGCCCAAAGAACCAAGAACCTAGAAGTATGTGCAGGTCTGGGTTGTCAAAATGTCTAAAATGTGTACAATAACCTAAGACTTCCCTAATTTTTCCATAAATTCCACAAACTATATATGAGCTCTAGATCAAGTTGGTATGTCTAAAACACAGTCGCTAATGTTGGTTATACTACCATCATCGATCGATACTCTGCCACCATCGGTTACCTGGTGTCGACCCCTACCTGCTGGTGTCAGTGTTCCTATCGATGTCGATCACTAAATGGCTAATGTCGGTCTCTGAGCTACCGATGTCAGCCTCTGCACTACCCTACGGCCTACAACTACAAACAACACCCTTTTTCAATTTGCTAATTTGGCTGGTACGCCCTGGTATCGATCTATGTAGATTTTGTATAGCAACGAAATATAGTATAGCACCACGTATATGCTAGACCCTGGATTTGAAGATCTATTTTTTTATAAATCAAAAACTAAGGAAATAAATACCTAGAAACCTCTCTATTTTGCTGAACACCTGATCTATCATAGTGAATGACTGTTGAAGCCCTAGATCTGATCAATAAGCTCAATGTGAATTCTGTCACAAATCTGCCCCTAAAAAGAGCTAGGTTTTCATCCAACTCTTCTCCAATCTGCTGAAGGTTTTCATCCTCAGATATTTAGCTAAATCAGAGATTCAAGCTTCACAATACTGCATCAAAATATTTTAAGCAACAAAAGATGAAAATTGATTTGCCCTCAACTTCTTTTAAAGGCTTCCAGGAATCTTCTAGATGAAGCCAACTTATTTAATATTTTATTTCCATATTAATTAAAATAAATTAATTAAAGTCATCCTTTTGAAGTAATCTTAATTTTTGGACAACTTAAATTAATTAAATTAATTAAACCATTTGATCATAAATTTTGGGACATTACATTTCACATGCCACTCTGGTAGGATTCACGTCCATTGGGATGGTTTATTCATTATTCATAGCAATTTTACCATAGGCATATGTAATTTAAAGAGTTTAGATGGTCATTTCCTTTGAGGCCATTCTAATGGTAGTCGACTTAGACGCTACCATTCTGTGTGATACTTTTCTTTTGTTAATAAGGTAAATGCTAATAGATTAGTTTAGGATTTTTGTTTGTTTTTTAATAAATCATGGCATTTTTTGCACATTTTTTGCTTAGGTTTAACTTAGCACTTGTTTATCTCTTATTTTATTTTTCATATCATAGAGGACCAGATACATATTTAAGTGTGGGGTAACTTTGAATTAAGTAAAACTAGAGAGTTCAATGGAAATGGTGGAAGGAAATGCATGCAAAAAATAAGAACAAAAGTAAAATCACATAAGGATAATAAGATACATAAGATGTGGTGCACAACCACTATGAATGAATTGAGATTGAAAAATTAGGTTCGCACCTTGGAAATATAAAATTTTAAATTCTTATACAACTATCATGCACTATGAGAAAAGCATATGATGGGATAGATTCATTAATGTGATAATGTAGTAAGTGTAATGAAAAATATGCCAAATGGACATTATGCTTTATAATTAGAGGCATTAATGAGTGAAATGATGGATGAATTCATGGAGAAGTAAATATGGGCTAGCCCTCAAAGCTAAACAATGTTAAAAAGTCTTCATTTTAATACTTTACTATTATAAATTCTTGAATTTACAGAGCCAAGCAAAGCATTTTCAAGATATCAAAAGGAGCATTATTCAAATTTCAATAATAATTTTTCCACTGTGAACAAAGGAAATTATTGTGAACATAGAGATTGGTATAATTATAATTATAGGAATGTGGTTGAAAGAGTTTTAGGTTTTAGGTGTTATCATCTACCATTAGTAGTAAATCCAAGGGAATTTTAAATAGTAAACACATACTCTTCTAGGAGGATTAGACAAATACATATTAACCTTTAGCTACCTAGGAGGGTGATGTATCCAAAGAATAAGGCCCATATAAGTGAGTCTTTACATATGATAAATTAAGAGGAAGAGTTATAGGGAACATAATTACAATCAATTTTGATCAGATAATAAATGCCTAGTAACTCTAGCACACAAGTGGAAAACTTGGCACAACACACAAAGGGAATATACATTAAATAACTTAAGATGACACATGAATAAAAGAAGAAAACCAAAATGCCTCCTCCACCCCCTATGTTGATAAAATAATTAAATAACTTGATTTGATGTTGTGCACTAAGAAATAGGAATCTAAGGTGTCAACCTTTCAAGTGTTTGATTATAATCAACAACAAATTGGGAATGAGAACGAATTATAGTCTAATTATAGGGTTTTTCACTAGAACACTAGGAATGAGATCATTTATGATCTCACATTTTCAATATTCTCAACAATGTTAGAGTGTTCAATATCTTCAACTTATCTTACTTCAATAATCCCATGGAGGTTTTGATATTTCTTATCTCATGCATCTATAAAGACTAATTTTAATTAACAAGGTGTAGAATGTGGAGCATTTCCAAAAGAATCAACAAGATCACAATTTTACAATTCTCAAATGCTAACTTTAATGGGGACCTAGATGACCAAGATGAAATTGATAAAATTATAGTGGTGATAGAGTATAATAAGTAAGGCCATGCTATGTACATATCTAATCTCTAGGATATTGCCCTTTAGGTAGCTGCATGTTTGGTGATGACCAATCCTTAAATATTTGATAGATGGAAATAAGTTGATATGTCACACATTTATGTATCAGGTCAGATGGACTAAGGTCTTAAGTATTTCTATTCTTAGTGTTTTTTGAATGAATCATTACTGATATGGAAAAGGCCCATCACCTATCAAATAAAAAGTTTATTTTGGGTAAGACTCTTATTTATTTTGTCTTTAATGAGATTGGTGTGATAGAATACATCATTAGTGAGTTAAATTGGGCTTACCCACCTAAAAATAAGTCCCTAACTAAGTGGTTTAAACCATTCACTTGCCCTAGTGCCATTACCCCTCCCACAATCCTAAGAATGAAGGGTTGGTTTGATGTGATTAATGAAGCCTTTGGGAATGAATGGTGTGGTTCTAAGGAACTACCTTCATAGATGTGGTACCAAGATTATTTTATAGTGAATTAACAGTATTAATTATCATGCATTTGAATGGACTCTATAGATAACTTATTCAGGTGGCTCAAACTACCTTATGCTTTCATGGCCAAGTATTTCATTAATTTTTAAATTAGATATATGATCACGCCTAGTGAAAATTGATGATAATGATATTGATATTAAGTATCACACTCTTCACCAATTATATGTATATCAAGGAAATAAATATTATCAAGAAAAGAAGGAATCTAATAACACTGATAATTACATACATCATATCCTAGTTGGGGATAAAGTTCACTTGTTATACTATATGTTGAAGCCCATGAATAATATGTTAGGGATTAGTGATGTTATAAAATAAACCATTCCCACCCACCATAAATTAGAAGACATCAAAATTAGAAGAGGTTGAGGCATGATGTCAGTTCAAGCACTCATCAAGAACAACCAGAGTGGCAAAGGACTACCCCTTCTCCACCATATTATTGAGGGGTTCCTATGGGTTAATAATAAGAAGGCCCTAATTCCACCACATAGACATATGTTCCTTTAGAATAAGATATTTCTACACAAAATTTTGGGGAGTTTAACTAAAGAGTGATGACTCCTAAAACACCACCTGAGAGGGTACCTTCCCCTAAAGATAAAAATAATCCACACTAGAACCAAATAAGTAACCCTCTCAAGTGCATCATTAATAATCTTACCTTGATGATACACAAGTGGATGTTTGGAGTTCCATTGGTGAAGAGGGGGATGGCATATGCATAACTTTGGGCATTGGTGACCTAAATGCTAGCATGAGTTGCCAACAATATGAAATGGATGTTAAAGCACTAAAGCATGACCCTAATATATCCAAAGTTCTTAGTGATGAGTTTGAGTAGCATCTATCACTAGATACTAATGTAACCCCTTCCATTCATGCCTAGTTATAATAGTACATCCTAGATAAGGACTTATATATGTGGCAGTAATTTCCCAAGGAAGACTCGATCGATAAGACTTGGTGAGAGGTTTCATTTTATATGTATGTATTTAATGAAGAGTGCCACTTTGAACTTCATTCAAATAGTAATATTTTAGTTTTATCAGAGACATAACTTCTTATAAATAAAGGAGAATGTAACTAACCTATTAATTAATCCTAGTTCAAAGAAGATAAATCCTACTTACGCTTTCATTTGTTGATATATTTGATATTTAGGTTCATGACCAATATGGATCTACGAGACCTAATGAATGAATCTATTACAATAATAACATCAATAGAGAGGGTTAAAAATCCTTTAGTCAAGTAACATCATGCAATAATCCTAGTTAGGTCCTATGTTTTCATATTCACTAAGTAAACAAGTAAAGTAAAATCTAATCTACTACTCACCAAAGCTTGTGGCACAAAATGGGGGTAATAAACATAAAAATTAAACATGCATAAAATAATTATAATTAATTTATATATAAATATAACCCTAATGTATGGACAGAGAAATATATTCAAAATAAATCAATTATACTAATTATATCTACTAAAACAAAGGAGTAAAGTTAAAGATACTTACCTTAGAAATGAACACATCAAATCTCAATCTATCTATTGATGCATCTATGTGTATCATAGGTGCTCTTAGTGTTTAAAGAACACTTCTCATTTTTGAATTCTAGGAATTCAGTGCATGAGTAGAAGGTTTTGGTAATCTAGTTACCTATGGTGAAATAGAGGCAAAGAAAATTAAACTATTCCACAAATTTATATTGATTGTTGGTTGGGATCCACCGTGGTCCTTAGTCTATGAAAATTTTGAAGCATCTATGATGATCTTAGTGAATTATGATCAAATTTGCACACTAAAGACTTTATCTAAATGAATATCTATAGTGGAGATTAAACTAGAGTGGTTTGCTCAAAAAAGGAATGGTAAGGCAAAAATAAATTATGTGATTGCTTATCTTTTCCTCAAACATCACGGCAAGGTTTTACTTTAAACTGAACATGAATTTAACCAATATATAATGTGAATTAGTAGATGCTCAAATCCAACCATATACTAGGAAAATATCTGAGGAAAACATGAAAAAATACAAATATGAACTAATTTTTCCTTAAAGGTTTATTGATGCATTCAAATAACATTTACACATCCTAATGCAGAGAAAATAAAATGAAACAAAGTCTAAAAACATTCAACTAATCTAGCTTTAGTACAAATTAACAATTGTGTATCAAAGATGCATATTCAAAATTCATAGAAACCATTAAAATTTAAGACTTAAAATAAGCAATTGAGAGACAAACCATGTAAAAATTGATACAAACAAATCTAGACAAACTTTTTAGTATTCCTTACTTATATTAATTTCTCAAAAGTGTACAAGTTTTAGCTCAAAACTCTCTCCATTTACAAAATGGTAATACTACATTTTATAGGAGACTTGGGTATTATATTGGTTAGTCATAATATTACACATGTACAAATATAAGGATAGCTATCCTTCTTCATAGTTCTAGAATACATTTCTCTTTACAAAATGGACTAACCCATAGGATAATATGCTAACAAACTAGGATATGCCTTTATAAAAGAATATTCAACTTTCAAATATTACAAAGCTTTAATATATAATGGAATATTATTAATTATTTGGTGGGCCCTAGGCTAAAGAGCTCCCTTGATGCTCTTACAAGGTCTTTATGGCTCTTTGATGTTATTCACTGACTAGTTCCAAATTGATAGTTGCCTTCATGAGGTAATCATAATCTTGGTCTTCTAAGTCATCAAAATCTCTATCATTTTGGCCATAGATTTCTTGATGCTTCTTGCTTCAATAATTTTCTCCTCTACAATCAAGATCATTCCCATGACCCTATTATTGTCTTTCCCATATTTATTGATACTTTTACTCTTGACCTCTTTCATAACTAGGGTGACCCTATGCTTATACTCATCATCCCCAATTATGCCCATGGAGCTAAGTGTGGTAGGATTAGTAATCATTGTACCAAGAATTTTTTCAATCTTACCTATCAATTATTGATCATCTCTCAAGAGTATCTCCAAGTGTTTCAAACATGCACTTATATCCTATATTTTATCCACAATTACTCCCATAATTGAGTTTAGATGGGCCAATCTAATGGTATTGAACCCAAGAATCCAACCCTCAACCACTATGCTGATAAACTCTTTCATTTTGTCTCTTTAACTTTGCCATTGGGATAATAAACCCTTGGCCACTTCATCCTAGTGAGTTAAAGGACTCTGTCTTATCTTAATTTCTTTCAAATATTTAGACATGTCATGGAAATATTTCTCAAACATCTTTATCATTTCATCTAGAACTGACATGACAACCTATGTCTCTAGATTCTCTTTTTCTTTCTCTAGGTTCTCTATCTTCTACTTCATGTATCTAATACTTGCTTTGAGCTGAGCTAAATGAGCATAAGCTAGTCCTTCTATTTATTCATCATGAATTGAGTGTTAACCAAGCCTTTGACCTCCAATGGGAGTTAGACCAACAAATGGTTCAACCTTCTAAAATGTGAATTCCTCACTTCTAACCATGGTTTTATTTGTTGTAACTATTTCTAATCCATCTATTTTTGGATTGAATTAAACACTAATTATTGACTTTTTGATATTTAGGGGGTTTGGGACTTCCATCTATGTGCTTCTTAAATATATAAGAGTTTTTAACTAAGCACTAATTCACCCTCCTATGGTAATTATTCTTCTCTCTTCCCCTTCTTTTATCAAAGCCAATATGCATGGATTGACCTCATCATGCACATCAATGTGGACTATTTGGGTCAATGACCATGAATGTTGCAATGATGGGATCTTTTGTATTTTCCCATAAATGAACCATTCAGGGATGATTGGCCCATGAATGGGATATTCATCACTGAACAAGTTGACTTCACTCATAGGGTGAGTGAGAGTTAGTTTGGGATTCTTACTTTTAACTAGAATTAATGCCAATTCAGCCTTCCTTTTTTAGGGGTGTAATTAGAACCATGTCCAAAGTAACCTCCTTCCCTCTATCTTGTTCTACTTCCTTAGTCTAGGCTTGAAGTTCCTCATCTTGTTATTCTTCATCTGACCCATATGATTTAGCAATCACCTTAAGTTCATCTTCCACTATCTCACTAGGTCTTAAACCAATCATATATAAGAACTATATTAGAGACTCTAGCCTCTCAGGTGGGGCCAAAGATGATCCTCCTTCACTAGGTCTCTCTTATAAATTCTCTTTTCTAATTCCTTGTGTGAACATAGGATTATAATAGAGGGATATTAGTATTGTGTTAGTGAATAAAAAATCAATCAAAAACACACTAAACTAACACCCTATGCCTATCTAAAATGAGAAGCTTAGTTAACAAAACAAAAATGGAAAACACAACTAAAAAATGAAATAAAGACCTTCCTTCACCTTCCTTAGATGCTCTAAAATGCTTTTTGTAGTGGCTTACTCAGTTTGTGCTTATGAAGTCTTCATTAATGAAGTGTGGCTACTTTCATCTCTCATTGGTACCTTGTTTGGATTTGACTTGGCTTGGCTTGGCTCAACATTTAGGTGTTATAACACTAAGATGCAATGATTTTGAATGCATTTTGGAATTATAAGTTTGGAATTAAAGAGCTTAAAAATTAATAGGCAAGGCTTCCTAGTTATATATTTTTGAAATGGTTTAGGATTAACCATGACTGTCCATCTCAAGATTGAGATGTGTGGCCATGAATTAATCAAAATTATGTAATTAAATTCATAAATATTCCCCATAAATATTTGTAAATAAGGGGAATTTAAGAGGTATGGGAGGCATTGATGAGGCATGGGAGGGTCTTAATGAGGAATGGGGTAGCTTGATGAGATATTTTATGCATTATGGCTTAGGGATGTCTTTCTAAGAAGTGATGTCATTTGATGATGCATATATTCAATACAAATTTATAAAAATAAATATTCAAAAATATCCATGGAAAATTAACTTAAGCTCTTGATTTGGTTTAATTATCCTTAAACATGATTAGTCAACATTGATGTAAAACCTTGGCAATTTCATATTATTATCTTTAAATTTGAATGGATTAGAATTGGAAGTCAATGTTAGATGTGTTGGAACCATATTACCATTTAGGATGTTTCCAATCCAAAATAACAAAATCACATGTCTCATGCATAAAATTTGATAGAAAAGAGCAACCCAGAGCACCTAGGTGTGAAAATGTCATTTTGACTCAAAATGATCTAATCAAAATTAGTTGGTTCATAAATTACATTGCCGCTTTTAAATATACCTTGGGAAAAAATGGAACTTTAATATGAAAATTTCAACTCTTTTAATGCATTTTAGTGTTCTTAAGCCAGATTGTGCACTTTGGTAGAAATTGATCAAAAGCTTGGTTGAAGTTATTAATGGCCAGTTTTAGGTGTTTATAGTTTTCCCCTATTTGGGAAGGCATTGAAAGCTATAAGCATAGTAACATGTTTTCAAATAATTAAAATATATTGTATTCCTATAACTACAATAAGGATTAACTAACTGTATGATACCCCCTCAAGGGAATGGTTGGCATAAGTAGGTCAACAAATAGTCCCTTGAAAAGAAGGAAGCGAAATGAGGGGACCAAAGAAAAGAAGATGATGGGGTGAAAACACAATGATTTTGAAAAATTAGTCAAAAGTATTGAGAATACAAGTGGGATGATGTAAAATGGTTTTCCTAAAGGTGATTATAGTCATCATACCCTGATAGGGGCAATGTGGTATGATAACACAATGATCTACCCAAAGTGGTTATAATCATTGAGAAGATGGAGTTGTCCTAGTTAGGATAGATAAAAATGATAACAACATGCCCCTATTTGGACATATAAAAAGGAAATTTTGTGAGAAATAATTATTTTCTCAAAGGTATTTATAATCATTGAGAAATGCAAGTGGGATGGTGTGCAATGATTTGCCCATAAGTGATTATAATCATTGGACCCAGATGATGGAAACATGATTGATTGGTTGATGATTATGATAATATGGTATATAGGATAAAGATGAATTGGGACAACCTACTCATGGGGAGATGTTCTTCTAAACTAAACAATTATTGAAATTATTTCATTATTTAATTACGCTAGGTAGGATATGATTGGGATTGAATCAAGATGTTAGTGCTGAAGAAGTATTAATATCACCATTACTAAATAGGCTTCTAGAAGTTGAGATTTTTTATAGCATGTGTTGGTACCCATCATGGTATAACATCATGAGGACTTGGTTGAAATATGCATAAGGATTTAATCTCATAATCCAATACTCAATAGAAAATAATGCACCAATAATACAAAGCATGATGCCAATGTAAAAATGTGAATATGGATGGATTCAAGTGTAAGTATGGGCAAGGAATCACCCAATGAATGCACATAGAATAAATCAAGGCAATATTGTTGAAAGAAAACAAATAGGCACAAAAACAAATAAATAAGTAGAAATAAATAAACAAATAACTCAATATAAAACATACGAACATTGCCCCTAAAAAATGGGAGACAAATTAACAAACTAATAAAATGGGGTAATAGAAGAAAAGGAATGGGGTGGTCAAATTGTCTCTATATCCACTAGGAAAGTTGAAACTACCTAAATATTTTTATGGATTTAATATCCAACAAAAACTTTAGGCCAAATGAGTTCTCCTAGGAAATGAGAAGAAAATGATAATTGATGAAAACAACATAATGGATGTGATAGAAGAATAGGAATGGTATTGTAAAATGGCAAGTGCATGGGATAAAAGGATAAAAAGGATGGGGTAATTAAGTGATAAGTGATTTTATTATGACTTAGTAAGGGTTCCCAAAATCCTTAAGGCAAATAAGTGTCAATGTTTTTGGTTTTTTATAATGGTTTTACAATTTTTTTTGGAATTTTTAGAGTATCTCAACTTGATGGAGAATGACAAGACACTAAATGGTTCAATCTCATAAAATGGTGAGAGTGTTACTTAGGTTACTCATAGAACAATGAGATCATGGCTTAGGTTTCTTGTAAAATAATGAGAGCGTGGCTTAGGTTGCTCATAAAATGGTAAAAGCATGGATTAGGTTGCTCAAAAAATGATGAGAGTATGGCTTAGGTTGATTGAAAAATGGAAATAACATGGATTTAGTTTCTCATAAAATGGTGAGAGTGTGTCTTTGGTTTCTCACAAAATGGTGAGAGCATGGCTTAGGTTGCTCACAAAATGGTGAGAGTGTGGCTTAGGTTTCTCAAAAAATGGCGAGAGCATGGCTTAGGTTTCTAAAAAATGATGAGAGTATGACTTAGGTTACTCATAAAATGGTGAGAGAATGGATGGAAAGGGTGACTAAACTGACCTCAACAAGTATTTAGTGCTACATACATAGTCCCAAAGTAAGACCTCAAGTCATTGTAGTTTGACCCTACAACGGAGAAATTTGACTAGTGTAGCAGTCAATTAAAAAAAAATAGACATAGTTGGTATAAAATAATAGTATAGTATAAAGAATGGATAATTGGTATGGTCAAGGCACAATAAATAAGTGTTGCCCCTAGTTTACCCATAGGTAGTTATAACTATGATACAACAACATAGGTCACTAAGATTAATTTGCCCAGAGGTAGTTATAATTATGATCAAGATAATGAGAGAGAATGAAACACAAAATGAAGGATACAACTGCCAAATATCTATTGTACTACTCCAAAATACTATCTTTGTCTAAAATTCTCAAAATAACTATTAAAACTAATCAAATCCATTGGTGCTAAAAATTTGAAACTAATGGTGAAACCAAAGTCAAATGGGATAGGTAGATATGATTCAAAACATGCTTGGTTGATAGAATGGAATGGTAAAATGGATAAGTAATAGGCTAAGAGGAATGATAAGAATAATATTCATACAAAGAATAATAGTGATAAAATGGTCCTTATAGACAACACACCATAATGCTCAAGCATAGTACTATTTGAGGTGAATAATATTCATCAACTCAAGAAGTTCATCTCCATTTAGTGTGGTGAGCTTGTATGCTCCTAATTCATAATTTTTAGTAATAATGAAAGGACCTATCTAGTTTAGTTTGAATTAAACTTAATCCTTCTTCTCATTCATGGTATTCTTTTGGTTTTATTTACGAATAAGATCACTAAGTTTAAATGTTCTATGCCTGATGCATTGATTGTAGTGGACTTTGAGTCAGTTCTGATGTGCATGAAGATTGTTAAACATAGATGTACGTTTTTCATTAAATAGGTTTGGATTTTGTAGGTGAGTTAATTGATAGTTATGATCATCTAAGACATGCTTGAAAGATATGTGCAATGAAGGTAACTCAACCTCAATAGGAAACATGGCTTCAATACCATAAATACATGAGTATGAAGTGGCTCCTTTGGGGGTACATTGATTGGTATAGTATGCCCAAAGGGTGTGAAATATCTGAAAGTTCTAGTCATGATCAACATCATTGACAATATTTTTGAGAATGCTAACAATTGTTTTGTTGGATACCTCAGACTGACCATTACCTTGAGGGTAATATGCCATAGATAAATGTTATGTAATATTGTATTCAGTAAATAACTATTTGACATCTTTATTTTTTAAGGCTCCTCCATTATCACATATAATGTTAGAAGGGATACCATAATAGTAGATGAGATGGTTGAAAACGAACTTGGAAATATGCTTTCTAGTCATGTGAGGGGTATAGCTTTGACCCACTTAGTAAAATATTTGGTGGTGGTAAGGATATGTTTATGGATATCTAAAGATGTAGGATTGATTTTACTAATGAGTTTGATTCTCCATGCAGCAAATGGCCATGGTGTCAACATTGGTTTCAGATTCTTGGTTGGGCATGAATCATATTAGAATTCCATTGGCATTTGTCACTCTTGTTTACATATGTAGCTATATCTGAATCCATTGTGGGCCAATAATAAATAGTATGTAAAATATTTTTGGATAAGACTACCCCACTAGAGTGGGCTCCACATACTCCATGTACTTCATGTAATGATAGTGTAGATTCTACCAAAGTTAAATAATGAAACATAGCTCCATCAAAACTACAGTGGTAGAAAGTTGATCCAAGTAGATTATAATGAGTGGAGAGATGGATAAAGTATTTAGTTTATTTTTTAGAGAGGTCAAGGATAAAAGTTATTTCTAAAGGTAGTTGTAAAGGTTTGAGTACTGGATAGAACTAGGACCAACAATATCATAAATCATCATGATAGTGGAAGGCTCATGATCTGGTGTGAACAATTTCTTGATAAGGAACTGATACTCTCTAAATTTGTCTATTTATTAAATAAAACATCCAATAGTGGTCATAGAATCTATAGTTTTGTTACTTGCCCTTGGTATATACTCAAACTAAATGTCAGCAATCTAATGTTTGAGAGTGTCAACCATGGCCTTATATGGAACCAACTTGACATATTTGGTCTAAAAGTGGTCTGCAACATAATTGATGATTAACTAAGAATCACCATAAACTTTGAAATGAGATACGTTCTAATTTACTACTTGACATAGCCCTACAACAAGTGCTTCATATTTAGCCATGTTATTAGTATAAGGAAAACTGATCTTGAATGATTTAGGGATTAGAACCCCTTATGGTGTAATAAATAAAAGGCCTACCCCTAATATATGTGCCATGAATGATCTATCAAAATATATCTTTCAATGTTACTTTTCAAGAGGTATGGAAATAATGGTCATTATGGATTCATTATGAAATTGGAATGTGAGTGGCTCTATGTCTACAAGGGGTGCTTTAACAAGCTGGTGTATAATAACTTGCCCCTTAATAGATTTTTGATTGATGTATTTGATGTCAAACTCATTAAGAAGCATGATCCATTTGGCCATTCCACCTTTTAAAGATATTTTAGATAGTAGATACTTGAGTGGATCTACTTTTGAAATCACCAAGGTCTTATTATTTAACATGTAATGTCATAATTATTAATCTATGAATACCATGGCTAAATAGGGTTTTTCAATAGGCATATAGTTATGTTCATAAATGACCAATGCTATTTTCCATTGTCATCATGTTGAGCTAGAAGCTCCCCCAAGGCATTATTTGTAGTTGATAGATATAAAAAAATGGTTTTCTTAGCATAGGGGGTAACAAAATAGGTAGATTTGCTAGGTAATCTTTCAGCTATTGAAGCATTTTTTGGAAATGATTATCCTAGTGGAATATAACTCCCTTATTTATAATATGTTTAAATGGATGAAACTTATCTGCTAACCTAGATATGAAGCACTAGATTGATTGGATCTTGCCTTGCAAACTATAGAGATGTATCAAATTCATTGGTGGTGGCATCTCTATTATAGATTGGATTTTGGTTGGATCAACTTCAATGCCCCTATGAGACACAATTAAGCCAATTAATTTTGTTAATTTTACTCCAAATACACATTTATTTGGATTTAGTCAGACTTTGTACTCATGTAGTCTTTCAAATATTCTATGTAGCACTACTAGATGGTTAGCCCTGGTTTTTTACTTTCCTAGTATGTCATCGATGTAGTCTTCAATAATATCATGCATCATATCATATAATATGATGGTCATGGATCTTTGGTAGGTAGATCTGACATTATTAAGACCAAATGGCATTACTTGATAATAGATTGTTGCCCGTGGAGTGGTGAATGTTGTTTTGTGTTGATCTTCTAGTGATATTCTGATTTGGTTATATCTTAAAAAGCCATCTATGAGTGAAATCATCTCATAACCCACTGTGGAGTCAATGATCATATCATATTAGGTAATGTAAAGTCATCCTTAGGAAAATATTTGTTTATGTCTCAAAAATTAGTATAGATTCTAATTCTTTCAAGATTTTTGCTAATAGGTACAATATTAGAGATCCATTTTGAGTAATCAATGGATCAAATACATCTTACTTCTAAGAGTTTTTCCAACTCTTTCTTAACTAATACAACAATGTGAGAATGCATATTGCATAACTTTTTCTTAACTAGTTTGGCATTATTATTTACCACAAGGTGATGTAAAACCAAGGTGGGGTCCAAAATTGGTATGTCAAAATAAGCCCATGCAAAGATATATATAAATTCTCTCAACATAGTTGTAAAAACTTCACGTTCCTCTTCACTGAGTGACATGCCTAATCTTATCCATTTTGGGCGTAATAGAGTCTCGATGTTTATCACTATTTTATCTTTGAATAGAAGGGTTGATCCATATTCTAGGATAATAGGCAAAGACTTAAACTATTAGATGATATCAAGGTCCTCTGTTAGGACTTGCTCTTCAACTTCTCCTAAGCATGATGAATCTGAGTCCCCTAATGGGAGATCTAGCCATATGAC
Source organism: Torreya grandis (assembly GCA_037957365.1). Taxonomy (NCBI): domain Eukaryota; kingdom Viridiplantae; phylum Streptophyta; class Pinopsida; order Cupressales; family Taxaceae; genus Torreya; species Torreya grandis. The sequence goes on from JARHVA010003512.1 coordinate 174,450, forward strand.
AAAAATAGTCAAAAATTCTTGAAGAATTTGATCAAACACTTGTTTTTTCTCAAAATTAAACTTACATCCATAGGTAAGTTCATATTTGGTGGTTTCCTAGTCTAAATTCAAAGAAGAATGAATACCCTCATCTAATGGTGCCTGAAATAGGTTTTCACCAATAGAATGGCCTTTATCTTTACTTTTTCCCTAGTTAGAAAGTGCCTCAAAGAGGTTTTCACTTTGGGACCTTGATGTTTTATTTATTTATTTTTGGCTAAGGGTGTTCACCCGCTCTCCAAAATAGGCTTCAAGATTTAATGTGATTAAGAATCTTGATTTATGATCTCTCAATGGAATGTTGTCTCTAAGGCCTAAAAAAACACAAAATGCCTCATCATTCTAAAACTCATCAATTGGTAAACTAGATTCTTATTGGTACCAATCTATCAGTTGGGGATAGTATAATGGAAATGGGTTATGATGAATGACTAGGGTAAGGGTACAAACAACATTGTTATCAAATAGGTTAGTCTTGACTAGGTCATCAAAGATAAGGCTATGATTGGACTCTACTTCACCATCAATATCATCATAACTATTCATCAATGATAGAATGTGAATAAGATATGTGGGGTCACCCCTAGGTAGTTTAAATCCAAGTCTATAGGGTTTTTTGTATTTAGTCATGGAAATTAGATCAATGGTTCCTTGTTAATTCAGTCTGAGGACTCTTCCTTCATAATCTTGATTCTCCATGATCCTATTGGGAATAGGATACTTTGTACTCTTATAACAATTAGTTTGGTTGTCATTTTATAAACATGATGCATCTTCCTTAAGAGGGTCTAGTTCTAGGCTAGATGCTAGTATAAACATGACAGGTCTTTTATTTTTACTCTTTTTTTACCAATGCATGTGTGGGGTAGCTTTAGGTCTTCCAAAGGTCTTTGGATTATAAGGAATATTGGTAATATGAAAGGTACCATGCATTAAATATTATCTTAGGCCATAAGCTAAAATGGTGTAATGATTGGAGGCTTTAGGAGGTGGCATGTGGGAAAGAAAATCCAAGGTATTATGATCTATGTGATTATCCTCTAGAGAATAAATATGTCCTTTCCTTTATCCTACTCAAAACTTAGATTCATGTTGTATTGGTAATTATATCTTTGAAACTTGGCCTCAAGATGTTTGTAGTGTTCATATGGGTGCAAATCTTTTAGAATATTTACTTCCATCCTTGAGTAGGATAACTTGATACATTGGTGTAGTGATGATGGGACTACATGAATCTCATGTAACTAAGGCCTACCTAGAAGCATATTATAAGAAAAATAAAGATCAAGCACATGAAAAAGTGTATCATGGGTCAAAGGCCCAATGATAACTGATAAGTTAATGGTGCCTTGTGATTCTCTCTCATTATCATAAGTTTTGATAATTATTATTTCTAGTTGGAGATCTGCCATTATGTACCCAAGAAGCTTGATGAGCTTTGGAGACACTATGGTGAGGCATGATCCATTGTCTATAAGGACACATTTCAATTTATGCCACTTTATATAAACTTCTATGTATAATGGATTATTATAGAGTGGGCCAAGGGAAGACATCACTTTAGTTAAATGTGACTTGTTGGGATGGAGCTAGGTGTCCAACCAAAGCTTGAAATTTATCAAGGGATATATCACTGGCAATAGTGGATTGAGTTAAGAAATCATTCAAAATGTTCTTTTGGATTTTCAATGTTCAAAATAAATATAAAATAGAGATATGGGTTGGTATCTTTTGTAATTGATCCACAATATCAAACTTCTTGTCTTGGACAATGTTAAATGGTTTGTTCTAAGGATGAATAGTTGGTTAGATAATGGGTGACATGGAAGATGGTTATGAGCCTAAAATGGTAATCTTTGAACTTCAAGTTGTGATTTCATAATTGAGATTAAGTATAGGACCATGGTTGATAACAAATAATGGTAATGGTGTGGGACTAGATAGGACAAGTCTCAATTTTTAGTGCACTTGTATGTAGTCATGAGGCAAGGACAAGTTATCGGTATAAGGTCCAAAAGTGGAAATCCAAGTTTGCTAGTTTGCTTGTGTGTGGTCCTACATCAAAGAAGGATTATCCATGTAATTTAGTTGAGTGGAATTATTTATTAATGGTCTAGATTGATTGGTTCTTGGTCTAGGATTAATAGAGATGGTATTAATGCTACCTCATATAATATGACCTACAACCCTATTATAGTCATGTGAAACTGCATGGTAGGTTTGTTATTTTTTATCATTCTAACCTTGTTTTTGTCTATTATTATGACATTATTGGTTCTTCTATTGATTCTATTAGTTTAGCCATTTATTTTGATACTATTGATTTTGTTATTGCACCAATTATTGTTATTGTTTTCATTATTGCTAGTTGTTGTATTGGGGAAAAGGGTTTCGATAAATCCCAAGAGCTTAATAGAGGTGGAAGTACCACCATCCAATGTGATCTCCCCATTCTCTAACATATTTTTAATCAAATTCTTGATTTTCCTACATCTTCATAAATTATGTCCATTGACCCGATGATATTCACATAATTCATTTTCATGGTACCAATCAAGATAAGGAATGCATTGGGGATAATGACTTGGTATAGGCTAACTAATAAAATTAGTGGTAGAAATTTTAAGAAACATATATTCAATAGGATCTCTAGGGTCACTAAAAACATGTCAAGTAGGTACTATTCTCCTTGAAAGAGGGTTTTATAATAGAAAATGTTGTGGCATTTGTCATATGGCTCTTGCTTATTATGCTTGTGGCATTGGTTGAAGAGGTTGTTAGGTAGGATTAAGTTGAAAAAGTGGTATAAGTTGAATAGATGATGTTTTTACCATTTGATCATAACATGATATGGTCACTCCATTTCCCACAACATTCCTATTGTAGTTGAATTGTTTTGGTTTATCTTGGTTATTGTCTTATGCTAGTTGTGATTCTTTTGATTTTATTAGATCTTGGTTTTGGTTAATTCCATAGTTAGTACCATGGTTTTGATTAGTTGAATTAATCTTGATGACTCCTTTATTGATTTGGGCTTGCTTGATCAATAAACCTTTGTCAATGATTTCTTTAAATGTATGTGAACACTACAATTCTAGATGATAGGCTATCTCACTATGAAAATTTTTAGTGAATACATCAACTAATTATTTATTTGGTAAATTATGAGTGAATAAACTTGCAAGTGTTATCCATTGTTGTAGATAACTTTTAAAACTCTCACTAGATTTTTATTTTACTTACATGAAGTCAACCATTGAAATCTCATGTTTGAGATTGTAAGAAAAGTGTTGTACAAACTTTTTTAAAAGGTCATCAAATTATGTTTCTAAATTATTGGGAAACTATAAAAACCACTCCAAGGTTTGTCCAGCTAAGCTCCTTAGAAACAACAACAAAAGGTATATATCACTATATGTAATTGGATGGCATGTGATAAATAACTTAGTTAAATTAGCTTTGGGGTTACCTTTCACCTTGTATTTATAAAATTTTGGTGTGCTCATATCTGAGAGGAAATAGAATATGTAAGTAATCCATATTGAAATGATAAGAACAAAAAACATCCAACTTAAACCTTTTAATTTATTTCATTACTTGTATGGCATCAATTGCATCCTTCATTTATTATAACTCTTGCTCTAGGAAACTTGCGGGAGTATTGGCTTGGGTAGATGGTTGGGTGGTCATAATTGAATCACATTGAATAGGGTATGATAAAGGTATTTGGTATATGTTGTATTGGTTGGGGAATGAACTAGGAATACACATATGTATATTAGGATGTACTTTTTAAAATTATACATTTGGTTGTGTGATATTTTGGTTTGGGTTAGTGATGAAGATTTGTTTAGAGGATGTTTATGTTAAGATGGAGGGATATAATGATATTGTGCCTATTATGGTTGAATAGGGACATATTGTTGACTAATCAAACCTTGTTGTTGAGTGGGAACTTGTGAGCCAAGACCCTATCTTTGAACTTGTGGTATGCTCTACACAAAAGGCAATTATTGCCTAATAGGTATTTGAGAGAAATTAGAACCTCCTTATTGCATGAATATCAATTGGGAATTGGATGCTTTTTGGAGAATTGGAACCTAATAATAACTAACATGAATATGTTATTAATTAAACATCATTTGGTTTTGAGTTTACATGTTGGTATGTAAAGAAGAATGTATGTTTGTTATTACCAGATGAGGTGGAACATTAGTTTCCCCTTGTTGAGGTAGCAATATGTTCAGCCTTTGTTATGTTGGTATATTCATTTTTGCCCATTTTTTGTGGAATGGTACTCATCACTTGTTGAGGAGGAATATGAATCATCACATTCTATTGTTGAGGCATGGCATTGGTTACTGGTGGACTACGTGATCATGTTGTTTATACACTTGATGAAGTGTTGGAAATATTATCATTGATGTCAAAGGTATAACATTGGTGATAAAGGCCCCATTGCATTTAATGATGTTTTTAATATTCATATCCTAGCTAATGTGTGTTAATATTAATGAATATATTTTTGGTTGCATGTAAGTCAAAAGAGGTCTCATGGAGAAGTCAAAGAGTCATGAGGTAAAGAAAAAAGAGGAATGAGATGCATTTTCTCATGAAGAGTCATCTTGAGGAATTCTAAGAGTCATCATGTGAAGACAAAAGATGGTATGACACATTTTTACATGAAGGGAAACTTTGAGGAATAAAAAAAGTCACCAAGATAAAGACAAAAAAGGAAAGGATGCATTTGATTATGAAGGGTCACCATATGAGTTTTCAAATACAAGGATACGAATGGTCATGCAAGTTTGGTGCCATTTTATATGAATATTGAAGGGTCACAAAGGGTGAATGCCAAATTTCATTTTATAAGCTATAAATAAAGGCTTGAGAAGCCATTTGTAATATGCAAGAGAGTGCATGGTTTGTATTTTTTTTTAAAGAGAGAAAAGTAGGAGATATTGTAGAGTTATATCATTTGTTAAGTAAGCAACATTGAGAGATAGTTGTGTTTTATACACAAGAGGGGTTGGTTCTCTTGTGGTTTGGTGCTCATAAATCTTTATGATGGGTTAATGCTCATAAATATTTATAAGGGGTTGGTGCTCATGTAGGTTGGTTCTTGAAAACTTTATAGTTTGAGTTGGTGCTTTCATATACTTGAGATTGTTCTCTATGGTTTTTCCCACTTTGGGTTTCCATGTAAAAATCTAGTCTCTCTCCCTCTCTCTCTCTCTCTCTTGTGTGGTGCATATTATTATTTTAGTTTTATTGCATATCTTGAATGTGTGGTTAAGTGGTTAAAGAAAAGGACTTTGATTAAGTAAAAATATATATAATATACTGATTCACCCCCCCTCTCAGTATATTTCATGCTTAATAATCGGTATCAGAGTAGGTTCCTTTGGAAAAACATTTACAGCTTGAAGGTAGATCGGGAAAGCATGATGGTTGGATCACATGAAGGTTTTTCTATAAATAAGGCACCTTTGTTTGATGGGACAAATTATGATTTTTGGAGTGTAAGGATGAAGACTTATTGGATGGCCCTTTGATTCAACATTTGGCAAGTAGTGGTGGAGGAATATGAAGATCCACAGACACTTGTAACTACTCCAATAGAAAAGAAGGCAAGTGAAAATAAAGATAAATATTTAAATGTTATTTTATGTGGTTTATGTGAGTAAATTTTTTTTAAAGTTATGCAATGTAAATTTTCTCATGAAACTTGGGTAAAACTTGAGAATATTTACAAAGGTGATGGAAATGTTTAGCAATCTAAGCTTCAGACTTTCAAAATATAGTTTGAGAGTTTAAAGATGGAAGAGGAAGAAAATATAGCAAGTTATATTTTGTGGGTTTATCAAATAATTAATTAGATTCAAGGTCTTGGAGAAAAGTTAGAAGAATCAATTATGGTTCAATTTTTTTTGAGATCTCTAACATTGAGATATGATGTAAAAGTTTTGGTAATTAAAGAGATGAATAATTTATCCAAGCTAAATATGGATGAGCTACATGGTATTCTTATGCCATATGAGATGCAGATCGAATAAGAGAAACCCTTAAAGAGAGAATTTGATTTCAAGAAAACAAAGAAAGAGAAGGCTAAGATTCAAGAATCAAATGACATTTATAGTGATGATGAAGATAACAATGGAGCTCTATTAATTTTCAAGCCAAAAAAGGGTATAGGTAAATATAAAGGAAAATTACCTTTTAAATATTTTAATTATGGAAAGATTGGGCATTTTGTAGCTAAGTGCCCAGATAAGGGTAATGGTGACAATGAAGAAGGAAAGTTAACATACAAGAATAATTTCAAATTAAATTTCAAGAAGGGATTTGAGAAGAAGAATTTGTATTCTAACGATCGTAGCTGAGCTGAAAATAGTGGAGTCAGTGATTCAGAAGAAGAATAGATTCTATTCATGGACATACATGAAGATGCCTCTACAAGCAAAAGTATAGATGATCAAGAATAAGAACAAGATAAAGCCAAAGTAAATCTAGAAGGAGAAATTTTTTATTTCTTAAAAGAGTTAAAATCTCTTGAGAATAAGAATCAAAGATTAAATCTCTAGATTGAGAAAAATGAAAAGGAGTCAAAGGAAACAATTGAAGATCTACAAACACACTTTGAAAAAGACAAGAAGAATGAAGAAGATATAATGGGACAATTGCAAAAAATAAGTAAATAATGTGAAAGGTATGTTATTGAAATTTATTCTTTAAAATTAGATTTTGAGAAAACAAATAAAGAAATCAATGATAGAATAATCAATGATTCAAAATTTGAGAATAACATTAATATGTTGAATAAGATATTAGAAAATCAAAGATCAATGTCAAATAAGATAGGTACCATGTTTGAAAAAGAGAAAGGGGAGGTGACTACTTTCATATACAAGGAAAAAGGAAAGAGCTATGTTGAAGCTCTTATAAAAAAAGATATAAAAATGTAAGAAGTTAAGAATACAGAGGACATCTCAAACAAAAAAGGCTAGAAGGAACTGAGCTACAAAAGGAAATTAGTTTAGAGATACACAAACAAGTCTTATTTTTATGGTTACTATTTTATTGTAATGGATATGGTCATAAGAAAATAGAATGTCAAAAAAGGGATAAACATTTTAGAAATAAGGAGAAGGAAAGTCATGCAGAGTCAAGCAGAAGCCACAACTCTTTTACTCCTCTATCAGGCTTTAATGAAGAGGCCATAATATGTTATAAGTCTAACAACTTCAGACACATAGCCTAGCACTATAGAAGCATGTTTGTGTTAGTCAATAAGGATCAGAGTTTCAAGGTTCCATTCATCAATAAGAAATCTTGGACAAGTTCATGGCAGAAGAAATAACCTAAAAATCTATTCTAGTATAGACAACTTTACATGCAATAAATGAAGAAAATCCATGGTTCATTGATAATGGATGTTCGAGGCACATAACAAGAGATAAAATCAATTTCATAACCTTGAAGAATATCAATGTTAGCATAGTGAAATTAAGAGATAATACTACTACCAAAATTGCCAAAAAAAGGTACACTAAGTTTGGATAATGGTATAACTAAAACTAAAAATGTTTTGTATGTAGGTCTTAAGCATAATATTTTGAGTGTAAGTAAAATTTATGATTAGGTGTACACACTAAAGTTTTATGCAAAAGGTTATTAAATTAGGGTAAAATATTTATATGTGTTGGTTGCAAATGCTTAGAGAACAGGCAATAATTTGTATATGTTATTAAGCATCAAAGGTCAAAGATGTTATTTGAGTCAGATTGAAGAAAGTTGGCTATGGCATAGGAGAATGGGACACATAAATTTTTATAATCTTGTTAAAATCAATAAGAAGCAAGTAGCAAAAAATATTCCAAATTTACAAAGCCATCTGACATGCTTTGTGAACCTTGTCACCATGGGAAGCAGGCTAGAAGCTGGTTCAAAACAAAAGAGTACTTGACCACTCAGATGTTAGATCTTGTTCACACTGATCTGTGTGGACCTATGAAAACACAAAGTACTCAAGGTGAGAAATATTTTATGTTTTTTATTGATGATTTTTCATTTATGACTTGGGTAATGTTTTTAAATAAAAAATCAAAATCTTTTTGACATTTCAAAGCATTCAAAGCATTAGTTGAGAATGAAACTAGTTTGAAGATTAAGTGTCTAAGATCAGATCAAGGAGGAAAATTCATGTCAGATCAGTTTTTTGAGTTTTTTGAAGACCATGGAATAAAGAGACATTATTCAATAGCTATAACTCCATAGTAAAATGGAGTAGTTAAATAGAAAAAAAATAGTTGAGTAGATGGGGAAGACAATGCTAAATGAATCCAAGATACTAGATAAATATTGGAGAGAGGTAGTTGCTACAATAGTGCATATTTAGAATAGAGAATTATTGAGAGTCAATAGTGACAAGACTCTTTATGATCTATGGAAAGACAAAAAAGCAATAGTTGATTATTTTAGAGTTTTTGGTAGTAGATGCTTCATAAAAAGAATCAATGAAAAACTTGGTAAGTTTGAATTCAAATTAGATGAAGGTATATTTCTTGGTTATTCTTGAAAAAGTAAAGATTATAAATGTTATAACAAAAGAACTAAGATTTTTTTTGAAAGTGCAAGTGTCAAGATAGAAGAAGATGGAACACAAAGAATCAGTAATCCAATAGACATTATTGAAAGCATTGAAGAGGAATACTTTGAAGAATCAGATGAAGATGAGAAGGAGAAAAAGGATACCAAAAATTCATCCAAATAAATTCAGAGAAATCATAATGAAAGTGACATCATTAGGGACATAAATGAAGGAATTCACACTAGAAGAATGATGGTAAGTGAATCTGAGTAAGTTAATATTTCTTTGTTATACAAAATTCAGCCTAGAACTTTTTTAGATGCTAGACATGATAAGCATTGGGTTAAGGAAATGGATGAAGAATTAAATCAGATAGAAAAGAATGACACTTGGGAATTAGTGCCTAGACCAAAAGATCATAACATGATAGGAATAAAATGGGTTTATAGAAATAAGTTGAATGAAAATGGAGAAGTGACCAGGAATAAAGCAAGATTAGTATGTAAAAGATATGCTAAGATTGAGAGAATAGATCTTGAAGAAACTTTTTCACTAATATCAATTTTAGAGGCTATTAGAATGTTTCTTACATATATAGTGTTTAAAATTTTCAAATTATTTTAGATGGATGTCAAATTTTCCTTCCTAAATGGGAATCTAGAAGAAGAGGTCTACATTGAGTAGCTTGATTGATTTATTCTCTCAAATATTAGTAGCCATGTATATAGATTGAAGAAAGCACTATATGGATTGAAATAAGCTCCCAAAGCTTGGTATGCAAGAATTGATAAGTACCTATAGGATCAAGGTTTCACGAGAGGATTTGCTAACAATAATATCTACATCAAAATAGAATGTGAGAATCAATTTATTATTGTGGTATATGTTTATGACATCATTTTTGGAGAAAACATTGAAAAGAAGACAAAATATATTTTTGATAATATGGAAAAATAATTCAAGATGTCTATGCTTTGAGAATTGTCATTTTTCTTAGGGTTACAAATATTTTAGTCAAATAAAGTGATTTTCATATCTCAATGTAAATATGCTAAGGGAATGTTGAAGAAATTTAGTTTTGAGGATTGTGCACTAGTTGGCACACAAATGAGTATAGGAAATAAGGTGAGCAAGGATGAAGATGCACCTATTGTAGATAAATCTTTGTATAGATCTATGATTGGTGGTATCTTATATTTGACAACATCAAGGCCAAATATTATGCATGTAGTAGATATGGTTGCAAGATATTAGTTATCTCCAAAAGATATTCATGTTTAGTTAGCGAAGAGAATATTCAGATATATCAAGGGGACATTGGATTATGGATTATGGTATCCCACAGGTATAGATTTCACTTTGGTTGCTTATAAATATTCAAATTGGGTAGGATTTTTGGATGATAGAAAGAGTACAAGTGGAGGAACTTTCTTCCTTAGTGATAGCTTAGTATCATGGCTAAGAAAAAAGTAGAATTTAGTATCACTTTCTATAGATGAATTAAAATATATTACAATGGTATTGTGTTTTACTCAAGTGCTTTAGATGAAGAAAACTTTGGAAGATATCAAGGTAAAATATGATGAACCTATTTCTATTTTTTGTGACAACACAAGTGATATTAATATTTTGAAGAATCTAATGATGCATTCAAGAACAAAAAATATTCCCATCAGATATCACTTCTTAAAAGAGTAGGTTGCAGATCAATAGGTTAAAATGGAATATATTAGTACTACAAAGTAGATTGTAGATATTTTCACAAAGGCACTACCAAAAGACACATTTGAGTATCTACAAGAGAAGTTGGGAGTAATTTCTTTTACTTCCTACCATTAAGGATCAACATTAGTTGAGGGGGAGCTAAGTGTTAGCTCCAAGATAGGCCATTTGCCATTGATGTCAAAGGGGGAGAAGTATAGAAAAAGGTATAGGTACATGTACAAAAATAGGTGTAGAATAGGTACAAGATGCTATAGTAAGGGGGAGTTACTATATGTTTTTCAAATGGTTGTATGTGTAGGTTTCAAGATGTGGTAGTCTTAGTTTGAGGTTTCCATTAATGACAAAGGGGTGGTTGTTGGAAATATTTTCATTGATGTCAAAGGTCTAGCATTGGTGATAAAGGCCCCATTGCATTTAAGGATGTTTTTAATATTCATATCTTGGCTAAACTATGTTAATATATATTTAATATTAATGAATATATTTTTAGTTTCATATAAGTAAAAAGAGGGCCCATGAAGAGGTCAAAGAGTCATGGGGTAAAGACAAAAGAGGAATGGGACACATTTTCTCATGAAGAGTCATCTTAAGGAATTCCATGAGTCACCATGTGAAGACAAAAGAGGGTATGGTGCATTTTTCCATGAAGGGACACTTTGAAGAATATGAAAAGTCACCATGATAAATACAAAAGAGGAAAGGATGCATTTGCTTATGAAGGGTCACCATATGAATTTTCAAATAGAAGGATATGAAGGGTCATGTAAGTTTGGCACCATTTTCCATGAGTATTGAAGGTTCATAAAGGGTGAATGCCAAATGTCATTTGGAAATATATAAATAAAGGCTTGAGAAGCCATTCATAATATGTAAGAGAGTGCATGGTTTGTATTTATTTTCAAAGAGAGAAAAATAGGAGGTATTGTAGAGTTATATCATTTGTTGAGTAAGCAACATTGAGATATAATTTTTTTTATACACAAGAAGGGTTGGTGCTCAAAAATCTTTGTGAGGGGTTGGTGTTCTTGTGGTTTGGTGCTCACAAATATTTACAAGGGGTTGGTGCTCCTATGGGTTGGTGCTCACAAATAGTTGATATGTTGGTACACAAAAAGGGGATGGTGTTCCTGCAAGTTGGTGTTTGTGAACTTTGTAATTTGAGTTGGTGCTCATTCATATAATTGAGATTGTTCTCCACGGTTTTCCCCACTTTAGGTTTCCATGTAAATATTTGGTGTCTCTCTCTCTCTTATGTGGTGCATATTATTGTTTTAGTTTTATTTCATATCTTGAATGTGTGGTTAAGTGGTTAAAGAAAAGGAATTTGATTAATTAAAAAGATATATAATATACTGATTCACCCCCCTCTCAGTATATTTTTCCTTAACATGAAATAGCTAGTTAAGGTTGGGGTGCAAAAGATCTCATTCCTTGGTTTATAGAGCCACTCATGGTATTAACTAAAGACATATGTTGTTGACTAGTTATTTGTGTGCTAGTACCACTTTGATTTGGATTGGATGTTACTTACACATTGTCTACTATGTTTTGCTCATTATTCTACATAGAAGCAGAAGACACTTCTTTGATTATTGGCATATGCAACAAGTTGTCTACCAAAGTGTTTTTTGTGAATGGGTTTAAACTCTAAATGTCTTGACCAGCTAACTCTATCAAAACTCTTATTGAAGGAACTAAATCAATAAGTAGTTTACTCACCATGGTCATTTTATTGAAATTACATGCTAGATTTAGGTAGGTTTGATATTTTGTCTACATTTGGTTAAAGTGGTCTTCCATGATGTTTTTTCCTTTTTTAGGCATATTAGGGTCTTGACACATAATTTAGACTAGAGTTAAAGGATTACTAGAAGAGGCCTGTTGACTATAAAATATGTTGTGAGGCATTCTTATTAGGCTTGGTAAATAATGATGAGGGAAGTCCACTAGAAACTTAGCCCCTAATCCTATGGCTCTAACCAAAATCTCATCTTTGTTCTCCAAATAATGATGGTCAAATAAAAATGGATCATATGTGGAAGGCATATTAGTAGAATATGATTGTTGAGGAACTGGTTCTTCAACTATGGGTATTGTAGGTAGGTATTGTGTAGTTTGTTCTTAGTCCTATTTTGAATATGATGGAATATTAACCAAATATTTATCTAATGGATATTGGTTTTATTCCCTTGTTTGAGTATTATAAGATGGATAAGGATACATTTCATAAGAAATATTATCTACATAGGGGTCTTGCACTATTTATTCTTGTCCAACCACATTACTAATCTGTGGATTGTACATAAGTCTACTATGAGTGTAGGAATACATGTTGGGATCCATAGTAAATGTTTTTGTGATATAAAAGGAAGAGATTTATACAAACTTTATAAACACAATGTATAAAAGATGATATTCAAACTTGGTCTAGATTCATCAAAAGGAAGAAAAGGTTTATGCAATGATTTATGATAAAACAAGATAACATTAAGTATCTAACATTACATGTATTATACAATAACATCAATTAAATGGATCTAAAATTTAAATTATAAACTCTAAGGTCAAAGTGTTTAAAATTAGTCTAAACTAGATAAATAAACTGTTGCTAGGTCTTATGTCCAAATGTAGTGTCAAAAGCTAAACACAAATAAGGCATGTGATAAGACTCTTGCCAACTAGCATCAAAATCTAGACATTGAAATAGATGAGATTTTTAATCTAACATATTTGAAACACTTCTAACAAAAACTAGGCATTTAAATCTTGGACATGAACTAAATTAAATAGGTATAAAGTATAAAACAAAAGACATTTTAGTGATAGTTTGTTTTCTCATAAATAATGGTATAAAACTTGGTTCTTTTGATAAAAAGGCTAGAAAAATGTGAAAAACATACCTATGATAAACAAATATTCACAAAAGTTATACTCGGATTAGCTTGAAAAATATGTACAAACTTGAAATCTATGTAAAAAAATTTATGAAATAATTTTTGAAATGTTATGGGTAGTGTAACAACACTAAACTACTCAAAATATGTGACAAAATGTTTGTTTCAAAAACTCTCTAAGGAAAAGATGGTTTATCACAAATTTGGTAGAATAACACTTCCTTTCTTAACTCAAATGCCATACATATCTTTAATGTTTTAACAGTATTTCTAAGGCAAAAAAGTATGTATTCAAATGATATTAATGGAAATAGGATGGTAAAAAAATGTTTGGTGCATATATCCAAAGTGAAAGTGTTTAGCACAAAATGACTTAAGTCTATCAAGTGGTGATAATGATTATGAGTCTTAAATGGCCTTCAACCCAAATTAGAAATTGAACCTAAGTTTCCTCAAGTTTAGTGTAAATGGTGGACCCACTTATCACATCAACCCTATAAACTTATGAAGGTGAAATTTCAATATTTGGATTATAAATGAAGGACTTTAAATTATGTTTGGTAATAGTATATACTCAATTGGGCAGCATAACTACACCAAAGTGGATGATATGACTCCAAGTTTTGATAAAATTTAAACAAGGCAAATTGATGATTCATGTGGGCTATATAATGCATCTTTGTTTAAAGTAAAATGAGGTCTATGTGTTTTGTTTTGTATCATTTGTTCACACCAAGTTTTGAATCCAAACAAGACTTTAATCTAAGACAAAACCAACTAATTAATCACTCTTAAGTCCTAAATTGTGAAGGTTGCTTGGTATTGTTAGAATCAATCAATATATGTCATTCGAGAGGCTTTTAGTGTTTATCCAAAAAATAAAATGTGCATTATATGGTATGTTTTTATACCCCCCTTATCTCAAATGATAGTAATATGACATAGACCTTGAGGCACACCTTGAACCAACAACACTTCCATGGTAAGTGGGGATTTCTCTAAGATCTACAACTTTTTGAACATCTAGATGGATCATTTGCCCAATTACTTTCATGTCACATTTCTAAAGAAATGCACTTAAATTAGGTGTCTATGGAACTTGGCTTGTTTTAAAAAGGTCTTATCCTTTTTTCAACCACTACATCCATTGCTTACTTAGTGTAGTGTGATGTCCAAAGTGCAGATACGTCCCATGTGTAACTCTAACACTAGAAGGTGGTTTAACCACTTAAACCTCTGATCCTAGTGGGAGTGGTTAAAGTCAGTGCCAAGATATGAAGCCCCAAGTCAAATCTTCCCTATATAACTTTTGAGAGGTAATGAAGTCCCCCTCACAAACCAAGATGTAATAAAATAAATGACTAATAGAAAGACTTTAGGGTCATTTCAAGATCAACCAAACTATTGTGAGCTTTTAGGGAGTGCTTTAGATGACATTATTTCTATGCCTTGGAATAGGAGTGTTTTCAATAAGGATGGTGATTTTTATTCTAAAATTTCCCTAAATGGGATGGATGAAAGAGCATACACGTAATGTCCCTCTTTTTTCCAATCCAATTCTAAGTTTAAAAAACTATTGAAAACAAAATTTGACATGTGAGTTCAATTTTAAGCACCAAATGATAGATTAGGTGGTGTTATTTTGACCCATTTGTCTTAAGTTGTAAAAACATGTAAAGATTACAATAAAAAAGACTAAATGAAATAATAAGCCCCTAGTTTTATTTTAAACCCAAAGATTAAAGTGTTCAAGACTTAGCATGTTAAAGATTCATATTAGGCACCAAATTTGAAGTGTGCATAATTTTAACCAATTTATTTTTAAAACTCTAAATTGATATGTATGGTTAGTTAAAAACCCCACATTAACTTTTAAACCATCCTTCAAACCTAAAAAAATAAGATTAGGATTGCCTACTTTGAAGTACTTTAGAAGATGAGATAAGGAATTTTGAAAAATGAGCTCTCAAGTTGATGACTGAGTTGGGTTAACAGGTGATTTGGGTTAGTAGATGGGTTGCATTGGTAGGCAAGTTTGGGTTGAGTTGGGGTAAGTCAAGACAAAATAGGGTCGAGTTAGAGTCAAGTTGGGCCGAGTTAGGGCTAAGTTAGGGCTGAGTTAGGCTGTGTTGGATTTGAGTTGGGCTGAATTGGGGTTGAGTTGGGGTTGAGTTGGGTCGAGTTGGGGTTGATTTAGGGAAAGTTGGGCCAGGTTACATAGTCCCAAGAATAAAACCATGTCTTATAAAAAATAGATTTTTGCTCAAATCTTTACCTTGTTTGCCTCCACACTCTAAGATCCTGAATGAAAATGGTTAATAGGTTACTTGTATGTGCAATTTGACCAAATTTTTGAGGCTAAGTCCCACTAGGCATGCCATTTATGAACATATGATTGAAATAAAGGGAGATTAGTTGTATGTTATTGAATTAAAAAATCAATCAAAAACACACTAAACTAACACCCTAAGATTATCTCAAAGGAAGAGCTTAGTTAACAAAACACAAATGGAAAACACAACTAAAACATGAAAGAAAGACCTTCCTTAGATGCTCCAAAATGATATTTGTAGTGGCTTGCTCAGTTTGTGCTCATGAAGTGTTTATCAATGAAGTATGGCTACTTTCATCTCTCCTTAGCACCTTATTTGGATTTGACTTGGCTTGGCTTAACATTTAGGCATTATAACACTAAGATGAAATGATTTTGAATTTATTTGGGCATTATAAGTTTGGCATAAAAGATCTTAAAAATAAATAGGAAAGGCCTCCTATTTATAGATTTTTTAAATGGTTTAGGATCAGCCATGACCATCTATCTCAAGATTGAGATGTGTGGCCATTAATAAATACAAATTATGTAATTAAATTCATAAATATCCCCCATAAATATCTAGAAAGAAGTGGCATTTAAGAGGCATGGGAGGCATTGATGAGGCATGTGAGGGTCTTAATAAGGCATGGGGTGGCTTGTTGAGATATGTTATGCATTTATGTCCTAGGGATGTCTTTCAAAGGAATGATGTCATTTGATGATATAGATATTCAATATCAATTTATAAAAATAAATATTCAAAAATTTGCATGAAAAATTAACTTAAGATATTAATTTGGTTTAATTAGCCTTAAACATTATTAATCAAATTTGATGCAAAACCTTGGCAATTTGTGCATAAATTAATCAAATTGGTCAAAATTTCAATTTATTGGCTTGAAATTTGACTATATTAGAATTAGATGTTGATTTTCGATGCATTGGAACCATATTACCATTTAGGCTATTGCCAACACAAAATAACAAAGACACATGTCTTGTGTAAGAAATTTGATATAAAAGAGCAATCCAGAGTATCCAAGTGCAAAAATGTCATTTTGACTTGAAATGATCTCATCAAAGTTAGTTGATTCTGAAATTACATTGCCCCATTTAATGATACAATAGCAAAAATTGATACTTGAATATAAAAATTTAAACTCTTATAATGCATTTTAGTATTTTAATGCCAAATTATGTACTTTCATAAAAATTGGTCAAAATTCTAGTTGAAGGTTATCAATGGCCAATTTTAGGTGTTTACACCTTATACACATTATACTTGGGGATATTGTGTTATAGATTATGGATATTCTTGAAGGGGCCTAGAGGATGGTCTAGGCAAGAAGTGATATTGTAAGGGCCCCATTTTCCATATCTCATTCAATGGATTGTCATCTCCCCTAGCTAACTTGGGCTTTAGCTTAATGTTATGCCTCTTCAAATTGTATAATACCTCTAAGAAACTAGAGGCCTAAATGTATAGTGTATCATGGACACTGAGTTGATGTTCATAGGCCTTGATTATGGTTTTAGACTTTAGATTCTTGATGACCCTATCACTAGGGTCCCATTGCTTTAATTCATCTAGATTCAGGTTGAATGAGTCCCTATGTCTAACCATAACATTTATGTGCTCCCAATTTTACAACACAATTTTATGAATTGTCAAAAAAAGGGGATGGAGGGCTTGTAAAATCCATCTATACCATGAAATAGTTAGTATGAAACTTCTCGTTCTTCTAGTTTGGTGGGCACATAGATGTGTAACATGTAGGGTTGTGTCAAATTCCCTTCTAGCCTTATTAATATGCAATCTAGGTAGAACCAGATATCCCCTATTAACTCCACATATTTCTTAACCATGGGGATGACCTAGATAATAGGGATTCTTGTGATGGCTTCCACTAGAGCTAGATAAACACAATCATAGATGAATTGCATGTTGTGTTTGTATTTGAATATCTGTATCTTATAATAATGATGGGAAATGCTCTACCTCCCTTCAAGGGACCAATTCTTGATGTATATGATCTTGATGGTGGCCAAAAGGGCATCTATAAGATAGGACATCATGTATAAATGGATATTGGTTTTCTTTTTGATGGTTGTGAACTATGATTTCAAATAGATGTTAATCATTTCACCCAATGGGGGAGTGAGTACCTTCTGTACCATTAAATAAACATAAGGCAACCAAGATTTATCAATATGTGTGGTGGAGGGGGATCTAAATAACCTATTTAGCAAGGTCTTAATTATCCTTATCCTCTCCTTGAATTAGATAACTGAAATCTTCCTAGTGGAGTCCTATATTACTTGGTTCTCAGTAAGTGGCCATGGGGCAAGGATTGTGTTTAATTTATGATTTCCATTGCACTCTTTAATGGTGGTCAAGTTTATTTGAGGCTTACATATTCTATAGTAGATTTCAAAATTAAGAGGGGAAATGTATGATACTTTCCTAAAACTATTCTTGTGAACTATCTAATCTTTCTCATTTTTACAATCCTTGAAAAGAGGAACAAGGACATCAATGTAGTGTAATACCTTAAGATTAGCTATAACATGGTGGAAACTAGTCATCTAGATGGAAACTAGGTCATTATATCTATGTAAGATCATAGCATTATTTTGTTCCTCCCTAGTGATAACTTGCATCTCCTTAATAGTCTAGAAGATATTAGACCAGTTCATATTCCCAATGTTTAGTGCTATAGTATCTAGGTCTGTATCATTAAATAATATTAATTATTTGAAGTTAAGTATAACTCTATCTCATTCCTTTGTGATTGCCTTTGAGCTATCATGATTGTTAAATTTGTAAGTACTTATTAATGAATTGCAAGTAGCCTCTGGGTCAATTTATTCTTGCTCAGATTACAATTGAACTCTTCTTGGCTTGACTATGATTAATCTGATATCAGATTAAGGCCTCTTATGTGGAGACTAGGGCTTTCTAAAACTTTAATGGTAATGGATATTCAGACTTAGGCTCATTCATGTCTTGGATTTGATTGAAACCTTTATCTTTATACCTTTGTATTTTTGAGCATACAAAATATTTAATTTTGTTGTTTTGTGCTTGTGTAACACCTACATGGTGTCCACTTAGCAACTTTTATGGCATTTTTCATAAATGCCTTAAAGGAACTAGTCATTATCTTTTGAAAATACAACTTTTCCTTCATATCATCAGATCCTTGCTAAAGGATCAACATGAACCATTGATCATGATCCTAAGGCTTGAGGGCTAATGGCTACCTTCATATTAGGCCCCATAATTGTGCCACTTAACACATTTATTGGCCTTATGAGCTTTGTATTCTATGTAGTGAATGTGTACTTACCATGTTTTGATTCTATAGGCCTTTATAGGTTTGTTGAATAGTTTTTATTGATTACACTCTATTTGATCAATCAGTCCCACTTTAGCATGGACTATTGATCACTATCCAAGTAGATGCATGCCATTGGTCTAATAGATCAAAGAATTTAGATCTATTAGGTATTCTTCATGCCATCAGATCATCCTCTGTAATGAAGCAAGAGACATTGATCCTACAAAGAGCATGAAATTTAATTATCATATAGATATAAGAAGGGACTTAAGATAAATAATTTATGCTAAGGTTTATTTCATGTTTATAAACACATCATAAACTTTAGGCTAAAATATTTTAAGCTATGTTTTTAGAACACATATAAAGGGACCTAGGATAAGTATTTTAGGCTAATATTTATGTCATGTTGATGAACGTGATGTAAAATTAGGTTAAAATATTTAAGATAAGTCTTAGAACATACCTAAATGGGGCCCAAATAGTAAGTGGTCTTAATACAGGGTTTTAACCTCAGATTTTATAGTGTTGATATACATGATGAAACTTTAGGTTAAAATTTTAAAGCTAAGTTGTGGCATAGGGATTTATTAAAATAGGACCTAATATATGTCTCTAGACTAATGTTTATTGCATTTAAATAAATTAAGTTAGAACCTTATGAAATAGACTTAGATTAAGGATATGTCTACAAATATTTTTACCACAAGATTATTTTATTATTCAAATTCCAAAGGTCCTAAGTATTTGAATATTTTCTGAGGGGTCCCCTGATTTGTAATATGAGAAGTAGAATTTATCCATGTTTGCAAATCATATTCATGTGCTTAAGTAATATACTTGATGAGATTAAATTTGATGGCCTTATGTATGTTAATGATATCATCATGACCATCAAATGATGGTCATGAGAACATCAAATTTAAGTTCTTGAATCATTGGGTTTGATGAGCTTAAAGTTAACGGTCTCATAGAAATCAATGATGGTCATGAGAATGTTAATTTTAAGCTCATGAAGTCTATTTTGTCCACATATCTTGGATTTAATATGCTATGTATGATCATTTGGTCTCGATTAAGCATGGTCTATTGATTAAGATCCTGGTAGATGCACTCCATTGGTTCCTTAGATCATAAAGGTGATTAATTTAACTTGGGACCATGTCATAAAATTTAGACTCAGATGAAAATTAATTCCCTTTGAATATTATAGTCATAACCTAAGTTTTTAGCCTAAGGTTCCATTTTAGTAAAGAATATAATGAACCTTAGGATAAAAATTTAGGTTAAGTCATGTTTTTAATGTGTAAGACCCTTTCTTATCAAGATAAAATGTGGGAGTGCCACATAGTAACTCCATGGGCCTTCTTATCTTTTGAATTTTCAATGCCATGTTCACTCTATCAAGTCCACTCTTTATGAGTAACCACAGACCATTGATTAAGATCTAGGTACTTACACTTGATTGGCTTAAGCTTGTACAATAAAAGGGGATCTATTTAACTTGAGGCTGATCTGACACCATTCGATCATCGATCTTAATTAATAAAGGATAATTGATTGTGATCCCAATGATCATATAGGATTGGTTTAATGGATCATGTCTTCTAAGTTTATTAGGCCTTTTAATCTTCATCGAATTCTTCTTCACGATGAAGCGAGAGCCATTAGATCTACAAAGAAGTGAGGTGTTTAAGTTAGGGTGTGGGTCAAAAGATGAACTTAGGCTAAAGTTTTAAGACTAAGGTCTTGTTTGTGTTAATAAACATGAATGGATCTTAAGGATTAAGCCTTTAGACTAAGTTCATAACAAAGGGTACTAGGATAGGAAAATAAAGGACCCTACAAACATATAGGTTAGACCTAATTAAAACATAGGGAATAAAAAAGGGAAAATAAAGGGGTCCAAGCATGGATTGTAGGATAAGGTTTGGTCATGTTGAAAAATATGACCAAGCCTTAGCATAAAAATTAGGCTTAATTCTAAAGTTAATTCAAAATTCTCTCACCAAATTTGTTCCCTCCAAAACTTGAAATTGAATCAATAGTTTACACTAGGGTTTCCCAAAGGAGGGTTTTAGATCCCAACTACAATATTTTACAAACCAAAGGCTAGTAAAATCTTAAATTAGGGTATAAATTTGAACATCCCCAGCATGATCCATTGATAATATCTTCTTGAAACTTGAAACTTAAGACATAAAATTCAACTATTAGCAACTTTAGGCAAGGTTAAAGCAAAACCATGAAAAAATGGTCTAATTTTATGAGGCATGGATGATCTTAAATTTCTAATAAAGTGAAAAATATCAAGTTATCAGTGTTAAGGTTTAAAGTGATCACAAGGGTCCCTATTTTTTTATAAATGCTGGTATGTTGACCTCAACACTATCCATTGGCCAAAGGTGCCTTATAAGAGGTTGTTTTAGTTTATAAGGATCACCAAGATAGGCCTAAGCATTAAATATTTTCCACAAGACAATATTCTTCTCTAAGTATAAACCATAAGCAACAAATCCTCAAATAGAATGGTCAAAGAGAAGATTTTAAAGAAGTTTAAATGAATAATTAACTACATTGTCTCTTTAAGAAAAGGAAAAATGAATGTGTATATATAACTAAATCTAACCCTAAACC
The DNA here is from genome assembly GCA_037957365.1 of Torreya grandis. NCBI lineage: Eukaryota > Viridiplantae > Streptophyta > Pinopsida > Cupressales > Taxaceae > Torreya > Torreya grandis. The sequence continues at coordinate 195,990 of JARHVA010003512.1, forward strand.
TTTATAAAAGTTTAGATATTAGGTTCATCATAATTTTAATCTATATTTATATTTAATTAAAAAAATTAGGTCCCAGATTAGGTCCACCAAGGTTGACTTGGACCCATAACATGAAAATATCAATTTGAATACAAGGTCGATCCAAGCCAAAATTTTAAGATAAACACCAAAAAAGGTTTTAGGATTAGGTAGGGGAAAATTAAGGTAGTTAATTTATTGTATAAGTGTGTAAGAGAGGAATCAAATCTTAAGGAAGTGTATAGGAGAAGGTTGTATTGATTGTAAGTGGTAGTATAGGAGACAACAATCCTGTGAAGCACCAATGGTCTACCCACCCCTTTCTTGATACACCCTTTAAGGCATGCACTCAGAGAGATTGAGACTCAAAAAGTTCTTTCAAGAGATAAATCACTGGTAATTGATGAATTTTTAAAATATCATGTTTATACATATGCCCCACTCAAAGTTTGTCATGTGTTGCTCAATTAAAAAATGGGATGGTGCTTTGAGAAAAGAACATACCAACACACAGCACAAAAGATAAATAAATTGTATTATTTTAGAACATAAAATAACTAAAATTAAATTAATAAAATGAAATAACTAAAATAAAATTAATTTATGTGTACCTTAACTTATGTTTATTACTAGATGGTTGTCTATTATGTTTGTAGTTCTAATCGTTGAAGGCACAAAGACTACTTTTGATAAATCCAAGGATCAAAAACTAAAGAGAAAAAAAATAATATTAAATACAAGATAAATAAAATGATGTAGGTATGATGTACTTGGAAATTTGGTAAGCTGGGGTGACAAATTCTATGTTAGGACCAAATGACCAAGTCAAAATTTAGAGTAAATCAGGTATCTAAAAATCCAAGGCTACTAAATGACCAAAGATATCCAACAAGTAGACCTTAATTAAGAAAATAAAACAAACCAAGTCGAACTAAGGTTACAATTAAAAATGTCAATCAAACATCAATGTGAAATCAATAACAATCCTTACTTAGATAAAGATGGGAAAGTAATGGTAAAAAAAACATTCAAGAGTGAGTAGTAATAATCTTTACTCTACTATCAATGGAAAAAATATATAAAATGGAAAACAACATCAATGAATGAGAATTAACAAGCCAACCTCATTCAACAATGGAAAAAGTACATAAAAGGGAAAACAAAATTAGTGAATGACAAGTAACAAGCCAACCTCACTCAATAATGAAAAGGTACATAAGAGGGAAAACAACATTGATGAATGAGAAGTAATAAGCTAAAATCACTCAATAATGGAAATAATAATGGAAAATTAAAAAAATGTAGTCCAAAAAAAGGAGGTAAAACAATGGAAAAATTTCAAATTAACCAAGGAAATTCTAGAGATCTAAATAAATGTTGTAAATAAAGTAATCCATATTCACTCAAACATAATGTTTTATTCTAAAGATAGATAAAACCGAAACAAAGAAATGTTTGAATGTTTTTAAGATGTAAATAAGAGGGAATATAAAAGTGGGAAAACATATTTAGAATCAAACTTTCTTGTCATACGAAGAAATAAAATGGGTGGTGGGGGAAGTGAAGGATAAATTTAGGTAGATAAATTGTTATCAAATTTAAGATACTTAGAATTAAGTTTATCAAAACAAGAAGAATTTTGACATTAAGGAATCTGAAGAAATTTTATTAACCACAAAATTCTTGTGTCACCAAATGAAGTGTGAATATCATCCCATGAAGGATATATATAGGAAAATGAAAATGGACCTACCTTACCAAAATGTGTTCTCCATTTCTCATGTCCCCTTACACAGCTATCAATATATTATGAAGATTGGGTACTTGCATGATGAAGTAGGTAGAAACATAGATTATTTTGATTTCTGATATCCAAATCTACTATACTACTACACCCTAATAGACCTAGCTCTATCATGAGTTCACCTATGGTGTTTGAGATTTGATTAGAGATAGGAGATATGTTATGAAACATGGTTTTTGGTGTGATTTTGACTTTTGAATTTGTATGTTTCATTTTGATCATTGCCTCTTTATTTAAATGATTTGATTTTTAACTTTTGATGGATTTTTCTATTCTTCCTCCCTACAGATTTGGAAAACCAAACATGGGTGTTAAAAATTACTATCACTTGAAAACTTGGGACTTGATTTCTAAGACAAAGAAACTTAGAGATCATTGTGTCTAAAAGTATTGTTTATTCATGTGAAATAAAAGTTCTATCTTGAATTTGACCATATTTTATCCAAAGTGGAAAGGAAGGAAAGGAAAGCAAGGGGAATTAACATGAAATAATTTTAATTACTTCAAATCTTAGAAAAAATTTTAAAGGAGAAAAAGGGATACAATTATAGGTAAGTATGATTACTTATCATAATAATGGATGGAAGTTTAGGGAAACATGAAATCATAGTTTTTTGGGAAAGTTTTATTTACAAAAGAAATAAAAATTGAAGCTAAAAATATGGGATCATAAACATGTAACCATTTTTGAATGTTCTAGAAAATGAGCACCTAATTCAACAAAAGTGTTTTGAAATAAAATGGTGTTTTTATGAGTAGAGCCTAATCCTATCCATGGCATTGAAATTCATAAAATAGAAACCCAAGAGGGTTCAATAAAGGTGAAAATGGTATTTATGAGGAGGGTCTAGTCATATCCATGGTATTACACTACAACTCACAAAATAAAAACCTAAGAGGATGAACAAAGCATGTGAAAAAAAAGAAAAAATGGTATTTTTGAAGAGGGTATGGTCCTCTCCATGGTATTACACTACAACTCACAAAATAAAAACCTAAGGGGGTGAAAAAAGCATGTAAAAAATAGAAAATCTTTCAACATCCTCAATATGATAGATAAAAATGTAAGTTCTGATCATAAAAATGTGCCCATCATATGATTGAGGTAGATTACAATGAGATTTAATCTGTACATAAAAAATAGCTAAGGAGATTCCACAATTTGGATCTCAACTGATGGTGAATAGATTAGATCATCATGAAGTTGGAAAGGAATACACTTCTTATAAAAATCAATAACATCCTTTTTAAGAGCAAGCCAAAAGTATCCCATATGTAAATATTTGTGTGTTGTGGTATGTCCACCATAGTGATCACTATAAATACCCCCATGTTATTTTTGAAGGAGAGGAAGGACATATTATTTCATTACACAACAAATTAGGGTACCTATAACATTATGATGATAAATTGTGTTGAAACAAAAGACATATTTAAAATATTATTTTTGAATTCTAGTCTTTTCATGAGAATCCATGTATGGAAGATAAGTTTGATGTTTGAGGAATTAGATAATGTCTTTATACCATAGACTATGTCAAATGGTGACATACTCAATATGATAGATAAGCAAATATTATGGTTGGATAGAAGATGGTGACTTTAATATTTAAATAATAAACTGGGAATCACTAATAAATTGATGTAGATGAAATATGGATGTTGAATAAATAATAGAGTCAATGATAGAGTTTTGATCTCTTAGAATGGGCTCAATGGCAAAAGAGGTGAACTCTTTGGAAAGGGTAGTGGCCATTTGATGATAAGTGATAAGTTTTTCAATTTTACAGTATTAATCATCATTAACCTAATGATGTACGAGTTGGGAGTCACCCAAAGCATGAAATTCAAGAAATAATATCATGCCTAATATTAATTCTTCATATTAAACCATGTTATTAGTGACATCAAAGGTGAGTCAGAATGCTGAAGGGATTATTTTACCATGAGGACTAGTTAGAATACAATGTACCCCAGCTCCTTGGAGACATGTAACACCATAAAAGTGTAGGATCCATGTGTCTTCATGTGAATCTATGTTTATTTTAAGAAGTTTTGTGATAACTACTTTGAATTTCATAATATCAGGACTAACATAAGTATCTTCTTATATTACTTTCTTCTAAATCAGCATTAAAGTTATGAAAGTAATATTTAAGAGAGATATATTGATCGAGACCTTCAATATATAGAATGTTATCATCAATTAGACTATCTTGAATATGATTTGTAGTGGGTATGGGAGCCTCTATGAATTGGTCAATAATGACTTACCCTTTAATAGTTTTTTGTATTATGTTGAAAACGTCAAATTCCATTATGAGAACCATCCACTTTCAAATTCTATCTCCAAGTATAAAGGTTTTGGATAAAAATTGATGAAGTGGGATAGAATGAAGTGTGAAATATGTTGTTTGATTGATCATGTAGTGATAGTGATTTTTAACTATGAAATAAATAGTGAGGCAATCACATTCTACTTAGGTATAAATTTTTTCGTAATTAATGAGGCCTAGACTAATATAGTAAATAGCATACTCTCTTCCAATGTCATATTGTTGAGAAAGGATTACCCCAACTGATACAAGTGTAAAATAAGTTTACAAAATCAAAGTATGATCATTAGGATGTGGGTGAAGGGTAGGTAGATGACACAATGATTATTTCATGTTGTCAAATGCCTTCTGATCAGGATTAGTCCATTCTAAAACATTACCTTTCTTAAGAATATAATTAATAGAATATATGTAACAATCCATTTCAGCGACAAATCATCAGATTGCCCCAAGTTTCTAAAGGTAGGTATGAATGTATAGAATGGATCAAAGAATAAGAATATTTGCCAAGAATGCCCTCATATGACCAAGTGAAAGTCTCATGATATTTATCAAAGAATATACTAAATTAATCATGATCAATAGGTGTGAGTTCTCTAGAAACTATGATAGGTTGAGGACATAAGGGTGTGACATATTCTATTTTCTTAGTTTCTTTGATAAGTATGCCATTTTTATTTTGAAAATGGTATGGTGCATTGGGAAGAGAGGAAATAGGATTGGTTTTCAGATCAATGCTAGTAATGAAGTTTTTAAAGTGAGGGGACTTTCACTTGAAATTCCTAAGTTTGTGATGTTTACAAGGAAGTTGAGGTTCTCGAGTATGGATCAATTCAAGGATGGATTCATCTCTAGGTAATGTAGGCATAGATCCATAATATTACACATTTAATTAAATATTGGTGATTTTATTATAATGGAAATCATATTGAGAATGTATCTACTGTACATCTATGGTCATGGAATCAAGAGTGATCTTGTGAGTAGGTGTAACTATAGAGGAAAGTTGATTGGATTCAATTTGTTTGAAAATAAGTGTATCTTTAAAATCATTCATGAGGAGAGGTTTTGGTAGAGTAACCAGTGGGATAGGAACTATAGAAGGTTATGTAAGATTCAAATTTGTGAGAGGTAAGATTTTTTAAACAAATTAAAGAGTATGAAGAAGTGGAGAAGTAACTAGAGGTAGATGGCCTTCAGGTTCTAACTCAATATTTGTGGAAATAGTGTGACCATCATGGTTAAAATCATACATTTTAGCTAAGGTTTACTAATAGTATTGAACATCTAAGTCTCTTTATTGAACTTGGGTCATAATGTAGTTCTCATCATAGGTGGGAGAAATAGTACATCCCTGTGTCTCTAAAGGAAATTATGAAGGTGAGATGACTAGATTGCTAAATTTATAAGGTGACATGGTCAGAAGGTCTTGAAATAACTTGGCCACTCAATAATAATTATAAGTGAAATCATCTTCTATTTAAGATTCTTTATTCACACTACATGGAGGATGGAAATCATTTATCTCATCGATAAGAGGGATGGTACAATCACAAGGTAACAAGGAAGGAGGAAGACACCCCAAAATGTAAGGACGTAGATTGGTAGTTTTTTATGTGTTTTTCAAATAGTTTGGCTCATCATTGTTAGAATCAGCAAGAGTGACCTATAAGTCTGGATTCATATTGACAAGTTTAATTAAAGGTACACTATTAACTTTGAAATAGTGGGAATATAATATTGATATTTAGGATTGAGAAGCTAAATAATCCATGGGTTAGGATCAAAATCATATTTATACCATTCACCATTATGAATAAAATTGATACATTAACTTTTAGAAGAGGCAATATACCTCATGCATGAGTCCATGGGAATCGAGGAACATATCATAGGATAATGGTAAGTCAAGAACCATAATCTTAGATTGTATAGTTTTGTGTCCAATAGTAAGAGGGAGCCAAATACAACCAAACAATTTTGATTGGTCTTATCAAATCCATGACATGTTAAATGAGTTTGCTTGATATGATATTTATTATACCCATGTTTTTGAATGATACAAATATATGTCACATTAATTCTTAACCCTTTGTTTACTAATACTTTGTGAATGAGGGTGGTATTAATGACTATTTTGATAAATAGAGGTGATTATTGTCTTGAAAGATGATTTCTTCATTGATCATGTTCTCTTCAAGGAACTCTATGAAAGTTTTTTAATAAGTGTAAATAGCTTTGATGGTATGAACTTCTATTGGTTCAGTCTCATGAGAAGGTTTTTCCTCTTTTAGGAAGACGGTTATTTTGTTTATTGAAGTTGTTACATTAGGAATTTATAATGATAGAGAGAAGTGCAAACTAACTCCACGAGATGAATTTTTGAAGGCATAGAGTTAAGTTCCTATAGTAAATTCTAATTATTTTTGGAATAGGAAAATCTATCATGATGCTTGGAAGGTAAACTATGTTTAAGAGGAAGAGAAGTAGTTGGAGGTTCAGATTGAGGAAGTGGTTCCTCATTGGTTTTTGAAGGTAAGTTATTGGTAGTAGTATCTTTAAGAATTTTCTCTTTTGGTGATGGTTTATTTGGTTTTTTGATAGGATATTTGTGGGATGGTTTGAATTGATAATTAACCTTAGCCAAATTCAAATATTTGGAATTGGTATAGTATTGATCATAATTGTTGGCAATTGCATAAATATCCTTCCTTGCTTGAGTTTTGAGGGTTAGATGTAGATAAAGTTTTTGGATTGTTAGAGGAAGAATATTTGGAAGGTTGTGTCTTTTTAGAATCATTAAAATAATCATGATGATGGATTTTAATCATGGAACCATGATTTAATGAATCACCTAGTATACAAGAAATGAATTTTTTTGTAAGCCCGTGTCATGCTTCATGGGAATGACCTATATAAATAGGAAACCAAAAAAATAGGTTAGGATCATACCATTTATGAGGATTATCAAGATACATGGATGGTTTAGAAGGCACTAAAATTTATTTCATTTGTTACACAATTAATGACATATGGGAAGTTTGGGAATTTTTTGATTTAGCTACTATTGGTTTTAGTTTAGGAGGATGTTGATGCACTTAAATGTATCAATAGGTTCATATAATGTTTAAGAAACACTTCTCATTTTTTTATTTGAAGAATCCATTGCATACATTTCTAGTTGTGATAATCCTGTTATCATTGGTGGAATAGAGGTAGAATAGGTTGATTGTTTCACAAATTTATATTAGTTGGTGGTTGGGAGCCATTGTGGTTCAATAGTTAATCTTTTATTGTGAATATGATATATTATATTTAAAGTGAATTATACTCAAAACTAATTCTAAATATAAATTGAGATGAATATTCACAATGAATCTAATCTAAGGTAAATTGATTAAAAAAGGAGAAAAGGAAGGGTAGGGCAAAAAAAGTAGATGTTGTTGATCTTTATTTCAAAAATTATGACAAAGTTAGAATTTTATATAAACATGCACTTGACCAATGTTCAACATGAAGTAGAATAAGCTCAAATATTACCATAAATTAGGCAAACATCTAAGGAATGTATGAAAATATGCAAATAAGAACAATATTTAGTATAATAATTTTACCCCTACAAGTAAATAACATTAGCCCAAATGAAAGATGAGTAAATAAAGTGAATTAAACCTAAAAATTTTCAAATAATCTATAATTATCATAAATTAACAACTCTACATTAAAATATGCACATTCATAATTCATAAGAACCATTCAAATTTGAACATGAGACTAGAAAAATGAGAGAGAAACCATGAGAGAAATTCACACAAGAAAATATGGATAAACTTTGTAGAATTCCTTTCTTATATTAATTTTATCAAAATTTAAAAAGATTTTTTAGATCCAAAAACTCTCTCCATTTCACAATCGTAAATGCCTCTTTATATAGAAAATTCATGAGGTATTCCAATTAGTCATGACAAATTACATTTGTACATGTGTATAGGACAACTATCCTTTATGTTACATTCTAGAACAAATGACCTTTTCTAATACATTAACCTATAGGAAATTTACTTTATAAGATATACATGCCTTTATAAATATAATATTCCTTTACCAAAATATGTGATGCTAGTTAGAAAAGAATATTCCTAATACAACTAACTTTGGGACCCTGGTGTTCCTACAACCTTCTACCTTCCTTACAGGATCTTCATTCTATAGTGTTGCTCATTTATTAGCTAGAAGTCAATAATGGGTCTCATGAATAACTCTTTTTATTGATCTCCCAAGTTATTGATATCTTTCTCATTTATTCGTAAATATTGTTTGATTCTCCTAGCATCTCCCATTTTCTCCTCAGATGACAACAATAGGCCCATGATCTTCTTATTAGTAGCCCTTGTCTTTCCTTGACCTTAGTTATTCACCTTCTATATGAATTGAGAATTTTTATGCTTGAAATCCTCATTGGTGATAAGTTATAAAGGGTTAAGTGAGGTGGACTCTTTGATTAAACTATCCAACATGTGTAGCATTTTATCCAAGGTTTGCCATAGCCATATTTAAATGGGCTAAGATGACTATCCTAAATTTAGGGACTTTATTCCTAGTCAAGGCTTTGATCAAGTATTTCACTTGATAGCTTGAAGCCTACGATTAGCCAACTTGGCTTGTAGCCATGGAATTTTACTTACTCATTACTTCTTGATTGGTTTTGACTAACTATAAGGAATTGAATAAGTCAATCACGGTGTCCTTAAATAGCTCAAATTTATATTCTTGGATTGGCAAGATGGTAGTCTCTTCTAAATTCTTTTATTTTTACATCATACCTTTGATGACAACCTAAAATTGATTAGATTATGCTTGATCCCACTTCAATGGATCTTATTTAAAGATAGGAACATCACTAGACCTCTATCCTTCCATTGGAGCCAACCCATTGAATGATTCCACTTTTTTAAAGGTGAATTCCTCTTTAGCAATCATGGCCTTATTTTATATCTCTCTTTCCAAGCTAGTGGTCTTTGGATAAAATTGAACCCCCATTGATGATTGAGTCACTTTTGGAGCTAGGGTTTCTATTTGTGCTTAACCTGATGCTCTTGGGGTAGTCTTTCTCCTCTTACTTTTTTCCAAGGCTTAATCTCTTCATGAATAGTGATTTTGATAGACTTTGTTATTACCCAAAGATGGTGTAGAGTAAGGACTTTCTATAATTTTCCATAGTGGTCATGAATTTGTTCAAATTGCTCACTAGTGGTCTGCACTTTAGTTTTAGATTGAATTATTCTTGCACAGATGATAATTCAACTCTCTTAGGCTTGATTATGATCAATACATGGTTTAATTAGGGATTTAGTGCATGTTAGGGATCTTCTAAAGGTATCCATAGTGCTTTAATGGTGGTAGATAATTCAAATGACAAGTTTTGTGGCATCTTTATGGCATTTTGCTCATTAATATTTAGAAAGTAATATTTGTCTTTTGAAAATTCCACCTTGATCTCATACCATTATATCTATTTACTTGGATCAATACAATTCATTGATCTTGATTTGAGAACTTGAATTCCATTGGCTACTTACTACATTGCCCATGGTTATGACACTTGTCACTTTTGAATTCATTGTGAGATTTATTAAAATTTCAACATTGATCTCACACCATTGATCTCATTTATATGGATCATTCATGATCCATTAATATTGATCTACTTACTTATACCTCTTGCTCCATGAACCATTGATCAGAATGTGTATTTTCATCCTCATGTCATTGATATTTGAAAGATTCTCAAGCTTTAATTTGTGGCTCATGGCTATGCCACATGTCATCCCCACATTCATCCTCTAGATTCTTGAATTTTTAATTTTTTCTATGCACCATATAATCATATTTACCCAAGCAAATTCAATCCATTGGATCTCACTTCACAAGATTGAATTCTTTTGGTTGTTGAGTTTTCTTTGGCTACAAGTCTGACACTTATCACCTTCTCACTCATCCCAAGGCTCCATGTAAGTCTTGACTCAATACATGTCATTATATCAATCTTGCCCAAGAAAACACATACCATTAATCTTTGGAATATGTTATAATTTTAGCTTAGGGATGGGGCTTTGAATTTTAAAGTTTAATCTTGCACTAATGGATCCCAATCACCTAGGCAAAGATAGGTCATTGATCCTATAGATAAAAATGATATTTAAGTCAAGCTCAAGAAACTAAAGAATTTAGCATAAAGATTTTGGAGTATGGTTTTATTTCATGTTAATAAACATGGGTAAGACCTTATGTTAAAAAATTTAAGCTATGTTTTAAACATGATAACGGGAACCCCACACATAATAAAATACATGGAATAAAGTCTTAGGATAAGGCTTAGAATATTATAAATGGGGTCCTATAGTTAGTTATATAATGCAAAGATAAAAGGAATGAAAGGGGCTCAAGACATAAAGGACCTAGTATAAATTTTTAGACTAAGGTTTGGTCATGTTGATTAATATGACTAAACCTTAGGATAAAAATTAAAATGAGTTTATTACTTAATTAATCATTCTTGTGTAAATTTCTCCCACAAAAATTTTAATTTGATTCAAAGGGACCTGAGCTAGAGTAATTTTAAAGAGGGTTTCAAGATGATTAAATATGACTTTGATTTGATTTTCAATAGACCAAAGGTTAGTAAAAGATCAAATTAACATAAAAATCATGAAATCCAGGCATTGCCCATTCCTAATGGACTCTTTTAGAGTTGCAGCATGAAACATAAAGATCCAATGTTAACAACTTTATGCAAGATTAAATTAGAATTATGAACAAATATGCCAAAAAATTAGGTGTGAATGATCTTCAAATAAAGACAGTGTGAAAACATGTTAGTGGTATGCTAATCAAGTTAATTTTCAATTTTAGGGTAAAAATTTTCATAATTTAAAATAAGGGTCCCCATTTTTTAGAAATAGGGGTATGTTAACCTCAACAAATGGCAACTTCTGGGGGAAACATAGAAATATGTTAGACTTTAGATACTTTGGTTTAGACTAATAACTAGGCTACTTATTCTACTTTATTAACCACCATTATTAAGATTAGTTCATGGTTAGAACAAATCTTTCACATCTAGAGTTAGGATAAAAAATCATGACATAGACATGTTATGTGTGTGCTTTGATTCCACTTACCAATTTCCATAGGATTTAGAGAATAACCTATAGATTCATGTCATTAACCATTAACATTGAATTAGAACATATTTGGATGTTCATTAAGAATCATTATTTAGCTTAAGAAAGGCTTGGGCATTGCTCTACTACCAACCATGTGTCCATAGCTCCAATAGAGACACCTTTGGATCCACTCAAGGCCTTGATCCACTACTATCTAGGCATCTATAACCTTGGTGGAAATTACCAAAATCACCTCTGCTTAGAAAGCCTTTTAATTTTGAAACAAATCTCTTATTTATTTATTTTAGATATTATGACCTTTTAATAAAGGTTGGCAACAAGATTAACTAAGTTTTGGGATTTGTTCAAATGTTTGATCTTCAGATAATCATCCTTGACTATAAACCTTGTCCCAAGAAATTAATGTTTTTTAAGTGCAAACATGGCTTTGTCCTAATAATTCAAGCTTTCACCCTATTTATGTAATCCTTATTATAACTAAACTTAAATCAGAATAAGGTTTAGAATATCAAAGAATAATTAATCTATTTATTAATATTTACTAGTTTCCCTAAATTATAATATTAAGCTTATGTTTTAATACATCATCAACATATGTTGAGAAAACATACCTGCATTCTTGAACTGTGGAGTTCCTTTTGATAATATAAATGTATTTTGAGCTAAGGAATATCCAAAAGGATTTATTTAAATAAAGGAGTAAAGTAAAGAAATGGAAACACACCAAACACAAAGCAAACAAACCAAAATCAAAGGAAACACACACACACACACACACACACACACACACACACACACACACACACACACACACACACACACACACACACACACACACACACACACACACACACACACACACACACACACACACACACACATAGAGAAACACTAAGTACAAGAAAGGGACAAGAAGGAAAGCAATAAGAAAGAAATTAAACTACTCCCTACCTACACTAACTCAAACTAGTCTTACAATTTATTCCATGAAGACTACATGTGAGATAGTAGAGAAATAGTGCTTTAAGTATTGCCCATTTATTGGTAATGCAAAGTCTTCTCCTTATAAGTCCTTTAGTTTGAAGGTGTTATTTTTTAGGGTCTCAACAATCTAATTTTTGACCATTTTTTTTGCCCAACGGCCCAAAAATCGGTCCCTTCTGTTCCTGTTGTTCTAAGCCATTTCATTTTTAGGTTGCATGGTTCAATGTAAAGTTTAATGGCCTTGGTTCAATTTAGTTGGTCCAATGCTTCAGTGGGTTCATCGGTGTGTAGCTTTAAACCATTGAACTAGTTCAACCAATTAGTCTAATGGCTTGGTTCAATGCTCAGTTCAAGTAGCTTCTAGTTTAATCAGACAATTAATCAGCAAAGTTTAACGGGCTCGATGCACAACATTGAACCGTTGAACTAGTTCAATTGCTTGGTTCAATGCATTGGTTCAATCACTTGGTTAAATGTCATTAGATCATTGGTTTTGTTTAAGTGGCTCAGTGTACAATCTTGAACCATTAAATCATTGAACTAATTTCTGGTTCAACAGGTTGGTTCAATGGCTTGGTTCAAGGGTGTGTCGCAAAGGTGAAGGGCAGTGCTAGGTTCAAATGCCCTTGTAGAGGGTAGTGCTAGGTTCAAAATCCCTTGTAGAGGGTAGGGAGAATTTCAAAGGGGTAACCAGAACAATTTTGAAAATGCTAGAATACTTAAGGCTGAATTCTTTCAAAAAATTTGTCTGAAGGATTTCCTTCAGACAAAAGGGCCAAAGGAATTCAGGGGAAACTTAGTTCAAAGATACCACCTGTTTAAACCAAAGAGATTGAAAGACAAAAGACAAAGGTTGGGACCATTATTGTATATTTTTTGTCCACAAGAAAAGCTCGAAGTAAAAAGTTTACAAAAAAACCCGCCAAAGGACTTGAAGGATTTTGCCAAGGATGATGACATCTTGAAAATAATCAAAATTAAGCACGTGAAATAGCCATTGGGTTTTTAGTGATGATAGGCATGCAAACATAAAATTTTACACCAAGAAAGCTAAAGCATAGAAGGCACCAAGTGGTAACCATGGAGGAATTTGACATGCTTTTTTGGGAGCAGTGGAACGTGCCACATGTCCCCTACAGGGTTCAATAGAAGCTGACAAGTGTCAACATCCATGGGTTTCTCTTGTTGGATTTAAAGAAGACGGTGGGGGGCCTAAATGAGTTTCTAGGAGCTATGTGGAGCATGCCAAGTGTTAGTGTCTGTGAGCATTAGAAAAGGGCCCAAATTTTTTTCTAAGGTAGCTAAAGGCTCTTTAGAAGAGGCCATGTGTCACCTTCTACAAAAATCTCAAAAAATACTTCCAAACCCTCTGAGGTAAGTGGATGCTACAACATCCAATTATCAACTTGATGGAAGCTTCCACATGTCAACAACCACATTTTAAAGTGTCTTCTAAGTATCTAAGATGCAAGCTATGACACGTGTTAAAAGTAGATGTGCTCTCAACAGAAAGAGCCAAAGGAGTAGCAGAAGGGGCTAGAGGAGGCAAAGTAGGCAAATGCAGAAAAGACAAAGCAATTTAAGTGGTGAAGAGAAGGTGAGTTATTTCTAGATGAGCAATGTGTCCTATTTTTCTCCAAGTTGGAATTGATGAGGGGATAAACTGTAGTCTATTTGCAGAAAAGAGGCATGGCCATGTTCTTGCATTAATGCTTGAATGCCAAAGTAAATTTTGGTGATGGTACAACATGGTCCTAGTAGGCCTCTTCTAGAAGAATAACATCAGTAATAGTGGCTTCCTCTTCCCAAAGTTTAGAATGCACATGGGCCACTTGTAGAAAAGGGCACCAAAATCTTTCCCAATGAGTGTCAATTTCTCTTCCTCTTTATATATATTGTAAACTTCTCTTTGGATAAGGGATCGACTCTCAGCCTTAAGGCAAAAATCTTCCCAAAAATATCTCAGGCTTGTAAGGCAGAGCTCTACCAAAATTTTACCTTGAATCAAAACATAACATTTTTACCTCCATTCTGAGTTTTACATCTTTAGTATGTGTCTATGCCTTGATTTTAAGTTAAGTCATTTTCTTAATGTTTTTGTAGAATGATTTCAGCCTATCTAGTGCATTTTTTGAGTTTCCTTTTATAGGTCTATTAGAAGTGTCCCTAGAGGAGTATAGGTGAAGTGGATAGGCTACTACAGTGTGTCTCAGAATGTCTCTAGTTGTTATTTCCTCCATGTATCTCCATGGACCCCTGACCCATTGATGCATAAGGTTTTCTCATGTCAGATGAAGTGTATGGGAGATAGTTCTCAGTGGGAAGTGTATTTTTGGGTGCAGTAGATCAACCTTTTTTGGTGTATCACCTTTTACTTTTTAGGCTTAGGTTCTATTTTTAGCATCTCTCTCTCTCTCTTTTCATCCCCCCCTTTTTTCATTTTATTTGTTAGCACTAGGAGAAACCAAGGCCTAAAAGATACATCAAAGGGAGCTATCCCTCATTTAGAGGCTCTCCCATCCAACTTCACTAGTTCCACAGGTGAGAGGGGAGTTTCCATTATTGCATGTGGAAGGGCAAGAGCTAGGCATCCTACCCCAGGTGCAATCCACTGTGTCAGCAGTTTTTGGCATGCCCGGTGGGACCAACTAGGATAAGTTGTGTCCACAGAGTTAAAGAATATTTGGTGTGTTCTTCAACCAACCAACCTCTGGAGGGTTTTTCATCAACACCAATGGCGACTCTGAGTTGAATTAGCTAGTTAAGTAGCCCTGGTGCCATTAAGAAATCACTTTTGTATGTATAATCCCTCTGCATAAAATCATGGACCTTGTTTTCCTTCCTATAATTTTGATCAAGCTCAGCCTTTTTATGGCATCTTCCCAAGCAGCCCTCCTAGTTTCCCTGCAACGATAAGGGAAGTGGCCCTGGATTTTGAGAAGTAGACAATGGAGACTGACACACTGGAGGAGCAGTAAAAATATTAGTAAGAGCTAATGTATAAAGAGGAGTGTTTGTTTAGGCAAGCTGAGGCCTTGCAATCCATGGAAGAGGAGGTAGAAAAATGGAGAAATCCATTTCTTCAAGGCAATTAGCCTTATGTGCCCCCTCTTATTCTAAAGAAATCCCCCTCTTATACACCAAATCCTTTCTATCAGATAACACTCGCTCACTCCAGCTCATCTGATGCATCTGCTCTCAATCCTGTGCGCCTGGCTTTCCAACATCAAAGGGCATTAGAACAACCCCCCATGGATGTAAATCTTCTCAGTTCCTTATATTAGGAATATTTTATTGGGAGAAATATTGTGATCTAGCACATCCCTCTTCTAGAGACTCTTTTGGTGCATCAACAGTCTCTTCCTAGCATTCCTCAACCTCTGCAAGTCTTTCAACATGATGTGCAGATTATGAGTTGGAAGAAGGAATGCTAGGAACCAACCTAGAGCCTTGAAGAGGATGATGCTGGTGACTCTAAAAAAGACTCTTTTAGGATAATCTAGCAAAACAAATTGAAGATTTAGAGGCTAGGATGGGTCTACTTCATGAAAGAGAGTTTAAACTTCTAGACCTTATGGAGGAGCCTCAAGACCTTGGAGAAAACAAAGTTGTTGCTTGTTCACAGGAGCAAAATTCTAATTTTGAGATCCTGAACTAGGGGAAAATGGTAGAATCATGGGGCAAGAAGGAGGAGAAGTAAGGTTTTTCTCAAAACCTTGAAGAAGATGTTGCTCTTGCTCATGATGATGTTGGTGACCTCCAAGAAAGGTTCTTCCAAGGGGATCTAGCTAGGAGAATTACAGAGTTGGAATCTAAAGAGAGATTCCTCAGCCAGTGTGTGATGGATGGTTTAGACCCTATGGCACATTCCATGTCTAAACACACCCCACCTACACATTTCCAAGAGAGAGATTAGGCCACACCTGATATTGATGAAGTGTTGACCAAGTGGAAGGAGGAGAATCATTTGATTCTAGCTTAAGGACTACCTCCTCTTCCACATGGTTTTCCCACTTCACCCCTTCTCAAGGAGGAACTTGTTTTGTAGGAGGTGAGTAAGGAGTAGAAGATCTAATCTAAAATTTCCCAAGAGGCTGTCATGAGTGATAATGAAGGTGGAATCATCATGGAGGCTCCTTGTGAAGACCTCATCAGTAATGGAGAAGACACAGGGATGCATATATGTAGATGTTCCAGTAATATGAGGAGGAACATAAGCATGGTGAGCCCTCTCCCCCTTTGTTTGATGAACTTCCTTGTTGCTTTGATGAGGAGGATGACTATGCTAGGGAGCCTAAGTTGGAGGAGGATTAGGAGGATACATTTGAACATTGAGAGACCCTGATCATCAAGGAGGGAAAGGAGAGGTCTATTTTCCTGGAAGAAAGCTTTGAAGAAGAGAGCTTTGAATAGAGAGGTGATGTTCTATGGGATGAGCAATTAGTTTGTGATTCCATTTTAGACATAACAACTATCACCCTTCTTCAAGAAGGCCAAGAGGAAGTAGAGGATGAGTCTGACAAAGTCTTCAACGAGGCAGAAGGAAACAAGTCAGACCATGATACATTACAAAGGAAATATGTAGATCAAAGGGCTTATGGTAATGAGCCAATAGCCATTGATTTCTTGGTGAAATGCACCAATATGAGGGACCATCATTTAATAATATTCTAAGGACAAGTAGAGTACATATATGTCAAAAGCATGTTTGAATCTGATCTACTCAGATGCAGGCCAATCCAAGTGACAGGCAAGAGGATCAGGTCACCAAATCTCCTTTTCATTTAGCTACTTTCTTGGCACCATAAGTCTTCTTGCCAAGAAGGGGACTTAAGAAATTTTCCCTTTGATCTAGGAGGGAGGCAAACATTCTTGGTTAGCTATATATAGTATTTTCTTTTCAATTTCTTTTCTTACTTTCCCTGAGTGCAGTTTACACAAGTAGTGTTTTTAGCCTTGTGTTTTTCCCTTGATGTATGGGTAAAAAGCTTCATGTTTAATTCTTGGATCTTTGGGGCTGTTGCTAGCCTTTCTTCAAAGCTACATTCTGACTTTATGCCTATTGGACTACAAGGCAATTGGTCTTTAAGCATAACAGGCATGCTTCCCCTGGGAGTCACCAATTTGTTGACCATGTTTTTTGCCTAATGGCCCAAAAATTGATCCCCTTTTGTCCCTGCTATTCTAGGCCATTTCATTTTTAGGTTGCACAGGTTCAATGCAAAGTTCATCAACCTTGGTTTAATTTAATTTGTCCAACACTTTGACAAGTTCATCAGTGCACAGCTTTGAATTGTTGAACTTGTTCAATCAATTGGTTCAATGGCTTGGTTCAATGCTCAGTTCAAGCAGCTTCTACTTCAATCAGATGGTTAATTAGCAAAGTTCAATGGGCTCAGCACACAACATTAAACCATTAAATTAGTTTAACCACTTGTTTTAATGTGTTGGTTCAACATGTTGGTTCAATTACTTGGTTTAACGTCATCAGATCATTAATTTAGTTCAAGTGGCTCAATGCATGGTCTTGAACCATTGAACTGTTGAACCAATTTTTGGTTCAACAGGTTGGTTTAATGGCTTAGTTCAAGGGTGTGTCCCATCCAAAGGGTAGTGCTAGGTTTAAATGCCCTTACAAAGGGTAGTGCTGGGTTCAGAAGCCCTTACAGAGGGTAGGGAGCATTTCAAAGGGGTAACCAAAGCAATTTCAAAAGTGCTAAAAGACTTAAGGCTGAATTCTTTCAAACTTTTTATCCAAAGGATTTCCTTTAGACAAAAGGGCCAAAGGAATTCAGGGGAAACTTAGTTTAAAGAGGCTACCAGTTCAAACCAAAGAGCCTAAAAGACAAAAGACAAAGACTAGGACAATTCTTGCAGACTTTTTGTCTGCAGGAAAAGCCTAAAGCAAAAAGTCTATAGAGAAGCCCGCCAAAGGACCTGAAGATTTTGCCAAGGATGGCGACGTCCTAAAAATTATCAAAATTAAGCACGTAAACTTGTCATTATATTTTTAGTGATGACAGGTGCGTAAACATCAAATTTTACACCACAAAAGCTAGAGCACAGAAGGCACCAAGTGGCAACTGTGGAGGACTTCGACATGCTTTTTTGGGAGCAACAGAATGTGCCATGTGTCCCTTGCAGGGCTCGATGGAAGTTGACAAGTGTCAACATCTGTGGGTTTCTCCTGTTGGCTTCAAAGAAGATTGTGGTGGGCCTGAATGAGTTGCTAGGAGCTATGTGGAGCATGCCAAATGTTAGAATCCATGAGCATCATAAAAGGGCCTAAAAGTTTTTCTAAGGTAGCTAAAGGCTCTGTGGAAGCAACCACATGTCACCTTTTGCAAAAATCTCAAAAAATACTTCTAAACCCTCTGAGGTAAGTGGATGCTACCACATCCCATTATTAGCTTGATAGAATCCACCTCGTGTCAGTGATTGCATTTCAATGTGTCTTCTAAGTATTTGAGTAGTGGATTACGACACGTGTTAAAAGCATATGCGCTCTCAATAGAAAGAGCCAAAGGAGTAGTAGAAGGGGCCAGAGGAGGAAAAGTAGCCAAATTCAGAAAAGACAAATAAATTTAAGTGGCAAAGGGAAGGTGAGTTATTGCCAAATGAGCGGTGTGGCATATTTTTCTCTAAGTTGGCACTGATGAAGGGACAAATTGTAATTTGTTTGTAGAAAAGAGGTGTGGCCATGTTCTTGCATTAATTATTGAATGCCAAAGTCAATTTTAGTGATGGTACAACATGGTTCTAGTAGGCCTCTTCTAGAAGAATGACATTAGTAACAATGGCTTCCTCTTCCCAAGGTTTAGAATGCACATGGGCCACTTGTAGAAAAGGGCACCAAAATCTTTCTGAAGGAGTGGCAAGTTCTCTTCCTCTTTCTATATATTGTAAAATTCTCTTTGGAGAAGGGATTGACTCTTAGCGTTAAGGCAAAACTCTACCCAAAAATCTCTCAGGCTTGTAAGGCAGAGCTCTGCCAAAATTTTACCTTGAATCGAAACATAGCATTTTTACCTCCATTATGAGTTTTGCATCTTTAGTATGTGTCTATGCCTTGATTTTGTGTTAAGTCATTTTCTTAATGCTTTTTTAGAATTATTTTAGCATGTATGGTGCATTTTTTGAGTTTCCTTTTATAGGTCTATCAAAAGTGTCCCTAGAGGAGTAAAGGTGAAGTGGATAGGCTACTACAGTGTGTCTCAAAATGCCTCTAGTAGTTATTTACTCCCTGTATCTCCATGGACCCCTGACCCACTGATGTAGAAGGTTTTATCATGTTAGATGAAGTGTATGGGAGTTGGTTCTAGGTGGAAAGTGTATTTTTGGGTGGATTAGATCAACCTTTTTTGGTGTATCACCTTTTATTTTTTAGGCTTAGGTTCTATTTTCAACATCTCTCTCTCTCTTTTCATCCCCCACCTTTTTGCATTTTATTTGTTAGCAGTAGGAGAAAATATGGCCTAAAAGATACATTAGAGGGAGTTATCCCTCATCTAGAGACTCTCCCCTCTAGCTTTGCTAGTCCCACAGGTGAGAGGGGAGTTTCCATTATTATGTGTGGAAGGGTGAGAACTAGGTGTCCTATCCCTGGGTGCAATCCACTATGTCAACACTAATATGGGCCAATCCATAAGGGTGTGAACTTCATGTGTTTTCATTTCATTTTTGAGGCCTTATCCCAAAGAAGAGCTAAATCTCCTCGTCTAAACACATTTATCTTTAAAATTTTATCAAAGCACCTCTTGACTATAGTTTGGTGTCTACTAAAATTGGTAAAATATTCTTCTCTTACATCTTCCATCTATATGATATCCAACAAACTTAAAATTGAAAATTATTTATCCTCCATGTACTCTTGCATGAACCTATAGGTTGACAACTTGAGTGTTATTAGAAATATAGGTTCTTATCCATATACCAATAATAATGGTGATGCATTGAGATATTGTTTGACTCTAGGTCTATCTGCCCAAAGGGCATACTTAAGTATCTTGTGCCATTTTCTTAGTTTATCCTCTATAGACTTGTGTATGGATTTCATCAAGTTTTTATTCATTAATTTAGACACCACATTTCCTTGAGAGTAATGGATTGATAATAGCTTGAGAAAATTATTATTGTCATATCCCATTCCATCATTTTAATGGATATAAAGGTAGATCCATTATCATAGACTAGAGATACATTAGTTCCAAATCTTTTACATATGGTCTCTTTTAAAAATTTGATCACTTATTTAGTCTTGCCCTACTTGGTTTCCACTACTTTACTCCATATTATGTAGTAGTCAGAACATACTTGTAACCATCATAGGAATTAGGGTTAATGACCTCCAAAAAATATAGTCCCCATTGTGCAAAGGGTTTATCAATCATTATTGGCTTTAGTGGCCTAGTTTCCTTGGTATTGCTAATTCATTTTGTAGGAAAATAGACATTGATTAACAAATGAATAATATGATTATACCAATTAGTGGGCTGAAAATTTTGTTGTTCTATGTACATGACACTCAATATGGGACTAATATTGGCAATCAACTAAATTAAACCTTTGCATGTTACCAAATTTATAGTCTTCATCTCTAGATCATATTATTGGAGAACAAAAATCCAATTACCTCTCCTTTCTCCAAGTTCACATTAACTAAGCATGAGCTTAGTGGAAGGAACTGGTAGTATTACATGTACCTTATTTATAAGGATATAATGCCTAAATTTATTTATGGCCTTGACTAAATCACATGCTTGTTTGTCAATAAGAGAATAATCCAATTCAAAAAAATTAAGATTATTACTCATGAAAGAAATAGGATGATCACATTCATCTTTCTTCTATGCTAGAACAATTACAATTGTATGGTCAGAAGCAAAAGAGTAAAGATAGAAGTCTTTAGTAAATTATGGACTTATCAACCCAAGGGCTTATCCAATTACATCTTTGATTTAATTAAATGCCTTCTTGGTTTATTCATTCTAAGTGATCTTAGCATCTTTCTTCAACATGTCATTCAAAGGTCTCACTATTTCTACAAAACCATAAATAAACTTCCTCATAATGTTGATTTTACCAAAGAAAGACTTTAGATCCTTCCTATTATTAGGGGGTTTTTAATTTGATATTGCATTTACTCTATCTAGGTCTATAGAGATCCCCTCCTTAGTTATAATATGTCTTAACAATTTTCCCTCAATTACACAAAAAATGCTCTTCTTTGGGTTGAGATAAGTTCCATACCTGCTACACCTTTCAAATACTTGTTGTAAGTGCATGATGTGATCTTCCCTTTTATTTGAAAAGATAGTTAGGTCATTCATGTAAATAATGATGCACTTATTGTTAGCAACCCAGATATAACCTATTCTTTAAGGCTTGATATATTTGGCTTTGAAGGCTTCACAACTTGGAATAAAATTGGAATGATCTAAGGTGTGGTACACCTAAACTCAAACTAGACCCCTAGATTTTGTTGAAGCTAGCTCCTTTGATGTATCACTTTAAACTGCTTAATAATCTAATGATTATTGGGATGAAAAGTGGAAGAGAGATACTGAAAAGGAAATACTACTTTACTGTTGGTGATATACTGATATTATTGGTTCATCCACTCTTTTTGAGCTCCTAAAACACTAATAAGATAGGCAAAGACTAAATATACAACTCTAATTGACTAATATTCATAATTATTTCATGTAGTGGTTCTATCAATTGATTAAATCCTAAGTGAAATGATGGAATAGGCTTGATACAAACCACTAACTAGCCACTTATATCCACTATTGGCTCATCCAAATGACATTAAACACTAAACATGACCTACATAATATGACAATCTAGTAGCTAGGTGAGGTCAGGAATTTTCAAGGGAGAAAGCTCTACCACATATGCCAATAAATTGACATAAAAACTCTATACCATTATAATGGAATATAAAAACAATATTTTATTCATCTAAAAATGTTACAAAAGTCAATCTTGGTAGAGTCTAGTCATACCACGAGAGGGATGGATAAATGAAAAATGGCTAAAAATATTTAAATATATAGAAACAAAAAAATTAGCCAAGATATTGGCATTATAAAAAGAAGAGGAGGTTAACTCCAATTCATATTAAGTCTAAATTGAATTAGAAATTAAAATTAAAGCTTTAAATAAATCTCCTTTTTAGGAAAAACTTGCATGATATTCTCCTTTGGCATTGGAATAAGAAGTGGACCCCATTTGACTAGTCAATCTCCCTTTTCATGAATTCTACACCATTATTTGGTATCTTAAATCCAATTTTTAGCTGATCTTAAAGTTTTTTAATGTTCTTCTTTGCATGATAACATAGGAATATGCATGAAGATAGTCAACTAGTCATGATTTGTTAACTTTTTAGAGTCATGAGCCCTTAAGACTAGTTAACTACCTATTTGGTCTTTTATTGAATGAAATGGAACCTTGAAGGATTAAATTTGCATGAATCTCCATTTTAATATAAGATATGTAGCATGGAAATTCCATGTCAACTCTAAGCTAGCCATTTGAATGCTAACCTTCATTTTGATATTTAACCAATTAGGCCTATTGGGCCAATTAAGCATAGTAGCCTATTTCTTGCACATAGACTCCATGGAACCTAAAAAAAACCTCAAAACCTAAAAAACATGTTCATTAGACCTATAAAAACCACTCACACCATGAGACAGATGATTTTGATGAAGAAATTCTCATCACTCGATCAACATGGTTGACTAGATCTAGTTTGCTCTATTTCTATAGATTAGCCATTTTTATTGAGTTATTTGGGGAAACTAAAATAATAATTATAACCAAATTATTATTTATGGATGTATAATAAGTATCAAGATTCAATTTCCATTGATTGGATTCCATTTAACTATCGTATATTTCATTTTTCATGATTTTTTCCACACCAAACATGATTTATACCCTAATCTAAATAGATCCAAATATAAAATTGGAATTTATGGAATAATATATTATTTTAATTGATTTTTTTATAGTATTAAGGTTAATCCATGGTGATTTAATGGCAAGAAAATCATTTTTTTGCAAAACTAGTTTCTTGAGGGTTTAGGAGGGTTTTGAAGCTGAATCTTCCAAATGATGATTCATGAATTGCAGACCTCAAGATCAAAAAATATTTCCATTTATGTGTATTAAATTTAAACCCCTAACATTAATACAAATATTTTTCTCCCATGCAAAAGATATGCAAATTTATCATGTGGAGGAAAACTACCTATAGGGTTTTGCTTGTATTTTGGGCTTCCTACATTCTTATTGATTATTAATAAATAAAAACCCATAATCCTAACTAAATTATGAATTAATTAAAATTAAATATGTTTCCTCATATCATTATAATATCATTAGGCTAAACTCCTCATGTGGTGAAAGATATGAGCATCTGAACAGGTGGCTTGGAAGGGTGTCTAGAACTGTAGAAATTGAAATTATTCACCTAGATGAAAATGAATCTTCCCATAATTATAAATGAATTAAAAAATATTATTGGGTATTTTTAATTCTATAAAAACACTTTTAAATTATCCTCTTTCTTGAAAATTCAAAAATGCCTTTTTGGCCTATATGCTTGCTTGCTTGAAAAAGCCTGTATGATCATGGTTTGCATATAGTTTGGAGTTTTAAAACTCTTTAAAGGTAATATTATGATTTAAAAACATCATCCAATTATTTTTTAACTCTCACCTAGGATTATCAACGTTATTGGCACCTCAAAACACTGCATGCTCCAATGGTTACTTCAAATAGACATGCTGATGATTGTGAGAAAACAATAAGAAATTGTACTTATAAAATGGACATGAAAATTTTATGTGTTATTAATAAACTCATTATTATGATATTTACCCAATTTTATGTTTAAAATCCACATTTAGATGCTATAATCTTCAAATTTCCTTCAAAAATGCCCCTTTTGCATGGACTGTGTGTATACTTGACTATATTTTCATGTTGTTGGAGATAATTTCATGGGAAATGGAAATTTTCAAGATCAAATTCATCTTTATTTATCTCAATATTCCATTCAAGATGATTTATACCATTCTCCACCCCTCTTCAAACATGCTTAGACCTTGTAGCAAGGCATTTAGGCCTCATACAGTTAATCCTCTGTACAACATATGTATACTATGCCATTAATTCATGCTTCTTGATGCCTTATGTATAATTTACCATAAATATTACATTGAAATTTAAATTTATTAACTCATTCACATATACTTTATTTGGATAAGGTCATCAAAAGAAACTTGTTTGTCCAAGACCATGAGAGAGAAACCAGACCTTACCTTACTAGTGCAAGTTTTTGAAGTGGTATCTATAGTTTTATGTGATTTATCACATATAATATCTTAAAAAATGATCCATAATATTTTTCACTAATAATTATAAGCTCTATGTGAACCATTCTTCATTTGACTTTCACCATTGTTCTCTTAATGACCTCATGATTATTTAATAATGTCCTTGTATGGACAACATAGGGATTGAAGGTGGCTTGACCAAAACCTACTATGGTATTCATAACTACATAATGTGTTTATGATATGATTCACGATATCACCTTATAAACTTATGACCTTTAGGTCTCCATTTAAAATACCACCTACTTGGTTTTAGGTTTCCTCTACTGATGGTTGTAGGTAAGCATTATAAATTTTCAAACCCTCATTGAATATTGAAAAGTATTTTCCATTTTATCCATCCATAAAAACTATTAAAATCAATTCATAATTGTGAAAATATACTCTTTAGTATTTTAAAATTCCAAACTCTACCAAATAGGCCTTCACATAGTTACAACACATACCTGTAAGGTACTTTAAGGATACAGGTGCATTTTGGACTTGAAACCTATCTTTATTACCTACCCCATTTCTACTTATTGAGGGTAATTTTCATCACTTGTATTCCTTATTAGATATTTCCTAAGGTTTTTGAACTCTTTGATAGGTATATCAATGATATCAACTCTAATCAACTATAGATTTTTTTGCTCAAGTACAGACCTATAGGATGCCTCAAGGATATAGATTATGTTCATGAAGTATAAAGTATGAAAAGTCATTTTTTGGTTTCAATTTCATGATGTAAATTTCATACCCTTAATGACCATATATAAATTTTCAAAACTCGATATTATTCCAAGTATGACCCTCAATCTTATAATTAGCTATAGGTGCTTCTTGTAGTACCATATGTATGGATTATAACTATATGTGCCTTCAACCAAGGGTATACACCTGATTTGGTATTTTTTCCTCCTCTTGATTTTACTTTATGAAGGTAATTACATTGACCATTATTGAGATACCCTCACTATCACCTTGGCTTGATGTATATTATGAGCCATTGTATAAATTGTGAAGTCTAGAGTGCTTAGAGAATCAATTAGATATGAATGTGATTCCTTATTTTATCTCTCATATGTTTGGTGAGACTACTTTTATAGACTAATATAACCATGAATTAGATCACAATAATTATAATATTGATGTCCTTAATGATGAATGACTTCATTGGCTTTCCTTGACTATTTTGCACCTACTGTAGATGTTCATTTTGACTATGTTATGATGCTTTATATGTGATTCTCCTTCCTTTCATGATTATGGTGACCTCCATATCTTGTTATCTTTATGGCTACATGGAATATATATGGTATGTCAATGTTATGACATGGATATGTGGATGAAAACAAGATGGAGGGTGGGTTAAAAGTCTAAACATAGTGGAAGATATAGTTACAAGACAGTGGTATGGGTTGAATGAGGTGGAGGTGGGAAAAAAGTGTTTGGAAGCATGATAAGACCAAGACAAGGATTTTTATAGAAAAATGGACACATGATCATCACACCACCTAAATTTGGAAACCATTGGAGGAGGTATATAGGCCAAACATGAAACATAGATTTCTCCAAAAACTTTAAAATATGTAAACATTCCTTAAAATATGCTAAACTAGCCCATTTGAGAAACTTGAGAGCATGTGAATGGTATTCTTGGACATGAAATATTATGAAAATTTATAAATATTTAGGAAATCACATGATAACATATGGAAACACTACAACACAAAATCAAGAAAATTTGAGGCTACCTTCTCCCTCTATGACCATACAACTTCTCCTTGAAAGCATGCTATACTACAGATTTGGACTCGCTATTTTTGTGAGTTTTTTTGGACCATTAAATGAAATAATAATATCTAAATGAGTATATGGATATATGTATATTAATTCCCCAAGATTCTATAATAACTTGAATTTTCTTGAAACTCTACCTAGGTGAAGAGAAATTAAAGAAAATCAGATGCCTTTATGGTTGAAAGGCTACAAAAATTTGTCTAATTTCAAATTTATGGTTCATTAACATGTATAATATAATTAAATAACCACATGATATATGATTAATCCATCTTATTCTAGTTTTTATGCCCCAAAATTTAGACCTTTCTATTTCTCCAACAAACCATACCATCCGCAAACTTGCAAGCAGGTCACTTTGTGTAAAGCTGGAAATTACCTAGAGGTGAATGGTTTAGGGCCTGTGTTAGATCCAAACACCATGAAATTATTAATGGATATTTTACATGACCTTTTCTTCATATTCCCTACCCATGGTGTATGAAATATGTATGGATCTATACTTTTCTTTGTGAAAGTGAATGAAATAAGCCTAATTTTGGCCCTTTAAAGTAAACTAAACCTTCCACAACCAAATTAATGCATGATTAACATTTACATAAGTATTTCACATGTTTATACATAAAAATTAGACTATTACACACTTTATTTATCCCTATTTGGCATGTGGCAACCAAAATAGTCCCTTTTTATCTTAAAAAGGCATTAAAACACCTTTTAAGCTTTTGAAACTTTGGATTTAGTTTAAGTCATATATGAAAAGATTAAAAGGTAATTTTAAATGTTTTTCATGTTTTTTTGAATCCCATTTTGATAATTAAATACCAAAATATTCTTTTTTAGGTTAAAATATCTAGTTTTTAGATCAGTTGAAGAGGTTATTGATGGTTTCTAGAAAGCTTCAAATTGTAGGGGTTAGAATTTGTCTTTGAAAGGTCAAATTACCAACATTTATGGAAACTCATATGGGTTGAATTGCTTGATAGTCAAAATAAATCATTAGGTTTTATATGACAATGGACTCTTTTGGGCTTCGTAATACCTTTTTCAACTAACATAACAAGATTGAAGGAAAAAATAACTAAACTAGAAATCAAGAAAAACTAAACTAAGAAAAAATTGAAAAAATTGAAAGGGAAACATATTACTGCTTATGATACTCACTTATTTACATAAAGAAACCTAAAATAGCTAACCTAAAGTAAGATACTTTCCTCTAGGATCAAATGGGAAGCTTTTTGGTCCACCATGGAACTTTGAAATGTATTTGTCATCTCTTGATAGCTCTCTTATACATCTAATATCAATTAGATGCTCATGTCTTCTTGATGATGTAGCTGGGATTATAACCTCCATTCTCAAGTAAACTAATTGAAGGTATGGATCAGAGACCTAATCATCATGCTCCTAGATCTATTTATTTTACAAGAACATCTTCAATTCTTCTTCATTTATGAGCTGCTAATGATTTGATATCTCTTCCATTGTACCTTGATTTTACTCCTCATAGATAGGTGACTTATCTAGATCTTTATGATTGATCTTTTGTACCTCTTTAGGCATGTTAAAGGGTATAAGTTCTCATTTCATGACTTGAGGTACTAAATCAACCAACACTTGTTCATTCTTCTTATCTTCAAGAATTTTCTCTTCTTGTGAGTCAAAATGGATAGATTCAATAACTAGTTGGTCTTTAAGATCTTCCATGGGAAGTATGAGATCCTAAAAAGCTGATAGTCATTAAAAATATCCATATATTGCTACCATAAACCATCATAATTACCTTAACTCTAATCCTTTTTGGCTAGATTGCATTCATCAATGGTAAATTCAACAAGTTTTTAAGGAGCTTCTTGAGGTGAGATAGTTGATATGTGATCAAGAGACTTATGAAAAACAACTTCTTGTTGTATACCTAAACATTATTATTCTCGCACTTGTATATCATCCTATATTTCTTCTTCTTTGATATTGTGAAAGATAGAATCATGGTTTTTCTTTCTATGTGGTGTCCCAATAATGATTTTTTCCTCTTAATTACTCAATCCACCTTCATTTTTTGTCTCTTTCACTATATTTCCTTAATTTTCATCACAAAGAAAAGGTTCTTGATCCAAAAATGGCATGGTGGATCCCTAAAAGTATTTAATAAGATGAGAAAGGTCCATAGTAGTAACCATAGATACCTAATTTTGCTCATGGAGCTACTCCTCTTGGATCATCTTCATCTCCTCTCTCTAATACACTTTTTATTGAATGGCTTTCCATGAAAGAAAGGACTTGGGTTTTTGAGGAGAAATGAGTGGAGGATGAATGATCTCTTACCTGACTTCAACATCATGAATGATGTTTTATTGTTCTTCTTTCTCCATGGACTATTGTATCTAATTTCAAGTCATAAACTTGGGTTTATGTACCTCTAATTCTATACTTTTGGTAGCCATAGGTGTGAAAGAAGGAATTTGTTTTCATGTTTCCTCTGTAACTACCATTATATAATGGAGATGTTGATTTGAAAGCTCAATTTTCTTGGCTAAATTAGTCTCAAAATCATGGATTAGATCATTGGGGGTTTTTTCCTACAAACTTGAAGATGCAGTCTCCTATATGATCTATGCAATCTAAAAATTAAACTCTTCAAAGCATACTTCTTCAACATTCTAAGATCTCTCTTGGATAGACTTCCACTTAGGAAATCTAGAAAAGTATTGGTTTGACTTATGAGGGCTGTGATAAACATTAGTTTGTTGATCATAAAAGAAAAATAGAATCTATATGGGAATATACTATTGATTATGATGACCCTAGGGTTTCTTATAAACGACTAACCTCTCTTCAATGCCTATTATTAGACCTCCAATGTCTAGAATATCAAAACTAAACTTTGAGTGACCTTGCCTTATGAAAATTTTACATACCTCTTTATCATGATACAAATTTTATCTCATGTTCTAAATTTTTTACTTGGAAACCTCTTGTCCATAGTTATTCTTAGTATATATGCTTATCATCTATTTATCATAACCAAATAGAGATTTATTGAATATTGAAATGGATTGATTTAGGACTTGATTGGGCTGATCAGGATAATAACAAGGATCATGAGGGCCATTATAAGAGTGGTATGAGCATTGATATTATTGATAAATATATATATATATATATATATATATATATATATATATATATATATATATATATATATATATATATATATATATATATATATATATATATATATATATATATATATATATATATATATATATACTCATCATATGGATGGTATAGATCATGATAGAGCTGATAAGGGTCATGAGGATCATACTAGAGCTATTGGTAAGGAGAAGAATGACAAAATTATTCTTTATAGGTTGTCATAGCTTAGAAAATCATGAAGATAATTGAAATTATGAACATAATATACCTTTTATCTTGAGATAAGGACCACATGAGTACTAGAAACTAGCTTTAAAGATGAATATTCTACAAACTATGTACTCTAATAGCTAAATTTGTGTCCCATTAGGGTGTGCCATAACTATTATAACATCTCCCAATAATTTTTCTTTAGTTACACAAAAATTTCTCTTCTTAGGGCTGAGATAAATTTTATACCTTCTACACCTTTCAAATACTTATTTCAAGTGCATGAGGCAATCTTACCTATTATTTGAAAATATAACTAGGTCATCCATGTAAATAATGATGCACTTAACTATGAGGCCTTGGAATGCATGATCCATTTCTCTTTGAAAGGTTACACCTACATTTATCAATCCAAAGGGCATTACTTTGTAGGTAAAAGTTCCACACTTAGTATTAAATACAATCTTCATTCTATCTTATTTGTTCACTAGCACATGATTACACCATAAAAATCCATCAAGAAAAGACATCATAGCAGAATCAGAAACAATTTGGAATACTTGGTCAAGAGAATGTAAGGGGTAATTACACTTTTTAGATACTCTATTCAAATTTATAAAATTATTGCACAATCTAATTTCACCAATTTTCTTCTTGACTGGTCTAATGGAAAACACTTTATTAAGATCTATTAACTTTTTAACCCCCTTATAAATTATTGGTTCTAGGATAGGGTTAACTATCCTTTGTTTTTGCCTAAATGGCTTGTAGGCTTCCTTTAAAGGTATAGTGTGGGTTATGACTCTAGGATCAATGATATTTAAGTCATCATGGGACCATGCTATTACATCGTTATAATTGTTTAGAAAATATTTAGCTCTCTCAATTTTAATGCTTGTGTATGTTGTACCAATGTTCACCAGCTAATTTTGAGCTTGGGAACCTAGGTTGATTGCATTGTAGTCCTTCCAATATACTTTAGGAATATTGATAGTATCAACTAGTTTTTATGAATCAAATAGTCTCCCTAAGGCTATCATCCTTTTATTCATCTTATTTTCACTTAACTAAATACCTTATCATCAAATTTGCATTCAACTTTGTCATCATCAAGGGTATTTTCACTAGCTTCATTAATGATGTGAGCCTCAAACACTCTTGAGCTAGTCATGAAGTTTATGAATTAAAAATCATCACTGAATACTTGTCAATGGTTGACATTATTTGGTAATGAGGTACATGGGACTAATTCAATGGTAAATATTTATATCTTATAACTTTGATTGGGCATAAGGTTGGATATAGATGAATCAAGTTCATCAGCAATCTTGTTTTCTTCCTTAGGGATTGACATAATGTTGAAAGCATCAAAACATTCAATTAATTCCCACACTCTAAATTTATATTTCTTAAGATGGGATAAATTGCCTTAATACTTACTCTTGACCTAATTAAATACTAGTTTAGAATAAAAAAAAACTAATAGTTCCTTGACCTTATGTTTGATTACAAATTGCAATCTAAGAATAAGTGCTTAATACTATACGATATTGTTAGTGCATGAGAATTAGAGTTTGTAAGAGGCATTGGATTATTTCCCAATGGGATTGATTAATAATCCTACTCCAAAACTTGATTTTTATCTAGCACCATCAAAATATATCTTCCATAATCTAGACATAGCATGAGAAGTTATGGAGTTACATACCTTTGTTGTGTCAAGAGTATAAACACCTAGATCTGAGTTAACCACATTGACCCTGTTATTGGTTGCATTATAATTAGTGATCATATGCTTCATTTTAGGTGCCCTTTCTATCTTGATCTGATTTGGAACTACTTTCCAAGGTAACCACATGTGTGAATAGTCAATTGACATATAACCATTCAATGATTTAGTCTATTCTCTACTTAATAACATTCCATAAGCATCAGATATGTCTACCACTTAGATGTAAAATAATTGTTGGTTCCTTAGTTCATAATCAATCTACATGTGAAAATTTAATAATTCACCAATCACTTTGATTCTTGATTTATCTAATTGAGTTACAAATCTATCAAATTTAATAGGAGTCAAACCTAATTACTCACACATACCTTAAAACATAATATTTTGGATACACTAGAGTCTAACAAATAATTATGCAAATTCTTACCAAATGCCCTAATTTTTAGTAGGAAAGGTGATACATCTACCTTAATTTTATGTATTGTAATGTTAGCATGTATAAGTTTTTAAGTCTTACCAGGTTTCTTGGATAAAGATTCTGAAAATAGATCCATTTGTTCTATAATATGAGTCAAATCATGCAAGGTGATGTTAGCTTTGATATTTTTTCATGTCCTCTACTATATTATATCTAGTCCTATTGGGAGAATTAGATATATAAACATTAAGTTTAGAGGTACTTCCCTTAGGAGGATCTATATTGTTATCTAATGTAGTATCAAGAGGAGTGTCAAAATTATTTGGTGGAGTTGAGGTAGTAAAAGGTTGTTTTTTCTCCCTATTCCTCAAAGGATAGGTCTTGTTTAGATATTGTTGAAAAGCATGAATCTCTTTAGGGATATCCTTAGGTCCATTATCTTCTTGGAATGGGAACTTAAATGTCTCCACTATAAGAGTTGAATCAATAGATTTAGATGACCTTGAAGAAATTGAGGTACCTCCACTATTGTCTTCTTTAAATAAAACTTCAAAAGTATCCAATTATTCTTAAAAATATTTAAAAGAATTGCAAACCTCTAGCCAATCCAATTAGCCATGTTTTGAAGTGAAATGCACTCTACAATAATCAAGCAAAGCTACATCACCAAGATTTATATCAAGTACAT
This sequence comes from Torreya grandis, assembly GCA_037957365.1. Classification (NCBI taxonomy): domain Eukaryota; kingdom Viridiplantae; phylum Streptophyta; class Pinopsida; order Cupressales; family Taxaceae; genus Torreya; species Torreya grandis. The sequence continues at coordinate 228,718 of JARHVA010003512.1, forward strand.
TTTTATTATAGGATGAATCATTATTATGGCTATTGTTATTATTTTGAAATTTATTTGAAGGCCTATTAAATTGTTGGAAAGAAAAGTTCATATTAGAATGTTCCCCAATATATTGCCAACTTGATTTTATAGCTAAATGAAATCAATGCTTAGATTTTAAACCATATTCATGATATAATCATTCTCATTCTTGGGTGCCTCAAAATTATTAACTTAAGTATTGATACTAGCTACAGGCATCAAAACTCTATGGTCTTGTGGATGAGACCCATTGGCAGAGTTACTCAAGAATCCTAGGTTTCAGTGAGGATGTGCATGATTCAAAGGTAATTGGTTTAGGAATATAATTTGATTTAAAGAAGACATATGTTTATTTTTATTGGTAATTACATTCAGAATGGGGAAATTTAAATTAATGCTGGGAATATTGTATTGCATTTGGCCTTATGGTTTCATCAAATCATTAATGATCACAACTTTAGCATAAGCTAAAGCTAATGTATTAATGACCTGAGTAGATATTTTAAGAAACACATAATTCATGGGATCTAAGGCATATTTGTATATCTCTAATTCTAAAGCCTCATCAGGTCTATAGCTATGGTTATACTAAATATTTTATGGAATCTAGCATTAAATGCTCTTATGGGCTCATTTGAGTCTCTTTTAATTATGATAAACTAATTCTATAAGACACATGGACTAATGATTTCGATAAGTTGATCAATGAAGTAATTATTAAAATCATTCCATCTAGTTATGTAGTTTTTAGAAAGGTTAAGGAACCATTCATATACAACACATTTGAAAGTAAATGGAAATAATCTAGATTCTACATCTTCATGAATAACATTAAAAAGTCATAAAGCATCTTTGAAGATTTTAATGTGTTTTGTAGTAGTTACAACACCATTAAGATGAAAAATAGGTAAATACTTTTTAGGATTACGAGGAAGGTCATGTTCCACACCTATCACATTGATTAAATAACCACCTAACCAATCCATACCTTGATAGGGATTGAACATATGAGTATCCTAAATTGGTGAAATTGGTTGAGACTTTCAATGTCTACACTTACCTTTATCTCTCTTAGATCTCTTATGGAATTCTAATGAAAGAAGGGGAACCCTTGTAAATGAATGTGACTTGGTCCTTATCCTTGGTAATACTAGCTTGAGAGATTTGAACCCTATTTGAAATATAATGTGTAAGTCTTATATTTTACAAAGCATGATGATTAGATTTGCACATTAAGCAAATTTTTCACAAATATGTATAAACAATGGCAAAGGACATCAATATTTAACTAAATTATTTCAAATATGTGTCCAAACACATAAATATGAATGATTTTTACATATTTCAAGCTCAAATAAACTCAAACTTGTAGAGATCCAATCAATCTTTTAAATAAAATAGATATTTCTAACCTCAAATGCCTTGGATTCATAGATCTTAAGCTATATTTACCATAATTAAACATCATACTCCAAGTAACATCTATCTTTGTCTAAATAAGTATAAATAATGGTTTAAAGCCATTAAGATCAATGATATTTATACAAATATGCTAAAAGAAACACAAATATGCAAATAATACATAAATCTTTGAATAAAATTCACCAAAATTAGAAAAGATGTTTCAAATTTTCAAATATTTAACTTGCCCTCCTTTTAGCACCAAATTTCCCCTTGTTGATGCACCTAAATGTATTAGTAGGTTCACATAGTGTTTAAGAAACACTTATCGTATATGGATCCAAAAAATACATTGCATGAGTTATTGGTTATGATAATCTTGTTATGCTTGGTGAAATAAAGGCAAAATAGGTTGACTATTTCACAAATTTATATTAGTTAGTGGTTGTAAGCCACCGTGGCTCAATAGTTAATATTTGAATTTGAATATGATCTATGATATTTAAAGTAAATTATGCTTAGAAATAAGTCTAAATCTAAACCAAGATGAATATTCACAATGAATTTAATCTAAGGTGAATTGATAAAAAATGAGTAAAAGGAAAGGTAGGGAAGAAAGGGGAGGTGTTGTTGATCTTTATTTCAAACATTATGATAAAGTTCCTTTTTCATCTGAACATGAATTTAACAAATGTGCAACATGAAGTAACATAAGCTCAAATCATACCACACATTAGGCAAACATCTAAGGAATGTATGAAAAGATGCAAATAATAACAAGATTTAATTTAAAAATTTTACCCCTGTAAGCAAGTAACATTAGCTAAGATGCAATAAGAGCAAAGAAAATGAAGTAAACCTAAAAACTTTCAACTAGTATAACATTAGCATAAATTACCAACTCTAAATTAAAAGATGCACATTTAAAAATCATAATAACCATTCAAATTTGTACATGATACTAAACAAATGAGAGAGAAACCATGATAGAAATTCACACAAGCAAATATAGACAAAAATTTTAGAATTCCTTTTTTATACTAATTATCTCAGAAGTTACGAATAGTTTTTGGCTCCAAAACTCTCTCCCTTTTACAATTGGCAATACCTATTTATATAGGCAATCCATGAGGTATGTTAGTTAGTCATGAAAAATTAAATTTGTACATGTGTGTATGACAGATGTCATTTATATTACATTCTAGAACAAATGACCTTTTCTAATACATTAACCTATAGGAAATATACTTTATAAGATGTACATGCCTTTACAAAAAAGAAAATTCCTTTTCCAAAATATACAATGTTAGTTACTAAAATATTCCTAATCCAACTAACTTTGGGACCCTGGTGCTTTTGTAGCCTCTTTCCTTATAGGATCTTCATTATATAATGTTGCTTAATGATCAGCTAGAGGTGAACAATGAGTCTGATGAATAACTCTTTTTCTTAATTTCTCAGGTTACTAATATCTTTTTCATCTCTCTCCAAAGTTTATTTTATTCTCTTATCATCTCCTATCTTCTCCTTAGATGACAAAAGTAGTACCATGATCTTCTTATTATTAGCATCTATCTTACCTTAACCTTACTTCTTCACCTCCTATATGAATTAAGAATTTCTATGCTCGAACTCCTCATCATTGATAAGGTATAAAGGACTAAGTGAGGTGAGATATTTGATTAGGTTATCCAACATGTGTAACATTTTATCTTCCTATTGTTTAAGGTCCTTAGAAATGTCCTCCTTCTGCTTGGACCATCTACTCAGGGCTTTGATTTTATCTACCAATATAGCCATAACCATATTTAAATGGGCTAGGATGACTTTCCTAAATTCAATGACTTGATTCTTGGTCAAGGCTTTGATCAAGTCTTTCACTTGATAGCTTGAAGCCTACCATTGGCCAACTTGACCTATAGCCATGGAATTTTGATTACTCATTGGTTCTTGTTTGGTTTTGACTAACTTTAAGGAATTGAATAAGTCAATCATGGTGTCCTCAAATAATTTGAATCTATATTCTTGGATTGACAAGATGGAAGTTTATTCTAAATTATTCTATTATTTCATCATGCCCTTGATGACAACCTATGATTGATTAGATTATGCTTGAGATAGCTTTAATGTTTCTTCTTTAAAGATACGAATCTCACCAAGCCTCTATCCTTCCATATAGAGTAAAAATAGTGAATGGTTCCACTTTTTAAAAGGTGAATTCCTCTCCAATAGTCATGGACTTCTTATCTATCACTCTTTCCAAGCTGGTGCTCTCTGGATTAAATTTAACCCTCATTGATGATTGAGTCACTTTTAGATCTTGGGTTTCTATTTATGCTTCACCTGATGGTCCTATTGTAGTATTTATCCTCCTTATTTTCATGGCATAATATATTCATTCAAATTGATGTTAACATACATATATTACCCAAAGATGGTGTAGAGTAAGGAATTTCGTAATTTTCCATAGTGGCCATGAATTTGTTTAAATTACTCACTAGTGGTCTACTCTTTAATTCTAGGTTGAATTCTTCTTACATAGATGATAATTCAACTCTGTTAGGATTCATGATAATCAATACAAGGTTGAATTAGGGTTTTCATGTATGCTAGAGATATTTTAAAGGTCTTCTTAGTGCTTTAATGGTGACTGTTAGTTCAAACGATAAGCTTCATGGCATCCCTATGACATTTTCATGGAATTTTGATCATTAATATTTAAAAAGTGACCATTTAATTTTATAAATTCCACCTTGATCTTTCACCATTGGATCTATTTTATTGGATCAATGCAGCTCATTGATCTCTATCAGAGAACTTGAATGTTATTAATTTCTTGATACATTTCCCATAGTTATGACACTTTTCACTTATGCATTCACTCTAAAAGCTTTGTTGAAATGTGGACATTGATCTTACACCATTGATCTCATTTACATGGATCAATCACACTCTATCAATCTTGATCTTCTTACTTATACCTCCTGCTTCATGGACCATTGATTAAAATGTGTATGCTCATCTACATACCATTAATCTTTGAAATATTATAGAGCTTTAATTTTTGTTTTATGAATATGCCACGTGTCATCTTCATGTGTCCTCTAGATTCTTGACTTTTTAATGTTTTTTATGTATCATCTGATCAATTTTACTTGAGAAAATACACTCCATTAGATCTCAACCCTCAAGGTTAAATATCATTGGTTTTTAAGTGTTCTTTAGTTGTGAGTGTGACACTTGTCACCTTCTCACTCATCTTAGGGCTCCACTAATTTCTTGACTCAATATGCACCATTAGATCAGTCTAGATTGGGAAAACATGTAGCATTTATCTTTGGGGAATATGTTCAAACTTTAGCATAGGGTTGGGGATTTGAATTTTTAACTATAATCTTGCATCTTTGGATCTTGATCACCTGAGTAAATACATACCATTTATCATGCATATTAAAATGATATTTATGTCAAACTCAAGAAAATAAAGAACTAAGAATAAATTTTTTAAAATATGGTTTTATTTCATGTTAATAAACATGGGTAGGACCTTAGGATAAACATTTTAAGCTAAGTTTTAAACATGGTAAAGGGGACCCCACACATAATAAAAGAGATAAAATAAAGTCTTAGGATAAGGATTAGAACATTAGAAAAGGGGACCTATGGTTAGTTAAATTATGCAAAGATAAAAAAAAATGAAAGGAGATTGGGCCATAAAGGACTGAGTATAAATTTTTAGACTAAGTTTTGGTCATGTTTATAAACATGACTAAACCTTAGGATAAAAATTAAACTAGGTTTATGACTTAATTAACCATTCCCATGCAAATTTCTCCTATACAAATTTGAATTTGATTAAAAGGGACTTGAGTTAAGTTAATTTCAATGAGTTTCAAGATGATTATACATGACTTCAATTTTCATGATAGGTTGGGGAATGACATTTCTCATGGCATCTTTAAGAGGGAAGGGATGAAATTTTGATAATTTTGGGGAAGAAGAATGAGAATCTCATTAAATATGTTTATCGAATGTTGTTATAGTTGTATCATTTGAGAGGTATTATATGTTTTCATGATGTTCATTTGTTTCACTATTTATGCACAAAAAATTTAGTTGTATCAATTGGTATTAAGGGGAGGGTTATTAGATGGTGGATTGGTAGGAGACTAGTTTTTGGTGTTGAGAAGGTTTCCTATGGGGTTATTAGGATTTTCTCAATTTCCATCATAGTATGGTAATATGTCTAAAGGTAGGATTTATCTTGATAATTATGAAAAGGATCCGATCCACCAATCTCATCTATTGGATCGATTTGAACCATATCATAATTGAAAGATGAGGGAGGAGAAAAGGTGCTCTAATAGTGAGAATACTCTTAGGGAGTGAAGGTAGGAAGAAAATAACATCCCCTATAACATCTAAATGTATTCAAATTGTCCAAAAATATTCTAATATGGAATTTCATGGTGCTTGAAGGTAGAATTTGAAATTAGGAACTGACGAGGAAAGACAGGGACAAAGTCATCTAAACATAGAATAATATCCACCAACAAGTACAAAGCTAATTGGGCCAACAATGTCTATGGAAAAAGGTCCATAGAGAAGGAAATAAAGGGAAAATTTTGTATAGGTCAACTTTGTACTACTAGATAGGAAATAGAAAAAGATGAAAAAAGGACACATTCAAACAAGTTGGTTGTATACTACAAGAGAGGAAACAAAAAAGGCTGAAAAAATACATAGTCAGATAGGTTGAATGTGCACTCTAGAGGGAGAAATTGATCATAATAAAAAATATACATAATCATATAAGGTGATTGTGTACTGATGGTAATCAATATTGATATCCTTTAAGAAATTATGTTGATAAGGAGGATGTTCTAAAAATAGGTTTTTTTTTTTTCAAAATAAAATATAAAATAAATCACATAATCAGTTAGATCAATGTGGTTGATCTAATTGTAACACATAACACAAACCTTGCACTAATGTTGGATAATGTAAGTTTTTCAATGTAAAATACAATTATCAAAGAACAAGCATCAAAATTGAATGTAAATGGTAACTAATTGGTCATTCCTAAGTTTTGTTAAGTTATAACAAATTTTGAAATTAATGTGATGGGAAGTTGGATGTAAGAAGGAACTAGAAAGTAATATATGGATAGTTGCAAGTAGTTTAGGTTGAAAGGGATATATATTGGTGATGGTAATAGCTTGGTATTAGGGACTACCTTCTCACTTCACATTCTCATAATGATAAGGGTGTCAGGTGTTTTGCCAATATGTACCATCAAGCATAGGTTTATAATTGGATAAAAAATCAAGACAAATTATCTTTTGGTGATGAAATCCATCCATATTCATACATTTACATTATCATCATGATTTTTATCATTGGTGCATTTTTTTTCTTTGAATATTGGATTTTGGAAGTCCATCCTTATGCATCTTTCAGCCTAGTCCCCATGGTATTCTATCATGATGTTTACCATAAAGTGTTATAATAAAAATTAGCTTCATGAATTATACTTATCAATAAAGGTATCAACATCTCCTCAACACCAACATCCCAATCCCATCCCAATAATAACCCAAATAGAGTAATTAACCATGAAATAATTTCAACTTTTGTAAGTTTGGATGAGCATTTCCCTACTAGTAAGTTTTTCCAATTCATCATTACCCTTTGTATCAAGTTACCCACATCATATTTGCCATCATTAGCCAATCAATCATGTTTTCCATAATCAGGGTCCAATGATTATAACCACATATAGACAAATCAATGTATACCATCCCACTTGCATTTCTCAATGATTATAACCACCTTTGGGAAAATCATTATGTTATCACCAAATTTACATTTTTTTACCCAAATAGGGGCATGATGTTATCTTTTTTTACTATCCTAACTAGGGCAATTCCATCTTCTCAATGATTATAACCACCTTTGGGAAAATCATTGTGTTATCATACCACATTTCCACTATTATGGTATAATACTTATAACCACCTTTGGGAAAACTATTGTACACTATCCCACTTGCATTCTTAGTTATTTTGGCTACTTTATCAAAATTGTTGTGTTCTCACCCCATCATATTCATATATTTGGTCCACTTATTTTGCTTCTTTCTTTTTGAGGGACCGTTTGCTAACCTAATTATGCCAACCATTACCTCAAGGGGGCATCATATAGTTCATCAATTGTCATTGAAGTTGTAAGCATGCAAGACATTTTCATTCTTTGAGAATATGTTACTGCACTTATATCTTTCAATGCCTTACCAAATAGAGGCAAATTGTAGACACCTAAAATTGGCCACCAACGACCTCCAACTAGATTTTTCACTAATTTCTATCAAAATGCACAATTTGGCTTAAAAACACATTAAATGAGTTTCAAATATCATATTTAAGTGATAATTTTGGCTAGAGTATCATTAAATGATGCAATTTAATTTATGAAGTAACTAACTTTGATCAGATCATTTTGAGTCAAAATGACATTTTTGCACCTGGTTACTCTAGATTGTTTTTTCTACTAATTTTCTTATATGAGACATGTGAATTTGTTATTTTGTATCCACAAAATTCTAGATGGAATAATGGATCTAACACATCTAACATCACCTTCTAATTCCAATCCAATCAAATTTTCAGCCAATAAAATGACATTCTAACTAATTTGAATAATGTGTGCACCAATTGCCAATATTTACACCAAAATTGATAAATCATGTTTAAGGATAATCAATATGAATTAAGAGCTTAAGTTAATTTTACATGAAACTTTTTGAATATTTTTTTTTGGAAATTTATATTGAAAATAACTACATCAAATGATATCATTTCTATGGGGTGGCATCCACAAGCCATAAATGCATAAAATATCAAGGTCAATGCCTCTCATGCCTCATGAATGCCTCCCATGCCTCATAAATTCCCCATATTCATAAATAATTATGAGGGTATTTATATATTTTATTTACATAATTAGATGTATTCATGGCCACACATCTCAATCTTGAAATGGATGGTCATGGTTGACCCTAAACCATTTTGAAAATCTATAAATAGAAGAGCCATGAACATCATTTTTAAGCTCAGATAATGCAAAGTTATAATTCTTAAATAATTACAAAATCATTGCATTTTAGTGTTATAATTCAAATTTGTTTATCCAAGCCAAGAAAAATCAAAAGGTGCTAAGAGGAGATGAAGTTAGACAAACTCCATTGAAGAAGATCTCTTGAAGCACAAGCCGAGAAAGTGAAAGAAAGAGCCTTTTAGAGAAATCAAGGATTTGGTAAGAAATTTGTGTTTTGTGTTCATATCTCTCATTTATTTCCATTTTTTAGTTATGATTTCAAATTGTTTTTCCTCATTAATCTCCCCCTAGTGAGTATGCCTAGAGATGTTATGCTAGTTAGTTTGTTTCTTTCAGTTTGTTTTCATTTTAGAACTAACATGATCTAACCTTCCTCTCTCCAATCAAATTATAAGTTTACATAATGGTATGCCTAGTGGGATTTCACATCACAAACTTGATAAAAAAAGCACCTACAAATAACCTACTAACCACTTTATTTTAGGATCTTAGAGTGTAAAAGCAAAGAAATTGAAAATTTGAGCAAAAATATTTTTTTATAAGTCATGGTTCTATTCTTGAGGATATGTAACTTGACTCAACTATGTAACCTAACTCGGTTACCAACTCGACTCAGCTACCAACCTAACTTGGCTACCAACCCCACTCGACTACCAACTTGACCCAACTTGATTTGGCTCCTAACCTAGCTTAGATGTCAACCTAACTTAACTGTGGAACCCAACCCAACTTGAGAGCTCAATTTGTAAAATTATTTGTTTCACTTGGAAAAATGCTTCAAAGCTAAAAGAAGTGTTGACCATTTTATTGTATGATTTACTTGAAAAAGTGCTAAAACAAACTTAATTAGTAATTTCACACTTCTTTTTGGATGTTCTAGAAAGAATTAAGCATTTTTACTTTAGGTTTAAAAAAAAATCCATGTTTGTGTTGAATGTTTTGATTGTTCTTTCAAAGTTTACAAGTTAAAGATAAGAGACTAAAAGACCACCACCACACATTTAATTTAGTGATATAAAATTGAATACACTTCAAATTTTTTGAAATTTGTTTTTATTATTTGTTTAGTCTAAACTTATTCAAGTAAATAGGGAGTTGTGTCTATATATTCTCCCATCCATACCCTTTAGGGAGCCTTTGGGATCAAAATCACCAACTTCTTTTTGGGTGGTTTGAAATTATTTCCATTTGCACATCTTAAAGCTAAGGGGCTAGTAATGAATCTAATCAAACACTTTAAATTTAGTGAAATGAAATTAACCTCACTTCAATTATTTACAAAATTGTTTATTGATTGTATATTTTAGTGAAAATAGATGTTCATGTATTGTATCTCATCTATCCCCTTTAGGGAAATTTTGGGATCAAAAGCACCATCTCATCACACTTTGAGCCTAGTCCAAGGCATAGAAAGAACGTCATTTAAATCTCTCCCCAAAACTTGCAATAGTATTAGGTGATCTTGAGGTGACCATAAAGTATTTATATTGTATCATTTATCTCATGCATCTTGGCTTGTGAGGGGGACTTCATTACCTCCCACAAGTTCTTTAGGGAAGCCTTGACCCAAGAATTCATCTCATAGCATTATCTTTAACCCCTATCCATAGGTGGTATATAAATTGGGATCACCCTATTGGGATCAGAGGTTTGAGAAGTTAAACTACCTCTTAACACTAGGGATAAGCCTGAGATGTATGAGTACATCAGACATCACACTACACTGAGCAAGAAATGAATGTATTGGCTATAAAAAGGTTAAGACCTTTTTGAAACAAGCCAAGTGTCATGGACCCAAATTATGTGAGATTATTTTTTTACATTAGATGTGAAATTCCTATGCAAATGATCCAACTAGAATATTCAAAAACCAACTAGTTTTAGTTAAGCCCACTTTGCCACACCCTTGATAGGAATTTGGATGATTTACTTATATTTGTCATTTCTTGCTTGGTGTTTTGAGATTAAAACTAACGTGTTTATTTATAAACCAAATCAAAACCAATTTGTTTATACACCACTCTTTTGTTTAAAGAGGCATTATATTGTTTGTTTTACACCACACTTATGCCTTGTATTTTTTTCTAAACATGTTTGTATGTGTGTCACTTGTGTGAGATGGGCACTGTTATCCTTCCCAAATTAGATATCGCGTTTGTGCCTTTGAGTCTTTAAAACATAACATTGATCACATCATTAGAACATGATTAAATAGTTATGCTAATCAAATTATTTCAAAAGTCATTAACATTATATCAAAACCATTGTTCAAAACTAGTCACATATGCCATTTGGACCTTGTTTATGCACTATCATACTATCTAATCTTGTCTAGATTGTTTGGTCAAAATCTAGTCTTCAATATTGAGTTTTCAATTAACCTTGTCAAGTTTGGATCCAAACATTTATTGATTTATGTTTATAACTAAATTCATGGGGCTGATATATAGATATTTCTCTTTTCGGTTACATAACTTTAGTGAATTGATTACCCAAATTTGAATACTTTTGATGATTTATTTATTTCCAGAGCCTATTCTCATCATTGTTTGTGCCTTTATTTGGTAGAACATAGTCTTTATTTAAAAGCCTTTTTTCTTGTGCCTTATACCATCTAATCATGTTTATGTTTGATTTTGTGTGCTGAGTCTATGTCAAAGTCATTTCCAAACTTATTAGAATAAATCAAATCAGATCATCCTTTGTTTCAAGCCTAGATTTTGATGCTATTTGGCCAAAAGTCCTACCACAACTTGTTTGAGCCTAACTTTTGACTTCATGTTTGGAAAAAATACCTAACAACTCTTTTCCCTTTTACTAGTTTAGACCTTATTTAGAACACTTTAACCTAGACCTTTGACATGTCAATGTTAATTCAAATGATTGAAATTTTGTGTTTATGACATTTGACATTAGATATTTGACGTTAGACTATTTTATGCCAAATCTTAGCATAAACCATTTTGGAGATACAACTCCACTTTCAAACCATTTTTGAGATATAGCTCCACCTTTGACCAAGTTATACCTAGTTTAAACCATTTGTCCTTTAGACACAGTTTTGAATAGTTTGCATAACTCGAAGCCTTTTGTTTTGGAGCTTTCATCATTTATGAAGATATGTCTAGCTACACCCATGGTGGAGTCACATACAATCTAAGATATGATATAATGGTTGCATAAAAGTTGACTAGAAACCCCTATAGAGATAAATTTACCAAGGATTTTTATTATTCTCCTTAAAATACTCCATATGTGGAATGAAATTAAGGAAAAACTTACAATCCAACTCAAAACACCAATTAGGATGATATGGTTTATGAGGAAGACTTGGATGCTTTGGCTTATGCAAGAAATTAGGCTCCACCACATCATACCATTTTTATTATAAGACCACATCCAAAGAATAACATTTCCATACTAGGACCTCATCCTTTAGCTTGTGTGATCAACTAATCTCTTTAATTCCCTTTCTTCATTCTAAGACCTAGTCCTTTAGCTTGTGTGAATAACCAAGCTCCATACTACACTATTGTTACCATTTTAGGACTCCATCCTTTGGCTCATGTGAGAAACCAAGCTCCATAGTACCTAATCAAATTGGTATCCCAATATATCTAATCATTACCTATCCAACTGGGTCAATCAACCCCTTGACCAAGATAATCATTTAAAAACCAAGTTGTGTTCAAAATTGGTATATTTTAATGCATTAGAAATCAAGGCTAGGAAAACCAACCAATCTGAGATGTTATTATTGAACCAACCACTTTTGATAAGCCAACCTATGATGAATCACCTTTTAATCATATACCTATTATCGAGAAGTCTCGTTCTAAAAAGATCATCTTTGTTGAGTCACTTCTTAATGATTATAATTACCTTTGGGAAATCATTACCTTGATCATATGCCTATTTTTCAAGGGCCTCCTATTGATAATCATGTCTCTAAGGAGTTATCTCTTGACCTTTTTCCCAGTATTGAGACATCTCACTTTGATAAACTAGCCTTGGTGGATCCCATCATGCCATTAGAGGTTATTACTTATCCACCACCAAATATTCAACAAGACATAATTATAATAGAGTACCCATCATATGATGAATCAAAATTGGAGTCATGTTATATTCATTAACTCATATTAGATTTAGCATTAAAATTATAATCAATATTAGTCTCAACATCAAATTTAGAGTCCATTGAGTTAGAATCTGATTTAAAAGAAGAATACATTAATGACTATTACAATATTGGTTATGCATAACTCACAAATCTAATTAAATACATTTGTGATCCTTCTATAGTTTTTGAGGATGAGTAATTTAAATTTGACACTAGTTATCCTAATATCTTCTATGAGGATTATGATACCAACCCCCATTCCATTAACACCAACCATCATATTCATATTATTGGTATTCTACCTCTCACAAGTATTGATTGGGACCAATAGACTCATACCTTATTAAACTAAATCCATGGTGACATATCAGCTAAGGAAGATCAAGGAAGCCAAGACCACATTCATGTATTATAAAAACACTCTATTAGTGAAACCTTTTTGGAGGTGATAGCGGATAATAAAATTTGAAACTCAACATCTTCTACTAAAACCTTTTCAGAAGCACTAGAAGAAAAGCATAGTTAAAAGTCAATGTTCATTAGTGAAACCTTCTTGGAGATGCTAAAAGACAATCAAGACAACTTCATTGGTGGAAACCTCATCAAAGCACAAATATCTAATCACAAAACTTCTTCACTACTTGATGAAGAAAAAATCAAAAATCAAATCAAAATAGCTTCCTATTTATAGCCTAATTAGATGGTAGCTACTCTTAGGCCCAAAAAACAAAATAATATAGTGGTCCTATCGAGAGAAGAAGTCTTCAGCCCCACCACATCTAAAGATATTTTGAATCTAGAATCAACAACATTGTGTGTGCCTAGAAATCTTGATCTTCATTTATTTCCCCACCATCATTCAATCCATTATCATCTACCATTCCATTTCAAAACCAAACCTACCATCCATTATTTGTCCTTGTTTACCATCCACAGTTGTAATTTACTTTAGGATAAAAATATACCTTGTCTTGATGTTTGAAGGAATCAAAATAAATGACCAATGAAGATCACAAATATATTATTTACATCCAAATTTGTAGGCTATTCTTAATAGATCAAATATCTAGATGAGGTGTGGGATAGAAATTAACATGATTGATTATTCTATTTATATCATTTTATGATCGAGATGCGCACCTCAACTTCAATAATAATAATGGAATCATATTCATTTTACCATACCTAGTCCAAACACATCCACCACCAATAACCATCATCAATTGAAAACATGTACCATGCTATTGTCACATATCCATTTTCCATTGTCACATATCCTTTTTCCATTGTCACTTATCCTATCCAATCACCTTCTCACTTGGGGGAAACCCTCTTACCATTTTATCTAATATATCAAAACCCATCATTATCTTAAACAAGTCTATTGTACCATACCATTCCTATCTATAACAAAGCCTATTTTTAGTCATCCTACCTGATCCTATTTTGATCTTGGTTAGTTTGGTTCTTCTCACACTTTTTATCAGGGAATTTCATTCAAGTTTCAATAATCAATAAAATCTATGTTTATAATGATAGTCTATGAAAGTAGTGTGATAGTTGATCTAGAAAGATATCTTTCATTTTCCATCCTATCAAGTTTATATGAGCATGATTATAATCACCTATGGGAAAATCAATTTCTCTTTAGTCTTGTTGCTAATTATAACTGCCTATGGGAAAATTAGTATCATTGATCTGATCTGTTTTATCTTATTTATAATTGCCTATGGGAAAAATAGGGGCAAAATTTGTTTATCATTCATTAACACATCACCTTTACATTGTTGTTTTCATTTGACTGGCCATTTTCTAGATTTGAGACTTTCTTGTTACCTGGTCAAATTTTTCCCTACCTTTTATGTGGATGGAATTACTATAAATTTAGGTCATTTCAAGATTATGTGGGTGGTGATAGATACTTTTTGAGGTCATCTCAATCACCCCAAGACACACTTTCACTATTTTGTGAGCAATCTAAGCAATGCTTTCATCATTTTACAAGAAACCTAAACAATGCTCTCATAATTTTGTGACTTGAACCATTTAGTATCTTGTAATTCTTGATTGAGTTGAGATATTCTAAAATTACAAAAACATTCCTAAAATCATTAGAAACATAAAAAATATTGATCACTTTTTTGCCTGAAGGATTCTAAAAACCCTCACTAAATCATAAGGAAATCACTTGTCACTTAGCTTTCCCATCCTTTTTGGCCCTTTATCCCACATACTTTCCATTTTCCAAGATCATTACTATTCTTTTATCACATCCATCATGTTTATTTTTCATTTTTTATCATTTTCTTCCCATTTCCTAGGAGAACTATATTAGTCTAAAGGTTTTGTTGGATATTATGTCCATGGAAATATGTAGGCAGTGTCCACTTGCCTAGGGTATATAGAAACAACTCAACCACTCCCTCCCTTTTATTTTATTTCCCTTGTCTTGTTTATTTGTTTATTTGTCTCTTTTTTTTTAGGGGCAATGTTTTTCTATTTTAGCTCATGTTGTTTGTACTAACCTTATGACTAACTATTACTTGTTTCTTTGCTTGATTATTGTTTGTGTGCCTATTTATTTGATTTCAACACTATTGACTTGATTCAATGTATGTGCATTCATTGGGTGATTCCTTGCACATTTATACTTAAATCCATTTATATTCATATGTTTACATTATCATCATGGTTTTTATCATTGATACAATATTTTCTTTGAGTATTGGATTTCAAAAGTCAGTCCTTATGCATATTTTGGCCTAGTCCCCATGGTATTCTACCATGATGCTTATTGTCAAGTGATATAATAAAAGTCAACTTCAAGAATTCAACTTAGTACTAGAGGTATCAACATCTCTTCAACACCAAAATCCCAATACCATCCCAATCATATCCCAAATAGAGTAATTAACCATGAAAGAATTTTAACCTTTAGTACTTTGGATGAGCATCTCCCTACTAGTAGGTTGTTATAATTCATCATTACCCTTTGTATCAAGTTACCTAGATCATATTTTCCATCATTAGCTAATCAATCATGATTTCCATAATTAGGGTCCAATGATTATAACCACATATGGTAAAATAATTGTATACTATCCCATATATATTTCTTAATGATTATAACCACATTTGGCAATATTATTATGTTATCACCAAATTTACAGTCTTTTTTCCCAAATAGGGACATGTTGTTATCTTGTTTGTATTTCCTCACTAGGGAAGCTCCATCTTCTTAATGATTAGAACCACTTTTGGGAAAATAATTATGTTATCATACCAAGTTACCACTATAAGAGTACAATACTTATAGCCACCTTTGGGCAAACTATTATACACCATCTGACTTGCATTCTCAATGATTTTGGCTAATTTTTCAAAATCATTATGTTCTCAACCCATCATATTCATATATTTGGTCCCCTCATTTTACTTCTTTCTTTTTGAGGGATCGTTTGCTAACCTACTAATGCCAACTATTCTCTTCAGGGGGCATTATACAATTCATTAATTGATGTTGAAGTTGTAAGCATGCAATAAATTTTCATTCTTTGAGAATATGTTACTATGTTATATATTTTGATGCCTTCCCAAATAGGGTAAAATTGTAGACACCTAAAACTAGCCACCAATGACCTCTAACTAGGATTTTGACCAGTTTTTATAAAAATGTATAATTTGGCCTAAAAACACTAAAACACATTAGCTAAATTTGAATTATCATATTCAAGTGTTGATTTTGGATAGATTATTATTAAATGAGGAAATGTAATTTATGAATTAGCTAACTTTTATCATATCATTTCAAGTCAAAATAACATTTTACACCTGGGTACTTTGGATTGCTCTTTTCTACCAATTTTATTACATGAGACATGTTCCTTTATTATTTTGTATTAGAAACATCCTAAATGGGATAATAGATATAATTCATTTAACATCACTTTGTAATTCCAATCTAGTAAAAATTTGAGCCAATAATATGACATTTTGACTAATTTGATTAATTTGTGCACCAATTGCCAAGATTTGCACTAAAATTGATAAATCATGTTTAAGGCTAACCAATATGAATTAAGAGCTTAAGTTAATTTCCATGAAACTTGTTGAATATTTATTTTTGGAAATTTATATTAAATAAATTCATCATAAAATTAAATCATTTCTATGGGGTGGCATCCACAAGCCATAAATGCATAAAATATCAAGATCAATGCATTTTATGCTGCATTAATGCCTCATAAATGACCCTTCTTCCCAAATAATGATGAGGGTATTTATGTATTTTATTTTCATAATTAGATTTATTCATGGACACACATCTCAATCTTGAGATGGATGATCATGGTTGATCCTGAACCATTTTTAAAATCTATAAATCAAAGAGCCATGAACGTCATTTTTAATCTTGGATAGTGAAAAGTTATAATTATTAAATCATTCCAAAATCATTGAATTTTAGTGTTATAATTCTAAATTGCTGAGTAAATCCAATCCAAAGCAAAAATTACCAAGAGGAGATGAAGGTAACAAAATTCCATTGAATAAGATCTGTTGAAGCACAAGCCGAACAAGCCAAAGTTGGAACCTTTTGGAGAAATCAAGGATTTGGTAAGAAATTTGTGTTTTTTGTTCATATATCTCATTTCTTTCCATTTTATAGTTATGTTTTCAAATGGTTTTCATCATTAATCTCCCCATAGTGACTAGGCCTAGAAATGTTATTCTAGTTAGTTTGTTTCTTTCGTTTTGTTTTCATTTTGGAACTAACACGATACTAACCATCCTATCTTGAATCAAATTCTAAGTCTACAAAAATAATATATAATAGAGTTGATAAGATTGTTATTGTTATCTAAAATAAATATCTAGAAGAACATAGTTGAATAAGTTGGCTATGTCTTCTAATGAGAAGACAAGACACATATTGTGTCAAGCTAATCAACCTAGTTTTTTGTAGGGTTGTAGTTTTATAGACTACAAACCTATGAAAAAATAATAATGTAATAAAATAATTAAAATGATAGATAAGTTAAGAATGAAACTTGAGGATTTTAAAGATGGTTAGTTTACAAATTTTATGTTATGTTGCTCAAGTGTCTATTTTAATATTCTATGAATAGAGCTGATTGGGTCAATAGAGTTTGTAAAACATGTATGATAAAAAGTATTTGTGAAAAGACTCAACTAGCTTGACTATGTCTACAAACCTATATGTTGAAAAATAAGAATTACAAATAGAGTTGACTAGATTGACTATGTATGAAATATTGTAGCTAAATACGAAGATTATTTCAAGCTTATCCATCCAATCACTTGTATTTATTGAATACCTACATAGAAAAAATAGAGTCATTTTAGAGTGACTGTGTGTTAAACTTACACAGACTATTGGAACTATGTTATTAGGTTTGATATAGTAATAAAAAATTGAAATATATAATATAGTGATAAAATAAAAGCATGAAAGAAAACCTCCAAGGGTTTTATTCACATTGGCTTCACTAGAATGTATACAAAGGAAAATGTAACTAATATTTTAGTCAATCCTAGATTAGAGAATATAAAACCTAATTACACTCATGTTTCTTGATACATTGAACATTTTGGGTCATGACCAAGATGGATTCACTAAACTTAACCAAGGGATATATTTCCAATATAGATTCACTAGAGAGGGTTCCAAGGCCTCTAGTTAAGCAAATCCATGATTTAATGCTAGTTAGGTCCTATGTTTTCATATTCACCAAGTAAATGACAAGTAAAGTAAAATATAATCTAGTGCTCACTAAAGCTTGTGGCACAAAGTGGGGGTAATAAACATAAAAATTAAACATACAAAATATAATTATAATTAATCTATGTATAGATATAATCCTAATGCATGGAGAAAGAAATATATTCAAAATTCATTATCTATGCTACTTATATCTACTAAAATAGAGGAGTAAAGTTAGAGATCCTTACCTTGAAGATGAATCAGTCGAGACTCAATCTCTCTGTTGGCCAAATATGCTTTGTAAGAGGTCTTTTTATTTTTAATGATCAATAAGATAGGAATAAACATCTAAGACTTCTCCACAAGACAAGATTCTTCTACAAGTATAAATCATATGAAATAACTCCTCAAGTACAATGGTCAAAGAGCATATTGTAAAGAAGCACAAATGAATAATTATATCCATTGTCTCTCTAAGAAATGGTGAATATATATATATATATATATATATATAAATTTTAGCTGATAGGGTGGGCCCAATTCAACTCTATATCATTATTTGTTAAAAACAAGATAGGTCCTAATCTAGGTCAGCCAAGGCCATCATAGACCTGTAATGTGAAAATATCAATTTGAATATAGGGTCAGCCTAGGCTATCATTTTACAATAAATGTCAAAAAGTGTTTTAGGCTTAGGTAGGGGATAATTAATGTGGTGAATTTCTTGAAGGAATGTGTAAGAGAGGAGTCAAAGCTTAGGGAAGTGTATAAGAGAAGGTTATATTGATTGCATGTTGTGGTATAGGGGACAAAAATCCTACAAAGCACCAATGGTCTACTCATACCTTTTATAGTGCACCCTTTAAGGTGTGCACTTAGAGATATTGAGAATTGATGGGTTATTTCAAGATAAAATGTACCATTAAATCATGAAATTTGAAAATATTATGTGTGTACACTTCCTAATACATTTTGGGTGGATCCTTGGTAGTGTATGTTGTATCAAGAAAGCATGGGCCTTATTAATTTTTCTCTCAAGGTAACAAGGTATAATGCCTTATATGATTTTGATGTGAATCAACTAAAGTAGAATAATCAAAAGATAATTAATCTACACTACCATGAGTGTAAAAAATTAATGAAGTTTGAATATGAATTAGCATAGATCAAACACCAAATAAAAGTAATAATGACATCTAAAGTGAAGAATCTAAAACTCTCCAATATAATTTTGAAACAAGATTTGACCTTTGATAATGGAGTTCCCCTTGAAGGAGAAGTTGTTGATAAACTAAGAACCTTGGTATAATGTTTATTAAAAAATGAAAATACCAGGTAAATCCCCAACATGAAAAGGCTTGGGCCATAAAGCAATCCATTAAGGTTGTTGAAGTCTATAAAAAATTGTTTACTAGATTTGGTTCTATAGTTCCCTTCCTTGATGGGTTTTTTTTTAAATAAAATTACCATGGCCCACTAATATTTTATAAGATAGGATTTAGGTAGAATAAATTCAACACCAATAATTGGTCAAGAATGTGCTTACAATAAATTATACATATGAGTACACCAAATAATTTTAGGATGTGGGGTCCCTTAAGAATAAGATAAGCACTCATAAACAAGAGATAAACACTAGTTTTTTATAACTCCAAGGGTTGGTTTTAACATAGGTAATAATGTTTGAGGATGTTCACAAGGATGATACTACATCAGTTGAATATTTGACAACTCAAGTAGGTAACTTTTTTAGAATAACACTGGAGACCAATTAGCTCAAAGAAGAATTAGAAGAGATCACTTCTAGGCTCTAGACTATGTAGAATCAAAGGGAGGAAGTAGAGCACTAGGTCAAGCACACAAGACCTAAATTTTTTATTTCAAATAGACCTAAGTATAATGAATAATCTAATAAAAACTATTGGTTTAGTTTAAGGTGATGTTGGGCCCTAAATTTTGTATTTATTTATCCTAAGTATTGTTGAGGTCAACATACACCCATTTAAAAAAAATAGAGACCCTTATGTAGCTTTGAACCTTAACACTTAAAACTTGGCATGTTTTTGAGATTATTTGTATTTGAAGATCATCCATGCCTGATAAGGGTAGTCTATTTTTTCATGATCTTATTTTAACTTCACCTAATATTTATAATAATGGATCTTCATGATTTAGTTATAGGTTTCATGGGACCCTCATTGACTAGATTACACTTGAATTTTATAGATTAGTCCTCATTCAGGATTCTAGTAGCCTTTGGTCTATAATAACTCAAGATTAAATCCATGTTATGGATGCCTTGAAACCCTCCTTCAAAAACCCTTTCTTATATCATTCAGTTTAATTCCAAATTTGGTAGGAGAAAAATTAGCATGAGCACTTTGAAAGATGCAATAAACTAAGTATAATTTTTATTCTAAAACTTAATCATGTTTTTGACATGGCCAAGCCCCAGCCTAGAAATCATGTTTGGTCCCTTTATATTTCACCACCTTTGTTCTTATTTATTTTAAAAATTGGATCTAACTTTCATGTTTTTAGGGTCCTTTACTTTCCTAGCTTAGCCTCACTTTATGTTTCATGGTCCCTCTTAGTACCTAGCCTAACGTCTTACCTCTAAGGCCCCATTATTATTTTCTAACATAAATGAGACCTTAGTCCTAAGACTTTAGCTTAAGTTTTTTACATTTTCCTAAAGATATACTTTAAATATATTTCTTCTTCATAGGATTTATACTTCATGTTTCATCAGATAAAATTTATTAGATTAAGTGAAAGAGACCCAACACAAAAGTATTTAATACATTGAGCCAATATTGCTCGATCACTCAGATCACAATCAATGGCTCATGGGAGGCCATATGGAGATCAACACTCTATGGAAACTTCATAGGGTCATAAGAGTCAAATCTTAGGATCCCCATGGAGTTACCACATGGCACTCCCACATTCGAACTCAATATCAAAAGGACCTTAGGTTAAGATCTTGTATTGTGTTTTTTAATTATTCAAGGGGTCATCATTTTATTATGTTTTAAAGACATAGGCTTATAACATAGTCTAATTTTTATATATGGCCTTGAGATAACTCAATTCACTTTATGACTCCAAGAAATAATAGCATGTATCTATTCGGATCATGATCTATATTTTATGATTACTTGTAGGAGATAATCTGAAATAACATATTAAACCCAAGATTTTGTGGGACCAACTATGTTTAGGATTAAGTCTGATGCTCTCACACCTATCATTTGATGACTATGAGGCTATCATTAACATTCATGAAGCCATAAAAGTTTAGCCCCATATGAAAGGTTATTATAGATTAATATTGACATTCATGCGAATGTCATTAACACCCATGAGGCCATCATTGATGTCTATGAGACTGTCAAAATTTATCTCAAGATAAAATTTAACTCAAAAGATAAATGCACTTAAGACTTGCATCTCAATCAAAAAAATTAGTCTTCCATAGATTAATTTGGTTTATTTAAATCTGTGTCTAGACTCATGATCCTTATAACTAGGTTTAAATTTGCATAGGCTAAACTTGAATATCATGATAGAATCTAGTCATGTTTTTAAAAATTGACCCAAACCTTAGTCTATATATGCCCCATGGTATTTTGATCCTAATGAGATTATTTGAATGAAATGTACCATTAGCATAAAAATTAGGTTAAAAATTTTAGTCTAAAGTTTTATTATGTTTATTAAAATGGTAAAACCCTAGGTTAAAACCTTACATTAGATCTTTTGTTATTCGGGGGGCCCTTTTGATATATTTTAAACTTAGCATAAAAAATTTCATCTAAAGTTCACTTCATGTCTATTAACATAAAATAAAACTATATCCTAAATTATTTATCCTAATTTCATTATATTTCCTAATACTGATAAAGTTCATGTACATTTTTAGGATCTATGGCTTGTGTATCATCAGACAAGAAATATCAAATGACATGAAACTACGATGGAATTTTCAATAAAGATCTAAGGAATCATGATACTACCACATGTCAAAATCATGTTAACACATATATTAGTGATTCATAGAGCTCCAAAGGCCCATATAACTTCCAAGTTGCATAACTATGAAGCTTGATACAGATAAGGACCAATAGTGTGCAAGTCCTAGGATCAAGTTCAATGGTCTGCATTGATCCATGCATGAAGATCAGATAGTACAAAATAAAAGATAGATTTTAAAAGGTAACAACTAATTCTTTAAAAACATTATGAATAGTGTGGATAAATATACTAACAGTATGCCACATGGGCATAAGATGAAAAAATCAGAGATTTTATGGGATCAGAAAAGAAAATGTATAAATGCAAAGGTCTAAACCAAATATAAGGCATGAATTATCTTAAGTCCAAGTAAACCATCACCGTTAAAGCTATATAAAATCCCTAGCCTCTACTTAGATCCCTAATTTGATCCTAAATTAGCCATAATCAAACCAAAAAGAACCCAATTATCATCTTAGCAAGTGCAAACTGATGTAAAGACAATTTGTAGATTGTTAGTAAAGAATTTGCAAGAATCATAGTCATGGTAGCTGAAAAACAAAATAAAGAAGACATTAAGCTATATTTTACCATGAAATCAAAAAGAAGGATATTTAAGGACATAATACTTGATGCCATGTCCTTGAATACTAGAGAAAATAATTGGTCCAAGATATTTTGGATAATTGATCAATTAAAACCCATAACCAAGGAATATAAGAAGATGACATCCTTCAAGATAAGGTATTATGACCTAGTTGCAACACAAATGGTAAGCCTTCACCACACAATAGCTTAACTAGGGGTACTTTATTGTATAAATTTCCTTCTCCCTATTTTAAAAGAATGTAAAATTGAAAAGGTCATGTTAATTAATGAGTGTACTCATAAATGCATTATTAATGTGTCACCCATTGTATTTGATATCTACTACAATATTCCCAAGCCCTAGGTAAATGTTCCCACACTCATTTAATGGGATAATAAAAATGAACTCAAAACCATCTCGGTACCCTAGCTATATTCTATGAATGATGTATTTTATAACCCTAATGGGAACATTCCCATCAACTAGTTCCTACCTAGAATTAGAATAATAATGGCCTTGATGAACAAACTTTATAGAAGCCCCATAACCACTTATGTTGAAATAATATGGGTGCCCCTAGACTATTTTATGATTGAAAAGGATCTATTCCTCCTATTTGTGAGCCTATCAACACACGCTTATGTAGATAGATCTATGTAGTCAAGAAAAGGACTAGGAGAGAATTATATATGATGTCTTATCTCTTAGATGCCCTACTTTCCACAATTGAGATCCCTAACTTTAAGGGATGATATCTTGAGAGGACATATATAGTGTCCCAATCTTACTCCAAGCTTCATATCTTCAAATACATAGAACTTATTTATTTAATATGTGATTTCATCTACCCTCATTTGAATGAGGCCATAATAAGGACCCCTATGCCAAAGATCAACCCATTGGAAAATAAATCCATTGAATCCATTAGGGACATATGATATTACTTGGATTGCATAATCATCTAGATTAAGGGAACATAATGCATTCCACTAAGGTTACCAATTTGTGTTCTAAATAAATTAGCTGGGCATGAAGTTACATTTTAAATATGTAATGATATAGATGGTGTTTTCAAAGAGAAAATTAAAGGATTGCTACATATTCTACCCTTTGCTATTGGTAGGACCATCTTCTAGTATTGGAAAAACATTGAAGATGTTGTTAGATATAGAACATTTTTCAAATTGCCACATGATGAATTCAGGTAATGAGACCTAAATGATAAGGTCATAAAGCATTTAAAGTCCAAACAAATAAATGTACCTTATGAGCATCACCCAGGTTCTTATGACCATATGTATACAAAATCTTCATCCTTCTATGAAGTCTTGACAAGGTTGAAGAAAGTCAACATTAACCTAGAAGTAAAGTTGATGAGAGATAAGAAGTGAAATGATGACATTTGGAAACTTAGTCTTAGGTAGTACCACCTACTAGAGGGTTAATCATCTGGACCTCCTCTAACACAACAACATATAGAAACACAACAATTTGAGACATAATTTACACAAAAACCTAAATTATAGATTGAATAGAGGCTTGAAGAAAGTAGACATGGTGAAGGGGCATCATCTTTAGCCTAGCCTGAAAGACCAAAGTCTTTTATTAAATATATAGATGTAATTACATTAGATATAAGTGAAATAATAGAAGATGTAGTACAAACATTGGCCAATGCCTATGGGTTAGATAAAGAAGGGGAGTAAGTGGAAGAACCTCAACCCCAATCTGAGGGGAAATCTGATGTAGAAAAGCATAAAGGAAAGGAGTTAACATTAGACCTAGTTCCCATTGCCCCCCCATAAAAGAGAAAGGTTGAACTAGCACTGGTCTCTATAGGTCCAAAGAAACCTAGATTGACCTTCACTCATCCATTGATTGAGGTCAATATCTTTAGTGATAAGAACCTAATTCCATGAGAAAACTATTCATGAGTGGTTTTTATATGAAAATTTGTAAAAGATACCAACCATGCACCACCATTGCGAAATCATAGAGTCAATAAAAATTCATGTTCATGAGGAACTCAAACCTTGGATTATAGAGCTACAAAAACAAGATAAAGAGAGAAATATGACTTCCCCTAGGGAATTAGGTGAAACTCAAATGGATAATACTAGAGCTTCAAGTGAGGCACAAGTTGAGATCCCTACTCTAAAAGTGACTGAATCATCAGTAAGATTTAAGTTTAATATAGAATTTGATAGCATGGAATGAGTGATTGAGAAAAAGGATATGTTGGGAGGTGAATATTTCACCTTCCAAAATCTTGAACCATTTGTCGACTTAACTCCAGTAACTGGACAAAGGCTAGGATAAGACAAGATACTTGAAGAAAACATCTTTGAAGTATCCTAGGATCAAAGTGATCATTGAAAATAGTGATCAAAGGTATACTAAAACAAAATAATAATTTAAAATAGGTTTTTGTGTTGTTTATTCATGAAGATAGGTTTAATAAATTTAAGGATGTCATGGTGGGACTATTCATCTCTTTAAAAATAGCTAGAGAAAGACAAAAGGAAATAGGGATTCAAATCTCTAAAGCAATAGGCCAAGTTGGCCAATGGTAGGTAAAACATTCCAAGTGAGGGAATAGGTTAAATTATTATCTAAAAATCTTGTCTCAGGTTTTATAACTATTAATTGACAAAATTGAGGCCCTGGATAACAAGTCCAAGGGTATGGAAAACCTTGCTAAAGAATTCAAATATATAGAAAGTGATATGTCTCATATCCTATGATAGCTTGATCAAAGAGACCATATAGCTCATCCCATTGGGTCTTATAGGAGATGAAGAGTTCAAATAAATGACCTTGCAACTCATGCAAGAAATAAGAAAATAGGGATAAAACCAAACAACTAAAGGCAATAGAAAAGTCATGGGTCTACTTCTCTCCTCTAAATAGATAATATGAGATGCTAGGGTAATAAAATATACTATGTAAAATGTTTAAAATGATATCAAAGACTTAGAATACCATGAGAAATAACTTTTCTTAAAACTAGTAGTTGATCTTTAGTTTATTAATGACCAAAACTACAAATGAAGATCCTTCAGCAAAAGCAAGAAGATGTATCGACACAAGGCCCACCATCCAATTAAAAATATTATGTTCCATATGAATTTTTTAATATTTAATAAATGGAATATTCTCTTTTAATGTCATGTGTAAATTTTTTAGCACATTTTCCTAAAGGTCAGGTCATTTGGAAAACTCTAGTGTATTCTAGAATCTTCACAAAAAAGATAATTGTCCTTACTTTGTACACTTGTAAGTTAATGTAGCTTACCAACATGCTTTATTAAATTATATATAAGGATCATTATTTTTGGTAAAAGAGGAGGGGGTCCTAATAGATAAAATTACTTTATATCTTTTGGAGCAATTTAATACAAGCAGGGAATACTAAAAACTTTGTCTCAATTGTATGTGTGAATTGTTATCATGGTTTTTATCTCAATTGTATATTCTAGGTATTTTCTTTGAATGGTTTATTTTTAATAATTATAGATGTGTATCTTCAACACATGGTTTCTAATTTGGGCAAATTCTAGTTTAGTTGAATGTCTTTAAATTTACTTTATTTTATTTGCTCTGCATAAAGATGTGCAAATGTTATTTGATTGTAGTAGTAGATCTTTAAACCAAATTTAGTCTTACTTATTTTTATTCATATTATCCTTAGATACTTACCTACTATGTAGTGGGATTTGTGAATATGATATTTTACATTATCTATTGGTTAAATTCATGTTTAGTTGGAATTTAAGCCTTGTCATGATGTTTGAGATAAAGATCAACAATCACATACTTTCTTTTTACCTTACCATTCCTTTTTTCTTCTTTCTTAACCAAATCACCCTAATTTAATCCCAATTATAAGTATTCATTTATATTAATCTTTATTTTAGAGCCTAATCATAATTCACCAATAATAGCATAGATGTTTTATATAGTGCATATATTTTGTTAGCTAGACCATGGTGGCTCCCAACCACCAATCAATATACATATTTTGGAGTAGTTTTCTCACTTTGCCTCTATTTCATAAAATACAATCCAATTATAAAAACCTAACCTACAAATCATGCTCTAAATTATTTGAATTATAAAATGTTAATTATTATTTAAACACTAAGAACACCTATGATACACTTAGAGGCATCAACAGGTAAAGATCTACTATCTATAGAAGGAGGGCCGCCACCAAATCTTTATGAAATTGTAGAATCTTTGCTAGTTTTGGTGTGTTGTGATCTAAGGTTGGTGTTATCTTTGGATAATTTCATAATTATTTTCTCAAGTGTGTAAAGATCATTGATCTGTGTGTTCTTTGACCCATCTTTGTGCTTCCTTTGGACAAAGATCATCGATCTTCAAAAATGTTTAATTTTGGTAAGGATAGTCTAAGATCTAAAAATATAGACTGCTTGAGGTTAGAATAACTTATTTTGATCAAATATTAGTATATCATTTACAAATTTAAGGTCATTTGATCTTATAAGTGTAAATATTGATCATATTCACATATTTAGACATATTTCTGAGCTAGTTTAGTTTAAGATCTTAATACTTTGTTGTTATTTACTTGAATATTTGTAAAATTAAGTTAATGTGCAAGTTTAACCTTAGTTATTTATAGATATTATATTGAAATGTCATATTTCAAATAGAATTCAAAGTTATTAATTTGGAATTGCCTAGAATTAGAATGAAATCACATAAAAAAACAAGGGAATCCCTACTTAAACTAGGGATCCAAAGGAAAGATATGAAAGACAAAGGTAGACATAGATGTTTAAATTCTTTGCCATATTACCACTCCAAGGTATTCTTACATTCAACCTTCACAAATTTATGGTGTTCTTAGGTGATTCTTCCATCAATGTACTAGGTGTAGTACATGATCACCCCCACAATCCTAAAAGATATTTGCTGATGTTTAATCCCAATGGTGTTGTAACTACATAAAGATACATTAAATCATTCAAATTTGCATTAATATTATTAAATATCACTCATGAAGATGTAGCATGTAGGATTTTCCATTTTGCATTTAGGGATGCTACATATAAATGGTTTCTTAATTTGATTTCCAATTACATTACTAGATGGGATGGTTTTAACAATGTATTTATTGACTAATTTGGCAAGGTTATTAGTCCCTATATCTTATACAAATAATTTATGACCATTATAAGAGATGTTAATGAGTCCATAAGAGCATTTAATGCTAGGTTTAAAAATATGCATAGCCAGACCATAGATCCTTACAAACTTGATCTTTTGGTTTTAGAAACCTATAAGGATGTAGTAGATCCTATGACTTTTATATTCCTAAAGAGATCTCTTCTAGTCATAACCACCTTAGCCTATGCCTATTTTGAAGGAATAATAATTAATGGTCAAATGCGGCCTTAAGGAAAAATGACTTATTCCATCCCAAATGTTAATCCACATATGCCTACCTTGAATATATTTCCTAAAAATAATTAGAATATCCAAGCCCTAAATCAGATCCTAGTGTTGAACTAGTTACCCTTGAGACATGTTTCCCTAAATCAAAACATAGGAATCTTGAGCCA
The DNA here is from genome assembly GCA_037957365.1 of Torreya grandis. NCBI lineage: Eukaryota > Viridiplantae > Streptophyta > Pinopsida > Cupressales > Taxaceae > Torreya > Torreya grandis. The sequence continues at coordinate 257,298 of JARHVA010003512.1, forward strand.
TGTTGCCACTAGGTTTAGTCCAAATGATCAAAAAGAATTAGTACCAACCTCTAGTGATAACCAAGTTCATATTTCTAAAACTCCCAAGAGAGCGAATGAATCTATATTAAAGATGGTACAAAATCTTAGCATTGAATTTATTTAGTTGTAAAAGCAAATTAGTCATACTAGTTAAAGCTCATCTAAGAACTTCTCATTCCAAATATTTAACATACCCAATAATATATTTCAAAATGATAGTTTCCATAATAATAAGAATAATGAATCATTTTATGATAGGAAGAACATGGACATTAATCTTATTGATGTTGCATTAATAGATTACTATAGAGTTCATTGTACTACCAAGTATGGAGAAATAGACTGCATTGAATTTTGTAAAGCCTTTGAAGCCTTTTAGGAAGAATTGGACATGTTTGAAGTAGCTCCTAACAAAGATACTGGTGTAGGTACATCAAAATCTAAATCTATTGACCAAGCCTTCATGGTGGAGACATTTGACTTCCCCTTCCAAGAAGATAATGAATTGGATGATGTTCCTAAAGAAGTTCATGCTTCCTAGTAGTTCCTAAAGAAAACCTTCCCATTAAAGAATAGAGAATAGAGGTAGCCTTTGACTACTTCAACACCTCTAAACAACTTTGGTACCCCCTTGATACTACTTAGAATAATAACCTAGAATCTCTAAAGAGAAGTACTTCTAAACATATTGTTGTTGTTTCTAATTCTTCAAATAGGACTGGTTATAATATTGTGGAAGATATGGAGAAAATTAAAGTTAACATTACTTTTCATGTATTGACATGGATCACTAAACAAAGAGATCTATTTTTGGAGTTATTATCTAAAAAACCTAAAATGCCACCCAAACCTGACAATGACAATGTTTATATGTACAAAGACAAGATAGAGTCTTCACCCTTCCTACTTATGGTCAAAATGTTTAGTAAGAACTTGCATAATTATTTATTAGATTCTAGTGCCTCCATAAATATCATGCTTGTGGGTATTTTTAAACAACTTGGTTTGACCCCCATTAAAACTAGTAGGGTTTTAACCTAATTATATAAGTTTAGGGTCAAAATTATTGGGGAATTGTTAAATGTTCACATGTAATTGGCTTCTGAGCCAAGAGTCCAAAAATTCATAGACATCTAAGTGGTGGATATTCCTAATGCCTATGGACACTTTTAAGTAGAGAATGGATAAAATATTTAAATGAATATATGTCCATAAACTATATTCCTAATGCCTATGGATGCTTTGGAAAGGAGTTTCAAACTAGATTAGAGTTCAAAGAGAGCTTAGAATGAAACTTATGATCATTGAATACAATGAAGTGAATGAAAGAGTCAACATTATTGACTTTGATTTATGGGTCTTCACCCTTTAAATTACCTAGGTAGGTGATCCTAGACCTTCCCATATCATTCTTAGATTATGGAAGATGCATTCTTTTGGTGCTAGGTGTAAATCTAGGTCTGAGGTAGGCATTGTTCTAACCAACCCTATTGCTAATAAATATCATGATTATTATAGACTCTAGTTTCCATACACCAACAATCTTGTAGATTATGAGGCTCTCATCCTAGGACTATATTTTTCCATCAAAAACAAAGTTAAAGAACTACTATTCAATGGTGACTCAAAACTATTAGTCAATCAGGTCAAGATCAAGTATCAATGAAAATTATCATACCTTAAGAGGTACTAATTTAGGGTCTAGGATTTAGTTGAGTCTTTTAACACTTTCAATATTGCTTCCATCCCTAGGGAGGAAAATAAAAATAATGATGAACTAGCATCTATTGTAGCTAATATCATGCCTAACCAGGACTCACCAATATTTAGCATTGAGTTAATACCTTGTCCTTATATACCAAACAATGCAAAATATTTGTATGTCTTTAATGATGATGAACAAATCTTGAACTTCATGGCAAAGTCACCCTTGAAGACAAATTTGGTGGAAAATTCATTTACCTAAATGATAACAAGATCCCCAATGGAATGATGGCCTTAGAAAGGTTATTTTATTAGGATAATCTATTCCAAGCCTCTAAGATTCCAAAATTAAATGGGAAGTATTATAATTTAGCTTATCTTGGACCTCAAGATCAACCTCAACTAGTCAACATTGTAAAATCTTGTACAAGTATTAAAAACAAAAGGCTAAGGAAATGTTAACAAAGTACAAAGATGTAATAGCTTGGTCATATGATGACTTAAATATTTTTGATCCAAGGGCCATCACCCATACCATACCTTTCAAAGAGAATTGTAAACCTTTCAAGAAAAAACAAAGGCCTGTAAATCCTATTTTAGAACCCATGATTCTCAAATAAGTCAATAAATTGTTGGATACTAGAATTGTAATTCCCATTAAACACTCTACCTAGGTTGCCAATTTGGTACCAGTTAGGAAAAATAAAGGTTAAATTAGATTGTGTATTGATTTTAGGAGTTTGAATAAGGATTTGAAAAGGATAATTATCCTTTTCCATCTCTTGAATAAGTAATAAAAATTATTTCTTATTCTACCATGATGTCTTACCTCAATGGTTTTTTAGGATATAATCAGGTGTTGGTGAACAAGGAAGACATAATGAAGACAACATTTACAACTAAGTACGATACCTTTGCCTACAAGAGAATGAATTTTGGGTTGATTAATGTAGGAGCTACATTCTAGAGAGCCATGGACCCTACCTTACAATTTTTGATTGGTAAATACATCATAATTTACATGGATGATCTAACTATTTTTTCCAAGAATAGGGAAAACCACTTCATGTATTTACAAGTATTTGAAAGGTGTAAAAGTTATGGAATTTACCTTAACCCCAAGAAAATTAGTTTTATATCATTGAGGGAAATTTTTTATGCCATGTTATTACTAAAGATGGAATTTCTATAAATCTTAAAGAATAGAAGATATATCAAAGATTTAACCTCACAATAGTATAAAATAATTGAAATCATTTTTTGGCAAAAAAAACTTTGTGAGAAAATTCATTTCTAGCTTTGTAAAAAAATTCAAACCATTAAATGATATGCTAAATAAATATTCTAAAGGTTCATGGAATGAGGAATGAAAGAAAGCCTTTGGGGACATCAAAAAGGTAATTAGTCAAGCCCTAGTCTTGATAAGTCTAGACTTTTCAAAAGACTTTTTCCTTTACTCTTTTGCCTTTGATCAAACCATTACTATTATTTTAACTCAGAAGATAGATGGGTGTGACCATCTAATTTCTTTCATGAAAACTAACTTGAATACTGATGAGTTAAATTATCCTTTAATTATCAAACAAGCTTTTTCATTAGTCAAAGTCATCAAAAAATTTAGGTACTACATTCTTAGGAATAAAGTGCATGCCATTCTACTAGACTTGGTGACTAAATTAATGCTAAGATAATGTGAACTTAGAGATAGAAGAGGTAAGCAGATGTCTATTCTTTAATAATATGACATACAGATGAATACTACAAAATTGGTAAGGTGTTAAGGTTTGATTCAAATGATTACCAATACTAGCCCCAAAGTAAGTATTATGTAGGTTGATCAATGGAATTTTCAACTTAATGATTGGTATGATCCCATCATTCAATTATTAATTAATTGTACTTATATTTCAAGACTAACTAGGGAGAATAAAATATCCCTAAAGCTCAAAGAATCTCACTATCTGATCAAGAATGGAATCCTATACCTAAAGAACTTTGAAGGTGTGTACTTAGGATGTGTATCCAAGGAAGAGACATCTGAGATCATGAGCACATTTCATGAAATTTTGGGAAGTGCGAATTCCCTAGAAGGAAAAAAACTCATATGATCCTTAGGGTTGGATATTATTATCCCACCATATTTAAACATGTTCATAAACATGTGAGCGAATACCATTCATGCCATATTTTTAACACAAAAGAGCCAAAGGTAGCCATGCCTTTATAATCAGTTATGATTGACAAATCTTTCACCTAGTGGGGGTTATATTTCATTTTAGTCATCAATACCAACAAATTATATGGTCATAAATATATTTTGGATACTACTAACTATTACCCCAAATGGACTAAAGCAGTAGCTACTAAATAGTATAAAAATGAATAAGTGATCAAGTTTTTAGAAGAAAATGTATGCACCAAATTTAGGAATCCACTCTCTTTGGTATGTGATAATGGGCCCAAATTCATATCCGTATAAATGATAAAATTGTCATATGATAATGGCATTATCCTCAAGTTCTCATCCAACCACTACCCTCAAGGTAATGGAGTGTCTGAATCAATGAACAAGAACTTGATGAAGGCAATTAAGAAGTCTACTACAGACAAACCTAAAACATGAAATAAGCTCCTCAAATATTTCCTTTGGGTAGACAAAATGACAGTCAAATAGGCCCATAAAGCATCTCACTTCTTATTTTTATATGGTTCAGAGCCCATATTCCCCATCATACTTAAGCTTCTAACTTATAAGTTAATGTAAGAGTATATGGAGGAAGACCAAGAATTTTCAAACTCAAGGATACTAGACATAGTTCAGATGGAGGATGCTTGAGAAGAAGATTTTTATAACTTTATCATGCACCAAACTATAGTAAAAAGTTGGTTTGACAAGCGATCAAAGTTTAAGGTGTTTAGGCAAGGAGGCTTAGTTCTTCTTTGGGATACAACATCTAATCCCAAGGGCAAACATGGTAAATTCACACCTCAATAGATTGGCCCCTATCATATTTTAGAAACACTTGGATATAAAATATTTAAATAAAAAGATCTATAAGGATAAGAGTTCACACTGCCCACCAATGGGCAATACCTCAAGCATTAATTTTATACTTCTCCATATGGGATATTCATGGAGTAAATTTGTAAGGGTGGTTAGAATTAGTGTAGGTAGTTTAGTTTAGTTATTTTATGTCCTTTTCCTTCCTATCCCTTGTTTGTACATAAGTTTTAGTATATTTAATTAATTTTCCTTTGCTTCATGCCTTATTGCTTTTTATTATGTGATTGCTTTCCATTATGTGTTTTCTTTCTATTTCTTTGTTCCTTACTTATAATAAGTTCTTTTAGAAAACCCTCAGCTAAAATTTCACTTGATTTCCCAAAGAACTCTATAAGCTCAAAAATTTAGGTATGGATCTTAAACATGTGATGACCATGGACTTTAAATATGAGCTTAATGTTATAATTTAAACAAACAGTAAGGACAAGTGAATAGGTTAATTATTCCATAAGGACTTAAACATTGTTTTGATCTAAAATTAGTTTTAAGAAGAATTATATAGGTATAATGAAAGCTGAAATTATTAAGGAATATTCATGTTTGCACTTAAAATATATACTTACCTAGGACAAAGTTTGTAACCATAGGTGATAGTCTAAAGATTAGACACTTGACCAAATCTTTAAACCTAGCTATCCTAGTTTCCAACCTTTGTTGGCAAGCCCAAAAGATATAAAAATACAAAATCATGAGTTCATTTTAAAATCAAAAGCTTTTAAAGCAAAGGTGATTCTAGTAATCTCCACCATGGCTATATATGCCTCACTTGTAGTGGAGAAAGGATGTAAGTGGAGCCAAAGGCATCTTTGTCAGGGCTATAGACACCTAGTTAGAAGTAGAGAAATTCCCAAGCCTTCCTTAAACTAAGATCATTATGCTTAATGAGTATACAAACATTATCTAGATTAAGGTTAATGATTAAATACTTGAACCCTAAAACTTTTCCCTTGAATCTCATTGAAAATAATAAGTGGAATAAAATAACACATACAACATGGCTATGTTTTGATGCTTAATCCTGATTCTATAGATGGAATGTTTTTTTCAACCATGAACTGATCTTAGTAATGGCATTAGTAAAATGGAATAAGTGACCTAGTTGTTTTTTGAATCAAAGTCTCTAAGTTCTGACATATTGCTATGTTTCCCCTACAAGTCTCCATTTGTTGAGATCAACATACCCCCATTTCTAAAAAATAGGGACCCTTTTACAACTTTAAACCTTAATACTAAAAAATGACATTATTTTTAGATTATTTAATTTTAGGATCATCCATGCTAGATAAGGATGGATTATTTGTTTATGATCCTTCTTTAACTTCACCTAATATTGCCAACAATAGATATTATTGCTTTAGTTACAAGTTTCATGGGACCCTCATTGAGTGGATTACATTTGAATTTTATAGATTAATCCTCATTCAAGTTTCTACTAGCCTTTGTTCTATAAGAACTCAAGATTAAATCCATGTTGTGAATGCCTTGAAACCCTCCTTCAAATACCCTTACTTAGATCCTTCAATTTAAATCCAAATTTTGTGGGAGAAAAATTGGTGAGATAACTTTAAAATATGCAATGAAATAAGTTTAATTTGTATGATAAAAATTAATTACATTTTTAACATGACCAAACCCTAGCCTAAAAATCATGTTTGGTCCCTTTATATTTCACCCCCCTTTGTCCCATTTTATTTTAAAAAGAGGGTATTAATTTAATGTTTATAAGGTCATTTACTTTCCTATCTTAGCCTCACTTTATGTTTCATGGTCCTTATTAGTACTTAGCCTAACATCTTAGTCCTAAGGTCCTATTAGTGTTTTTTAACATAAACAAGACCTTAGCCCCAAGACTTTAGCTAAGTTTTTTATGTTGTCCTAAAGCTCTAACTTAAATATCTTGTTTCTTCACAAGATTGATCTTTAACACTTCATCAGACAACATTTATTAGATGGAGTGAAAGAGACATGACACAAAAGGCTTTGATCCATTGATCCAATCTCAATTCATCACTCAGATCATAATTAATTTCTTAAAGGAGCCCATATAGAGATCAATTCTCTACAAACACTTCATAGGGTCAAAAGAGTCAAAGCTCATGAGAAATTCAAATTTATCATGTGGCACTCCTACATTCAAACTCAATATCAAAAGGACCTTAGGCTAAGATATTGCATTAGTTTTTTAATTATCCAAGGGGTCATCATTTTATTATGTTTCAAAGACTTATGATTATGACTTAGTCTAATTCTTATATATGGCCTTGAGCTAACTTAATCCACTTTATGACTATAGGAACCAATAGTATGCATGTATTTAGATCATGATCTTACAGTTTGCACTTAATCATAGGATATAATCTAATAGAGAGTATTAAACCCAAGATTCTATGGGACCAACTATGTTTGGGACTTAAATTTTATGATATCACACCCATCATTTGATGATCATGAGGCTATCATTGAAATTCAAAAATATATCAAATTTTATCCCCATTTGAAAGGTTATTAGAGATTAATTTTGACATTCATGTGAGTCATTAATGCTTATGAGGCTAGCATTGAGTTTTGTGAGACTATCAAAATTTAGCTCAAGAACATTTTTTTTTTCAAAAGATAAATGCACTTAAGACTTGCATCTCAATGACAAAATGGTCTTCCATATATTAATCTAGTTTATTTAAAGCCATGTCTAGACTCAATATCCTTATAAATATATTTAAATTTTCATAGGATAAGATTGAATATCATGTCATAATCTAGTCATGTTTTTAAACATTGACCTGAACCTTAGTTTGTATATGGCCCATGGTATTTTAAGCCTAATGAGCTTAGTTTAACAAAATGTCCCATTACCATAAAAATTATCTTAAAAATTCTAATCTAAATTTTTATCATGTTTCTTAACATGGTAAAAACCTAGGTTAAAACCTTACATTAGATCCTTTATTATTTGGGGCCCCCTTTTAATGTTTTTTAAACTTAGCCTAAAAATTTTGGTCTAAAGTTCATTTCATTTTTATTAACAAATAATAGAACTATAACCTAAGATACTTATCCTAAGTTCTTTATATGTCCTGATGCTAATTAAAGTTTGTGTATATTTGTAAGACCTATGGCTCACATAAGATCAAACAAGAAAGATTAGATGATGCAAAACTAGGATGGAATTTTCAAAAAATCTCTAGGAAAGTAAAAGACTACCACATGGTGGAATAGTGTTAACATGTATAATGGTTATGTGAAAATATTTTAAGGCCCACAAAAATACCCAGTGGTACAACCATGAAACCCAATTCAAACAAAGACCAATAATGTGCAAGTCCTAGAATAGAGATCAATGGTTTGTATTGATCTATGAATGAAGATTAGATGGTGTGAAATAAAATATATATTTTAATACACAATGGAAAATTATTTAAACTCATTATGAAAATTTATAAAAAAGCTTCCAGTAGGATGTCACATAAACACCACATGGGCAAAAGATGATAAAACTAGAGATTTTATGGGCTTGGAAAAGAAAATATACAAATTCAAAGTTTTAAATCAAATCCAAGGTGTGAATTCACCTAAATCCAAGTAAATAATTTCTATTAAAGGTACAAAAAATCCCTAACCTCTACTTAAAGTCCTACTTTGATCTTGAATTAACCACAGTCAAACTAGAAAGAACCTAATTATTATCTGAGTAAGTACAAACTAATCTAGAGATAATTTGTAGATCACTACTGAAGAATGTGCAAAACTCATAGTAATGACATCCTAGAAACAACATAGAGAAGACATCAAGCTATATTTGACCACAAACTTAGAAATAAGGGTCTTTAAGGACATAGTACTCAACATCATGTCCTTTGACACTAGATAAAATAATTTGTCCAAGATCTTTTAGATAATTGAGGAATTGAAACCCATAACCAAGGAAGATGAGAAGATTGCATCCTTCAAGACAAGGAATTATGACCTAGTTATAGCAAAAATGGCAATCCTTCACCATGTAATAGTTAAACCAGAGGTACTTCACTATATAGATGTCCTCCCTATTTTTAAAAAATGTAAAATTGAAAAGGGCATGCTAGTTAATAAGTGTACTCATAAATGCATTGATTATGTGTCCCCCATTACATTTAAGATCTACTACAAGAATACAAAACCCCATGTAGATGTGCCCACACTCATTGAATGTGATAATAAAAATGACCTTAAAAACATGTTAGTAACCTAGTTGTATTCTAGAAACTATGTGTTTTTTGACCCTAATGGGAGCATTCCCATTAACCAATTCTGACCTAGAATTAGAATAATAATGACCTTGATGAATAGACTCTATGGAATCCCCATAACCACTTATGTTGATAGCATATGGGTGCCCCTAGTCTATTCTATGATTGAAAAGGAGATAATTCCTCCTATTTGTGAGCTTATCAACACATGCTTATGTATATAGATCTTTGCAGTCAACAAAGGGACTAGGAGAGAATTTTATATGATGTCTTATCTCCTATATTCCCTACTTGCCTCAATTGAGATCCCTAAACTTAAGGGATGGTCTCTTGAGAGGACACAAATAGTGTCTTAGTTTTAATCCAAGCTTTATATCTTCAAATATAGAGAATATATTCATTTTTTATGTGATTTCATCTATCCTCATTTGAATGAGGCCATAACAAGGACCCTTATGCCAAGGATCAACCCATTGGAAAATAAATCCAATAAATCCATTGGGGACATATGGTTTTACTTAGAATCTATAGTCATCTAGATTGAGGGAATAAAATGCACTCCATTAAGGTTACCAATCCATGTTCCAAATAAATTAGTATAGTAGGAATTTGTATTTCAAATATATAATGGTATAGATGGTGTTTACAAAGAGAAAAAGAAAGGATTATTACATATTCTACCCTTGGCTATTGGCAAGACCATGTTTCAATATTAGAATAGCATTTGAGATACTACTAGACATAGAGCCTCTTTCAAATTGTAGCATGATGACTTGAGGCAATGGAACCCAAATGGCAAGGTCACAAAGAATTTGGAGGCCAAATAAGTAAATGTACCTTACAAGTATCACCTAGGTGCCTATAAACATATGTACACAAAATCTTCATCCTTATATGAAGTCCTAACAAGGTTGAAGAAATTCAAAATCAACCTAAAAGTAAAGTTGATGAGAAATCAAAGGGAAATGATGACATTTGGGAACTTGGTCCAAGGTAGTACCACCTATTGGGGGTTTCAATATTTTGGACCTCCTCCAACAAAACAACATACAAAAACACAATAGTATAAATTGAATAGAGCCTGAAGAAAGTAGACCTAGTGAATGGGCATCATCTTTAACCTAGCATTAAAGACTAGAGTATCCTATTGAATATATATATGTTATTGCATTATATCTAGGTGAAATAGTGGAATAACCATTGAAAACATTGGTCAATGCATATAGGTCATATGAATAAGGAGAACAAGTGAAATAACCTCAACCCCAATATGAGGATAAATCAGAGGGAAATTTTATAAAGGAAAGGAGGTAGTATTAGACATAGTTATCATTGCTCCCCTATAGAAGAGAAAAGATAAACTGGTACTAGTCTTTATAGGACCAAAGAAACCTAGACTAACCTTCACTCATCCATTGAATGAGGTCAATATCTTTAGTGATGAGAACCCAATCCATGGGACAATTATTCCTAAGTGGTTTATATATGGAAAACTACAAAAGATATAAACCATGCACCACTATTGGGAAATAATAGAGTCATTAAGCATTCATGTTTATGAGGAACTCAAACCTTAGATTATAGAAATTTAGTAAAAAGAGAAAGATATAAATATGACTACCCCTATGGAATTGAGTGGCACTCAAATGGATACTCCCATATCTTTAAGTGAGGTACAAGTTGAGATCCCTTCTCTAAAAGTGATTAAATCATTAGGAGTTAGGTTTAATCTATAATATACCAACATGGAATGAGTGATTGAGAAAAGGGATATGGTAGGAGGTGAAGAGTTCACCTTTCAAAAGGTTGTACCATGTTTTGAGTTAACTCTAGTATCTGGACAAAAGCTAGGACAAGATAATATATTTGAAGAAAAGATCCTCAAAGTAGACCAGGCTCAAAGTGATTAGTTGTAAACAATGATTAAGGGTTTACTACATGAAAACAAGAATTTAAAAGTGGTTTATATGTTTTATATTCATGAAGATAGGTTTAATAAATTTGAAGATGTCATGGTGGGACTATTTATCTCTTTGAAAATAGTCAGAGCAAGACAAAAGGAATTAAGGATACAAATTTCTAAAATAATAGGACAAGTTGGCCAATGGTAGGTTACAAGCTTCCAAGTGATAAAAATAATGAAATACCTATTCAAAAATCTAATCCCAAGTTTTATAAATATAAGGAGGGAACACTTGAATATGGCCATGGTCATATTGGTTGATAAGATTAAGGCCCTAGATAGCTGGTCTAAGGGTATATAAAACCTTGCTAAAGAATTCAAATCGCTAGAAAGTGAAATGTCTCATATCCTAGATAGCTTGATCAAGGAGCCCATAACCCTCAGCTCATTGGGTTTCATAAGAGATGAAGATTTCAAAAAAAGGACCTTGTAATTCATGTAAGAAGTAAGAAAACATGGAAAAAACTAAACAACTGAAGGCAATAAAAATACATCGGTATACTTCTCTCCCCTAAAGAGAAAATAGAAGATGGTAGGGGCATCAAATAAAATATGGAAAAGGTTTAAGAGGATCTCAAAGTCTTAGAATTCCATGGACAAGATATTTTCATAAAATCAGTAATTGATCTCTAGTTTATCAGTGATCAACACTATAGATCGAATATCCTTTAACAAACGCAAGAACCTGTATTAACACAAGGCCTACCAACTGGTTAGAAATATTTTGTTCCATATGAATTTTTTAATATTTAAAAATGGAATATTCTCTTTTAAATTCATGTGTAATTTTTTTATCATATTTCCCTTAAGGTTAGGTCATTTGGAAAACTCTAGTATATTCTAGAAACTTTATTAAAAGGATAGTTTTCCTTACTTGGTTCACTTGTAAGTTAATGTAACTGATCGACATGTTTCCTTACATTATATAAAAGGAGCATTTTTTGTGGTAAAAGAGGAGGGGGTTATAAGAGCTAAAACTATTTTGTAATTTTTAGAGTAATTTAATACAAATAGGGAATACTATAAAGTTTATCTCAATTGTTTATGTGAATTGTTATCATGGCTTCTCTCTCAATTATTTATTCTAGGTCTTAGATTTGAAGGGTTTTTTTGAAATAATTTTGGATCTGTATCCTTAATATAGGGTTATTAATTTGGGCCAATTTTATATTATTTTAATGTCTTTAAATTTTCTTCATTTTAATTTCTATGCATAATGATGTGAAAATGTTATTTGATTGTAGTAGTTGATATTTAAAGCAAAGTTAGTCTTACTTGAATTTCTTCATATTATACTTAGATACTTGACTAGTGTGTAGTGGGATTTGAGAATATACTATTTTACATTATAAATTGATTAAATTTATGTTCAATTGGAATTTAAGCCTTATCATGACATTTGAGAAAAAGATCATCATTCACATACTTTCTTTCTTCCCTACCTTTCTTTTTTGCTTATTTTTTTAACCAAATCACCCTAGTTTAAGCCCCATTATAAATATTAATTTAAATTAATCTATAATTTAGATTTTGATCATAATTCACCAATAATAACATAAATTATTCATACTTTTCATATATTTTATTATCTGAACCATGGTGGCTCCCAACCACCAATCAGTATAAATATTGTGAAAAAGTCTACTTGCTTTGCCTCTATTTCATCAAAGATAATCCACTTATCACAACCTATAACTCATGATCTTAATTTTTTCAATTCTAAAATTATAAGTGTTATTTAAACACTAATATCACTTTTGACACACTTAGAGGCATCAAAAAGTACCTTTTGAAGATAATGATGTATAAGGAACTATAGGCATAAGGTATACATGGTGTGGAAGACCATGGCACAAAAAAGGAAAGTTATAAAATAATAAGGAAAAATGAAACATGGAATAACCAAGAATGCATGACAAAGATGTAATCAAAAGCCTTTTTCAAGGGTGAAAAAATGGAGATGGTTATGGAATGCTTTAATTTAACATCAAAGAAAAATAGTCAAGAAAAAATCTAGCACTGATCTTTGAGAAGAAAGGTGCAAGACAAAAAAGATATAACATATAAAGAGTATATAGGGGAAGTTAATATTATATATTTATTAAATAAATTTAACAAATTCCCATAACTCATTGTTGTTAATGGTCATTGATAAGTCATCATTATGTAATTATTTTTATAACTAAATGGTTGGGGTAGAACCATGTATTAATAGCCCCTAGTTTTGCTTAGTGGGTTAGTTGGTATTGTAATATTGAGACTTCATAATTTTATATGTGAATTATATATGAAATGAGAGAAATAACTTGTGTTGATTAACTACCTTATGTAATTTGGTTATGAATACAATGAAATCAATACTATTTTCTTCTTAGTTTGCACCCATCTTTTTCTATGATTAGTTTAGGGAATGAATGAATAATCAAGAGTTAGCCATGTAAAAAAGTATATATTTATAAATAAGTGCCTATTTGACCACCCTAACATAATAAAATAAATGAATACATCATCATGTGATGCAACCATTAAGAACTAGTCTTAGGGTGTCTTGGAGCCAACATATCCCTAATTCTAAAAATCAGGGCCCTTGAGATGTTTGAAACCTTATTATTTACCATTTTTTACTTACTCTAGGTTTTAGTAGAATTTGAAGATCATCCATTCTAATAAGGTGGGATTTTTTTATTTAAACCCTAGTGTGCTTAAATGCTTCTAACATTTTACCTAGTTTTGTAAGCAATGCAAGTTTCATGGAAAATACTAGTTTTTACCAAACAAAGATTCACTAGAGTTCTCCTAGAAATGGTTTAATAAATATTAACCTTGGTCCCTTCCTAAGAAACCCTGAGTTTAAAACCCTAGGTGTGAAACTCTAAAAATTTGAATTTAAATTTTGATGGGAATCATTTGGTAGGGATATTCAAGATAATATTTTAGACCTGAGCTTAATTTTATATTAAGGCTTAGTCTCATTTATTAATGTTACTAAAACTTAATATGAAATTAATAATAAGTACTTCAATATTATTTTAAATATCTTCAATTTTTCCTAACCACCCTATAGAATCCCTCGGCAAAGCCTACTTTTACTTTCATAAGTTGAGCCCTTTTAATTGAAATCTAGCCTAAGTCTTTATCCTAAGACCCCCTTTGTATTTATTAATATGAATTAGGCCTTATAATAAAGGATTAACCTAATTTTTATTAACCTAAGGTCCTAGTAAATAGAATTCATATTATAGGATCAAATAGCTCATGCTTGGTCATGTAAATTTATCTAATAATGCATGATTAAGAGAGATATAATGGTATGCACTTCATCACAGGTTTTGATCTGATGGTGCAAGTTAGGGATTAAAAGGTCAAATCTCTATCAATTTTATAAGTGAAAACCACTTTCACCTAACTACATCAGCAAGGGTCCCACATATTTAACATAGCCAATCATGTGCAAAGCCTTGGATCTCAATCTAATGGTTATCACTCTTCTAATCCAATGAAACACCTTGACTCCATGACCTTGGGAAGCTTCATGAAGGTACCATGTGGCACTCTTGAATTCAACCACAAGGACTTTGTGAACTTAAATTTGGCATTCGTGATCACATCATTTGACCTCCACAAGGACACCTATGATGTGAGCAAGACTATCAAATTTAAGTTAGATAAATATTTTTTCTTAGGCAAAGGGGGCATGTTCTAAGTTTTAATGGGTTATGTTTTCATTTTTTTGAATAAAATTAGGCTAAACTTATTTAACCTAAGTCTTTATTAAACCCTCAGACTAATTTAAACATCATGCATATTTTAGGACCCAATGGCCTCCACTTTCTCAAATGAATTATATCCAATGGTGTGAGGTCTTCAAACAAAACTTGGAAGGCCCAAAGACTTGACACATGGAGAAATCTCAGAGATAAGGGATTAACAGCATGATAATATGCTAGATGGCATAGTTATGGGACTAGAATCTTGTAATGAATAATAAAATAAAAGGCCCAAGATTGTAATCAATGGTTCATGTTGAAGCCATGGATCTTCATCTAATGGTGAGAAAAAAAAGGAAGAATTCAAAGGCCAATGACTAGTTCTAACTCGGACAAATATGAAAATTGCCATGAAAAGAAGCTAAATTGAGGCCATGTAGGATCCATATGGGCAAAAGGTAGCATAACTTGGATTTTTCCCACTTGAAAGTGTAAAATTATAAAGGCAAGTCTCAATTAGATCTTGAGACATGATTGAGCCAAATCCCACTCATCTCTACCATTAAATCTCACAAAAGAAACCTAAGCCTGCATAAAACGAATAATTATGAGTATTTGAATTATAATTGAAGCTTATTGATCAATTCTAAGGGCAAAAGAGGGCATCCAAAGGTTTTTATCAAGTCAGTGTTAATATTTTTAAAGGATTAAGAATCCATGGTAGTAAGAAGGCACTAATGGTGGGAAGAGGTCAAACTCTACCTTTCCATATACCATTTAGGTAGAATATTCAAGGATATAGAGTTAGACACTAAGTCATTAAACAATGGGTGTAATAAGTGGTTTGATCTCTTCACCATTGATGAAATGTAACCCCTCGCCCAAAATGAGAGAAGAATTGAAGTAATCAACATCAGATACAAGGACCTAGTAGCAGTACAATTAGTTGTTCTCTACCATGTGACTACCAAACTAGAGCTACTTCATTGTATAAATGTACTTGAAACTCTTTTTATTATTATAGAGTAGATGAGGACTAGATTATTAAGGATTACACTTCCAAGAGAGTAGTTTGTGTTTCACCTATAGCCTTTTAGGTTTACTATAAGATCCCTTGATCGCATGTGGATTTTCCCACAATTAAAGATTGGACCACCAAAAATGACCTAGATGTCATCCTTAGACCTTGGCTCAATCAAGGAAACTTTATTTTTAGAGACTTCCAAGGCAGAATTCTAATTTCCTAATTTAGGGAAGGGATTAGGATCATTATGACCCTAATAAATAGAATCTCTAGAGCTACCATAACTACCTATGTCAACACTACATGGGCCTCATATGTATACTTCCTTATTGAACAACAACTCACCCTTCCCATTATGGAAATGATGAGTATCCACCTTGGTAGTTAATTCAAAACCATAAAGAGAAACATTAGAAAATAATTTTTTAAGATGTCATATCTTCTTGATGTCTTAATGGCCTCCACCAAGTTCCCCCATATCAATAATTGGTCTCTTGACAATAGAATCTTAGTTTCTCACCACTATTCCAAACTCCAAATCTTCAAGCATAGAAACCGCATGAAATTCATTTGTGATGGCATCTATCTATCTTTGGTTGAGATTATCACGGACTTTCCCATGCCTAGGATGTACCCCCTAAT
Source organism: Torreya grandis (assembly GCA_037957365.1). NCBI lineage: Eukaryota > Viridiplantae > Streptophyta > Pinopsida > Cupressales > Taxaceae > Torreya > Torreya grandis. The sequence continues at coordinate 273,646 of JARHVA010003512.1, forward strand.
CAAGAGATATGTGGATATGATGGGTGATATATGGTACTATCTAGACTATACAGTGATAAGGATTGAAGGAACCATGTCCTCATCTTTCACATTACCTATCTATGTGACACCCAAGCTTGTCGAGCAAGAAATCATATTTCATATAATTAATGGGATTGATGGGGTTTACAAAGAAAATAAGAAGGGCATCTTCCATCCCTTCCCTCTCATAATTGGAAAGACCACACTACAATATTGGAATCAAATAGACATTATGTCCAAGCAAAGAGGAGCCTTTATCTTTCAAATGGATGAACTTAGAACATGGGACCCTATAGGAATAATAAAGAATCATTTTCAAGATAAGAAGATGTTTTAATAAGTATATGATCATCAACTTGGGGTATTTGAACACATTTAAACCAAGTTAAGCAATATTAAGTAGGTGTTAGAAAGGTTGAAAGAGTACAATGCCAAGATAGAGCATAAGTTGACACATAAGCAGAAGCCAATAAAGGACATTTGGAAAATGCACCCTCTTCAGAATCATTTTCTACCTTCTACCTCAAGACCATCTCAAGGGTATTCACAAGTAGAGGTGTCACCATGATAATCACCCCCTTAGATAGTTTTACCACCTCCTCAAGACCCTAGTAATAATAAATTAGAAGAAAGACTAGGAGAGGGAGCATCATCTTCAAGTCCTCCATAATAACCACCACCTCTATTGGAGTTTGTAGACATAGTGGCTCTTGATCCATTTGAAATAGTGGAAGAAGTATTCAAGGCTCTTGAAGACATATGGGTCAGATAAGGAAAAAATAGAGGAAGACCTTACCACCCAAATAGGGAAACTTGTAGAGGTCCCTAGATGATTGGAAGAGGCTAAGAAGGAGAAAGGGAAAGGGTATGAATTGGCTTTAGTCACAACACTCAACCAAAGGAAGAGGAAGGTTGAGTTGGCCCTTATTTCCATTAGTTATAAAAGGCCAAAGTTCCCCTTTATATACCCAACCCAAGAAATAAATTTATTTAGTGATGAATTCCCCATTCATGGGCTAGTCATTACTGATTGGTTCATATATTGGAGGTTAAAAAATATTCTTTTTATGGCCCATTAATGTGTATTAAGTAAAAGTATCAACATTTATGAGGACATCTAGCCCTAGATTATGTAAATGATGGAGAGAAAAGAGAGAAGAATAGTGGAAGAAAGAGGAGCTAGTGGCAAAAGAATGGATGCTCTTGGAGAATCTAGTGGAAACGAAGTGGAAATCCTAGAATCCATCAAGCTAACTGAGCTTACAACTACCATTTTATTCAATCCAAATACCAAAATCTTAGAGAAGATCACCACAAGGAAAGTTTTTGTGGGTACTACAAAGTTCACCTTTCAAAAGGTTGAACCTTTCATAGGCCAAACTCTAGTTTGAGGACAAGTAGTGGGAGAACAGACCATCTATTAGGAGGATTTGGAGATCCTAGTTAGAGCCTAATTAGCATAATCAATAGATGGAATTAGAGGATTGAATCAATAATTTGCCAACTTGAGGATGGAAAAGTAAAACCTTAATACCCAAGTCATCCTCTCTATTCTTGATGAAATGATAAATATTTTTGGTGAGTCCTTCTTTGATATGTTTGAGGTCTTGAAGGCCATGAAGTTTAGGCAAGATGCCTTTGTCCAACAAGCTCAAGTATCTAAGGCTTTGGCCATCTATCGGTAGTCTTTAGAGGACCATATTATTGAGGTCATCAATGTACAAGTAAAGAGATAGATCCCAAATTTTAGGACTATTAGTTAGGGACACTTAAGTGTCATCTTAGGTATTGTTGTTGACAATGTACAAGAATTGAGCACATGGCACAATGATGTCAATGAGCTCATAAGGGAGGATGAATCTTTGATCAGAAGGATTGAGAAACTCCTAGGAATAATTTTGATAGAGACTTCACAACCCACTACTATGTGGTTGATTGATGATAAAGAGCTGAAGAAAAGAGCCACTACCAACATCCAGTAGATAAGAGGGAGAATCCAAGTCCAATCTAGTAATGATAACCATAGAATAATGGATCTTATCTTCAATTTAGGAGAGAAGACAATATAGGTTTGGAACATCAAAGAGGTCATGCTGAGGAATGATAAAGAATTTGAGAATCTAGTAGATCAAGAAAATGAATGTTTGATGAATCCTATAGTAGATTTTGAGATGATTAACGAACAACATACTAAGGCTAAGGACATCCTACAAAAATGGCATCTAGGAGGCACACCACCAACCTAATAGAAGATTATATGCATTTTAAAATTGCATAATTTTTTTTAAAATGGAATATTTTATTGTATAAATATATTAAATTTTGTTAGCATATCTATTTTTTGGTCATTCCAATGTAGAAGGTCATGTGTATAATAGAATTGTCATACAAGGATAACTATCCTTAATGTAAGCATATGTATCTTGAAAACTGACTGGTACACCACCTATGTTTTCTATAAATAGGCAATGTTACCATGTTGTAAAGAGAGAGATTTTTGAGAAAAATTATATACTCACACCAATTAATATAGCTAAAGGAATTCTATAAAGACTATTTATTTGGTTATATTTATAGTTGTAGCTTTTCTCTCAATTGTTAGTCTAGATCTCAAATTTGAATGGTTTCTTTAATTACTAAAATATATTAACTCATTTATAGGGTTTCTAATTTGTTATTTTCTAGTTTATTTTGAGATATCATGACTTTCTTTGCTTTAATTTGTTTTATATCAAAGATTTGCATCAACTATTTAGATATAGAAATAAAATATTAATAGTAAACCTAATTCTTACTTGTAATTTCAATTTATCCATAGAAATTGGTATGGTTTGTAATGGAAATTGAGATATAGATATTTTACATTATATACTAGTTTAGATATATGTTTAAGAAATTAAAACTTTTTCATAATGTTTGAGGTAAAGATTTGCAATCACATTTTTTTCCTTTATTCCTTACCCTCTCCTCCTTTCTCTTTTTTTACAAAGATCTTCACTATAGCTTAAATTTCACTATAAATATCCATTTAGTTTAGTATACCATCAATATTTGACTAAGAAACTATCAGTAAGACCAAACCAAGGTGGCTCCCAACCATTGATTAATATAAATTTGTGGAACAATATACTTTGCTCTATTTCTATTTCACCATAGGCATCATAATTTCTAAATCCCTGTAACTCATGAAATAAATTTTTGGAATTATAAAATGAGTAACATTTTTTTAACACTAAAATCACATGTGGTACATTTTAAAACATCAATAGGAGAAGCTCTATTGGTGCTCGAAGGAGGGCATTGATGCTAATTAGTCAAGAATTGGTGTCATCTTTACGCTTTTGGGTAGATCTTTGATCCCAAGTGTAAATATTAGCAGTCTTGGAGGTTTTTGACATATATTTGTGCTTTTTTAAGGCAAATATCAAATTTATTTGAGAAATTATTGCTAATCTGGTAAATAGATATTTGAATTTAAAGATCTATAATAGTTGAAATTAGAACAACTTATTTTGATCAAAGATTAGGTGATCACTCATAGATTTTAGTTCATCTCAATCTCAAACTTGTAAATATCAATTATATTTTCATAATAGGATGCATCCTCAACCTAAATTTGTGTAAATTTGATGTCCTTTATCATTTTTATGTAGATATTTTTAGAATTAGCCTAGTTTGCATGTTTAGTCCTTGTTTCTTGTAAATATTAACTTGATCCACCATATTTCAAACAAGATCTCAAATATTCAAGTTGAAATTACCTATAATTCACACTAGATCATGCTAAAAAATAAGAGAGCCTTTACTTAAGCTACAAAGTCATAAAAAAACTAGGCATGATAAAGGTAGATGAAGAATTTCCAAGTCTTTATCTACTTATCCTATTAAAGGGACCTTTGCATTTAGACCACATATAGGTATGTCTTGGCTAGGGAGTTCCACCATTAATGCACAAAGGGTATTCCATGATTTACCATGTAATCTTGAGATTTTTTTCCCATATTTAGTCCTACTAGTGTTGTAACTATGGAATAACATGTTAAGTCTTTTAAAGATGCTTTGAAGTTATTAAAAGTCATACACGAGGATGTAACATGTAGACTATTTCCCTTTACTTTTAAAGATGCAATGTATGAATGGTTCCTCAATTTTCTTGATGACTGCATTACCTCTTCGAATGATTTCAACACCATTCTCATTAATCAATTTGGTAATATTATTAGTCCTTGTGTCATTTATCATCAATTCACAACCATCAAGAGAGATTATAGTGAGCCTATAAGGTATTTCAATGCCATATTATAAAAAATGTATAGTAGGACTAAGTATCCTTACAAACCTAATGATGTTCTAGACCTAGATAATATAAGGATGTAGTAGATGATATGACTTATGTATTTCTAAAAAGATTTATCCTAGTTATAGCTTAATTAGCCCAAGCCTATTCTGAGGAAGTGGTTATCAATGATCAAATGCAACCATAGGTCCAAATGTCTTACTCCATTCCAAATTTTAACCCATATATACCTACTTTGAACCCTTTTCCAAATAATAAACAAAACACCCCAACTCTTAATCATATCCCAACCCTGAACATATTGCCTACTAATTAAGTTGCTCTTAATCAAAATCTGGGATTCCTGAGTCACCAAGCTACTAATGGATCTTCTAATAATGATCAAAAGGCCTTAATACCAACTTTTGTTTTAATAAATAATCAATTTCACAATTTTGAGACCCTTAAGAACAAAAATGAATCTATATTGAAAATGGTCTAGAAGCTCAGTACTGATTTCCTTTAGTTGCAAAAATAAGTTGGTAATATTGATGAAAGTTCTAGAAGTAACTTTACTTTCCAAAATTTAAACAAACCAATAAATAGGTTTTATAATGATAGCTTATATAATAACAAGGCTAATGAGCCCTCTATTAGTAGAAAAACAATGGATATTAATCTCATAGACATTGCCTTGCCTAACTATTGTAGAGTGCATGCCACTGCCAAACATGGTGAGATTGATTGTATTTAATTATGCAAAGCCTTTGAATCTTTATAGGAATAAATAGATACATTTGAAGTGGTCCCTAATAGGGATAGTGTTACAAATTCTTCTGGCTCTATGTCTTAAAACTAGGTCCACATGGTAGAAACCTTCCAAGTCCCTTTTCAAGAAGATAATGAACATGAGAATATTCTTGAAGAGATTAAATCATTCCAATAATTCTTAAATACATACCCTCTAAGTAATATGGATAAGAATCAACCTTTGACAACTTCAACTCCTCCTAATAACTATGGGACCCCTCTTGATACTACTTTAAGGAATAACCCTAAGCCATCTAAAGGAAGTCCCTTTAAGCCTACTACTAATTTACCAAACAAGACTAGATATAACATTGTTGAAGACATGAAGAAAATCAAGGCCAATATTACCTTCCATGAGTTAACTCAAATTAATGAACAAAGAGACTTATCATTAGAGTCTTTATCTAAAAACTTGGGAAGCCACCCATGATTGATAGTGCACATGTAACCATGCAAGAGGCCAAGGGAGAATCGCCCCCATTCCTTCTCATAATAAAGATATTTGGTAAAAACCTCCATAAGTACCTTCTATATTATTGGGTTTTAACCAATATCATGCCTAAAGGAATATGTGAATAATGAGGACTAGCTCCATTCAAGTCTAATAGGGTGGTTACCCAATTGGACAAGTAAAAGTTCAAAGTCATTGGGGAATTATTAAATGTACACATGTAGTTGGCCAGTGAACCCATAGTGCAATAATTAAATTAAATTCAATTAGTAGACATTCCCAATTCATATGGACTACTTTTAAGTAGAGAGTGGACCAAATCCTTGAATTGATATATGTTTACAAATTTTTCACACTTATGGCTACCTTGGAAGGGTGTCCCAAATTAGATAAGAGTGGAAAGAGAACTAAGGATGAGACATATTATAACTAAGTACAATGTTGTTAATGAAAGGGTGGACTTTATTTATTCTAACTTAGGAGTCTTTACTTTAGAGACTAAAAAATTAGCTAGTTCCCAAGACACTCCTACTATACCTAGTTTACGGAAACTTTATGTTGATGGTGATAAATGCAAGTTTGGATCTAGATTTAATATTGATTTAATAGACCCTACTGATAAATAATATCATACATATTATAGAATACAATTCCCATGCACCAATAACCTGGCTAAATATGAGGCTCTCATTTTGGGGTTACAATTTGCTATTGAAAACAAAGTCAAAGAGATACTAGTTTGTGGGGACTCTAAACTTGTAGTCAGCCAAGAGAGAATCAAGTATCAATGAAAAATATCATATCTCAAGAGGTATAAATTTATATTTTGGGACATAATCGATTCTTTTGAGGCATTCAACATCCTCTCTATCCCTAGAGATGAAAATAAAGCTATTGATGGATGGATTCTACTGTAGCTAACCTCATGCCAAATAAAAATTCTCCTAACTTCAGTATTAAGCTAGTAGCCTAACCCTCAGTCCTAGATAATGTGAACCACTTCCAAGTCTTTAATGATGATCAATAGATCCTAGAATTCATGACTAACTCAAGAGATTTCGAAGCTCATACTATTGATGAATCTGATGAGGATACCCCTAAAAGGAAATTTAGAGGAAAGGTCATCCAGTTGAGTGATAATAAAATAACTAAATGGATGGTTTCACTATAAATAATGTTTGACCAAGACAAACTCACTAAAAATCCTAAGATCCCCAAATTAAATGGGAAAGACTATAATGCAGTAAATATTGGACCCCAAGATCAACCCCAGTAGGTTAATGTGGAGAAGGCTTGCACAAAAATGGAGAATGAAAGGCTAGAGAGTTATTCACTATATATAAGGATGTATTTTCCTAGTCTTATAATGATCTAAATATCTTTGATCTAAGGGTTATAACTCATACTATACCCCTCAAGGAAAGTTGTAAACCCTTAAGGTTAAAATAGAGTCTTGTTAACCCTATCTTAGAACCCATGATATATGAAGAAATCAAGCAGATATTGGATTTAAGGGTTGTGTTTCCCATTTGACACTCCACTTGGGTTACCAATCTAGTTCCAGTCAAAAATAAAAATGGTGAAATTAGGTTATGCATTGACTTCAAGAACTTGAACAAAGCATCTAAAAATGACAATTACCCCTTGCCCTCTCTAGACCAAGTGATATAGGTTGTTTCAAGATCAGCCATGATGTCTTTCCTTGATGGATTCTCAATGTATAAACAAGTGTTAGTTGATAGGGAAGATAGAATGTAGACAACCTTTACCACTAAGTGGGGGAACTTTTACTTGCACTTATAAAAGGATGCCCTTTGGGTTGATCAATGTAGGGGATACTTTTCAAAGAGCCATGGACCATGCTTTCTATAATTTAGTTGGAAAATGTATCATAATATACATGGATGACCTAACATTATTATCCAAAAATATAGAATATCATTCCACACACCTTTAGTAAGTATTTTAGAGATGCATAAGGTATGGTATTTCTCTTAACCCTAAGAAAATCATCTTTTGTGTTACTAAAGGGAACTTGCTAGGTCATGTTATCACTAAGGATGGGATCTCTGTAGTTCTAAAAGGGTGGAATCCATCTCTAAGATAGAGCTTGTAAATAGTCATAAATAACTAAAGACATTCTTTAGCAAGATAAACTTTGTGAGGTAATTCATCTAAGGGTTTGTTGAGATTGTCAAACCATTGAATGGCATGCTTAAGAAGGATTCCAAGGTTACTTAAAATGAGGATTCCAAGAAAGAATTTAATAGCATAAAAGAATCAATTAGTCAAGCTCTAGTACTGATAAGTCTAAACTTTTCAAGGGACTTTGATTTGTACTCATTTGTTTCTAATCACACCATAGTAGTAGTCCTAACTTAGAAATTTGATAGGAATGATCACCTAGTTACTTTTATGAGTACCAATTTCAATGGTGATGAACTAAATTATTTTGTGATTGATAAGCAAGCATATGCACTAGTGAAAGTAATAAAGAAGTTTAGGCATTAAGTCCTTAGGAACAAAGTACATTCTATCTTATCAGACCCTACCACAAAACTCATGTTGAGTCAAAATGAATTGGGTGAGTATAGAGGTAAGTGGATGTCAATTCTATAGGAATATGATATAGAGATGAAAAATACTAAGTTGGTAAGGTGTTAAGGCCTTATCCAAATGATTTCCAATACCATTTCCAAGCTACATATCATGTAGAGTTGAATAACAAGACTTCCATCCCAATGAGTGGTATGATTCCTTGATTCACTTATTGATTAATGTTGTTTGTCCTCCAGGACTTACAATAGAATAGAAGGAGAGCCTTAAGACTCAAATATTATCACTATTTGATCAAGGATAGAGTATTATATAGAAAATACTTTTAATGAGTCTATTTAAGGTGTGTATCCAAATAAGAAACTTCTCAAATCATGAGTACTTTCCATGAAAATCTAGGTAGTGGACATCTATCAAGAAGAACAATATCCCAAAAAATCATCAAGGCTAGTTATTATCAGCATACCATTTACAAGGATGATCACAAGAATGTGAGGGAATGTCATTATTATCAAATATTTATCACTAAAGAATCAAAGATAGTCATGGATTCTCAACCAATTTAATTGACAAGCCCTTTACACAATGGGGATTACATTTCATAAGAGTGATTAACCTTTACTCTTTTGAAGGCCACAAATATGTCCTAACTACTATATACTATTACACAAGGTGTACTAAAGCTATAGCCACAAAATAATGCAAGATAGAAGAAGTGAACCAGATTTGGAATCCCAGTCTCTTTGGTGTGTGATAATAGATCAACCTTTGTGTCCATAAATATTATTGAATATGATTATTATAATGGCATTTCTCTAAATTTTTATTCAAATCATTACCCCTAGGGAAATGGAGTTTTTGAATCCACTAACAAGAATCTAATCAAGGAAATCAAAAATTCAAATGAAGACAAACCTAGGTCTTGGCATAAAATCCTCATATATGCTCTATGAGTAGATAGGATCATAATTAAACAAGCCTTAAAGGCATCACCATTCCTATTGGTGTATGGCCATGAATTTTTTTTCTACCACCCTTAATTTGCCCACATTCAGATTTATGCAGGAATAAATTAAGGAGAGCCAAGAGAATACAAACTTTAGGTTGTTAGACATCATTCAAATGGAAGATGCAAGGGAGGAAGCCTTTGATAACTTTAGAAATAATCAAACCATAGTCAAAATATGCTTTGATAAAAGGTCAAAAGTGAAAGTATTTAGATAGGGATTCTTAGTCCTCCTTTGGGACAAAGCATCTGAACCCAAAGGCAAGCATGGAAAATTCACACCTATATTGGATTGGCCCATATTAGATTATTGACACACTTGAAAACAATACTTTCAAGTTGAAAGACCTTCAAGGAGTATATTTCACCTTACCCAAGAATGGGCATTATCTCAAGCATTACTTGGATGCAGATCCACTAGGAGAATTCATGGAATAAAATCTATAAGACTATTTAAGTTAGAGTAGGTAGGCTAGTTAGTTTCTTTTCTTCTACTCTTTCTTGTTATGTTTATATATATATTTGTTTACCTTTTTTATTTCTTATTATTGATTTCCTTAGTTCTTCTATTTTTATATTTTATCTTTGTTCCTTGGCTTTAATTAGCCTTTCCATAGGTAGTCTAGTGCTCAAAATATCTTGTCTCCCTAAAATTCCCAAAGTTTCACTAATTACAGTGTGAAACCTATACATATGATGACCACAAACCTGAAATTTAAGCTCAGTGCTATAACATAAGGAAAATGGTAAAGGCCAATGAAGAGATCCCTTATTTTATGAAAACTTAGACATTATTGGGATTTGAATATGGTTTTTAGAATAATTATACTTATGAAATAAAGTTTAGTTTATTATGATAAAACCATGTTTGCATTAAATAAGACATCCTTTTGTGGGACAATGGTAACAACCACAGGTGATTTTATGAAATCAAAACATTGGGATATAATCATTAAACCTACCTACCTTGGTTTCTAACCTTTTTAAAAGAATTAAATATATGTCAAAAGACACACAAAAATAATAATAATAAGAATTCAATGCAAAATCTAAAGCTTTTCAAGCATAGGTGATTTGGGTAATCTCCATCAGGGATATGGACAACTGGCTGGAAGTGGAGCAAGGTCTTGAGTGGATCCAAAGGAATCTCTATTGAGGCTATATATGCCTAACTAGTAGTAGAGCAATGCCCAAGCCTTTTTGAACTAAAAAAATAACCCCCTTAAATGCCTAAATAGGCCTACTATCCAATGCTAATGATTAAGGGCATGAAACTTGGAAATTGGTCCTTGAATCCCATGGTAAATAGTAAGTGAAATCAAAGCACACACACGACATGACTATGTCCTTGTAGTTTAAATTCAATTTTGTAGATAAAAATATTATTTCAACCATGAATGGACCTCTAATGATGACATAGATCCATTAGAGTAAAGGACCTAATTATTAAGCTAAACCAGTCTCTAGGTTCTAACATTTGGTTATGTTTCCCGTGTGAGTCACCATTTGTTGGGGCCAACATACCCCTAATTCTAAAAATTTGGACCCTTGATATGTTTGAAACCTTGATATGTTCTAATTTTGCCTTACTCTTAGGTTTTAGTATAATTTGAAGATCATCCATTCTGATAAGGTTGTATTTTTTAATTAAACCCTAGTGTGCTTAAATTATTCTAACATTTTACCTAGTTTTATAAGCAATGCAGGTTTCATGGAAAATACTAGTTTTTACCAGGTAAAGATTCACAAGAGTTATACTAGAAATATTTTGCTAAATCTTAACCTTAGTCCCTTTTGATAAATCTTGAGTTTAAAACCTTAGGTGTGGAACCTTAAAAATTTGAATTTAAATTTTAGTAAGAATCATTTGGCATGGATATTCAAGATACTATTTTAGACCTGAGCTTAATTTTATATTAAGGCTTAGCCTAATTTATTATTGTTACTAAGTCTTAATATGAAATTAATAATAAGTCCTTCAATATTATTTTAAATATCTTCACTTTGTCCTAACCACCCTGTAAAGTCCCTCAACAAATCCCCTTTTTAATTTCCTAATTTAATCCCTTTTAATTAAAATCTAGCCTAAGTATTTATCCTAAGACCACCTTTGTAATTATTAATATGAATAGGGCCTTATAATAAAGGCTTATCTTAAGTTTTATTAATCTAAAGTCCTTATAATAAAGGATTTGATTAAGTTTTATTAACCTAAGGTCCTAACATAAATAGCATGCATCTTTCAAGATCTGCTGGCCCACACTTGGTCATGCAAATTGATCCAATGATGCATGATTAAGGGAGATCCAATGGTCTACAGTTCATCACAGGGTCTAATCCAATGATGTGAATCAAGAATTTAAAGGTCAAAGCTTTATAGAGTCACTAAGTGGCAACCAATCACACCTAAATATGTTAGCAAGCATCCCACATATTTAATGTAACCAATGATGTGTAAAGCCTTAGATATTGATCCAATAGCTATCACTCTTTCAATTTGATGAAGCATATTGAGTCCATGACCCTAGGAAGCTTTATCAATATGCCATGTAGTACTCTCACATTCGACCATAAGGAGTTTGTGAACTTAAATTTGATGTCTGTGCTGATATCATTTTACCTCCATAAGGACACCAATGACATGAGCAAGACCATCAAATTTAAGTTAGACATATTTTTACCTAGGCAAATGGGACATGTTCTAAGTTTTACTTGGTCATGTATTTATTTTTTCAAATAAAATTAGACTAAAATTTTTTTACCTATGATTTTATTGAACCCTCAGACTAACATAAACATCATACATCTTGTAGGACCCAACAACCTAAACTTGTTCACACCAATTAGATGCAATGGTGTGAGGTCTTCAAGTATAACTTAGAAGGCTCAAAGGCTCAACACATGGAGAAATCTTGGAGATAGGGGATCAATGATGTGACAATATGCTAAGTGGCATTATTTTAGGACTAGAAGCTTGTAGTAACCAATAAGATAAAAGGCCTAACATTATAATCAATAGTCTACATTGAAGTCATAGATCTTCATCTAATAGTGTGAAACAAAAGGAAGAATTCAAAGGCCAATGACTAGTTCCCACTTAGACAAATATGAAAATTTCCATGAAAAGAAGTTGAATGGAGGACACATAGGATCCACATGGGCAAAAAGTGGTAGAACTTGGATTTTGTCCACCTAGAAGTGCAAAAGTATAAAGGCAAGTCAAAATCAGATCTTAAGACATGAGTGATCCAAATTCCACTCACTTGTGCCATTAAATCTCAAAAAAAAAACCAAATCTTGCATAAAAAGAAGAATTGTGAGTGGCCAAATTACAATTGAAGCTTATTGATTAGTTTTAAGTGCAAAAGAGGGCATCCATAGGTTTCTATCAAGTCAATGCTAATATTTTTGAAGTATTGAGAATCTATGGTAGCAATAAGGAAATAATGGTTTGAAGAGGTAAAAATCTACCTTTCCATAGACCATTTAGGTATAATCTTCAAGGATATAGAGTTGGACACTGAGGCATTAAATAATGGGTAAAAGAACTAGTCTTATTTCTTCTTCACCATCAATGAAATGCAACCCCTCACCTAGAATGAGATAAGAATTAGAGTAATCAACATCAAATATAAGGACCTGATAGAAGTATAATTGGTCGATCTCCACCTTGTAGCTAAAAAACTAGAGGTACTTTATTGCATAGATGTAATTGCTTCTCTTTTTATAAATTGTAGAGTAGATGAGGACTAGACTGTTAGGAATAACAGTTACAAGAGAGTAGATTATGTTTCCCCTATAGACTTTGAGGTTTATTATAAGCTTCCTTGGTCCCATGTGGATTTTCCCACAATTAAAGATTGGACCACCAAAAATGACCTAGATACCATCCTTAAACCTTGGCTTAATCAAGGAAACTTTATTTTTAGAGACTTCCATTATATAATTCTAATTTCCTAATTTAGAGAAGGGATTAGGGTTATTATGACCTTACTAAATATAATCATTGGAGTTTTCACAACTACCTATGTCAACACTACGTATGTTTCATATGTTTGCTTCCTAATTGAACAATAACTTACCCCTCCCATTAGGGAAATGAAAAGTATCCACCTTGGAAGGAAATTCACAACCATCAAGAGAAAGACCAATAGATAATTTTTCATGACATCCTACATACTTAATGCCTTGCTAGCCTCAACCAAGTTCTTCCATATCAAAAATTGGTCTCTTGTAGTAGAATTTCAGTTTCTCACCACTACTCCCAACTCCATATCTTTAAGTATAAAAACCACATGCAATTCATTTGTGATGGCATCTATCCATCCTTAGTTGAGGCTATCATTGGATTTCCCATGCCTAAGATTCATCCCATTATCAAGACATATGTGGAGATGATGGGGATGTATAGTAGTATCTAGACTGCGTAATGATAAGGATTAAAGGAAACATGTCCTCACCCTTTAGATTACCTATCTATGTGCCACCCAAGCTTGCTGAGCAAGAAATCACCTTCCATCTCATTAAATAAATTTATGGGTTTTGTAAATAAAATAATAAGGGCCTCCTCCATCCCTTCCCTCTAATAATTTGAAGGACCACACTACAATATTTGAAGCAAATAGATATTATGTCCAAGCAAAGAAGAACATTTATCTTCAAAATGGATTAAATTATAATGTGGGACCATAGAGAAATAGTAAATAAACACTTACAAGATAAAAATATGTTTAAATAGGTATATGAGCATCAACTTGGGGTCTTTGACCATATTTACACCAAGGTAAGTGATTTTGAGGAGGTATTGGAAAAGTTGAAAGAGTCTAATGCCAAGCTAAAGCACAGGTTAGCACATGAATAGAAGATAACAAAGGACATTTGGCAAATGCACCATATTCAATAACATTTTCTACCTTCTACCTCAAGACCATCTCAAGAATCTTCACAATTAGAGTGTCACCATCACAAACACCCCCTCAAATAGTTTTGTCACCTCCTTAGGACCCTATTAAGAAAAAATTGAAAGAAAGATAAGGAGAGGGAGCATCATGTTTAGGTTCTCCATAATAACCACCACCTCTCATGGATTTTCTATAAATAGTGGCTCTTGAGCCATATGAGATAGTGAAGAAAGTCTTCAAGACTCTCAAAGACATATATGAGTTAGATAAAGAAGAAACAAAGTAAGACCTTACTGCTCAAATAGGGAAACTTGCAGAGGCCCCTAGACAATTAGAAAAGGTTGAGAAGGAAAAAAGGAAAGGTCATGAACTAGATTTAGTCACAAAAACTAGGTAAATGAAGAATAATGTTGAGTTGACTCTTATCTCCACCATTTTTAAAAGGAGAAATCTCCCCTTTGTACACCTAGCCCAAGAAATAAATTTATTCAATGATGAATTCCACATTCATGGGATAGTCATTCCTAATTGGTTCATATATGGGAAGTTATAAAATATTCTTGCTATGTCCCATTCATGGGCATTAACTAAAAGTATCAACATTGATGAGGACCTCTAACATTAGATTGTGGGAATGATGAAGGAGAAAAAAGAGAGAAAAATATTAAAAGAAAAAGGAGTTGGTGGAAAGAGAATGGATGCTCCTAGAGAATCTCGTGAAACTAAAGTGGAAATCCCAAAAGCCATCCAGCTAACTAAGCCTACCACTACTATTTCCTTTAATCTAAATACCACAAGTTTAGAGAAAATCACCATAAGGAAAGTTGTGGTGGGTACTGAAGTGTTCACCTTCCAAAAGGTTTAACCTTTCACAAACCTAACTCTATTTAGATTACAAGTAGTAAGAGAACATCCCATCCATCAAGAGGATGTAGAGAGCTTGGTTGGAGCCCAATCAACATAGGTAAATCTTGAAATTAGAGGATTGACGTAATATATTACTAACTTGAGGATGGAAAAGCAAAACCTAGAGACCCAAGCCATCCTCTTTATTCTTGATGAAATGATAAATATGCTTAGTGAGTCCTTCTTTGATATGTTTGAGGTGTTGAAGGCCATGAAGTTTAAGTAGGATGCCTTAGTGAAATAAGCTCAAGAAGATAAGGCTTTGGTCATCTAAGGTTAGGATTCAAAGGACCAAATTATTAACCTCATCTATATAAAAGTAAAGAGACAAATTCCAAACTTTAAGACTATTAGTCTAGGAGACTTAAGTGCATTCCTAGGTATTATTTTTGACAAGGTGTAAGAATTGAACACATGGCACAATGATGTTAATGAGCTCATAATGGAGGATGAATCTTTGATTATTAGGATTGAGAAACTCCTAGGAAAAATATTAATAGAGCCTTCATAACCCACTACTATGGTGTTGACTGATTAGGAAAAGTTCAAGAAAAGAACCAATACTAGGATCTAGGAGATAAGAGGGAGAAGCCATGGCCAATTAAGAAATTATAACCATAGAATAATGGATCTCATATTCAATTAAAGAGAGAAGATAATAGAGGCTCAGAGCATTAAAGAGGCCATGCTAAGGAATGGCAACGAATTTAACAAACTTGTAGATCAAGAAAATGAATGTATGATGAATCCTACAGTGGTTCTTGAGATGATCAATGAACAACATACTACGTCTAAGGACATCTTACAACAATGACATCCAAGAGTCCCACCACAAACCCAATATAAAATTATATACATTGTAATTCTTGCATACATTTCATAAAAATGGAATATTCTATTGTATAAATATATGCTATTTTTTTAGAATATATAGTTTTAGATTAGTCCAACGTAGAAGGTCATGTGTATAATAGAATTGTCATACAAGGACAATTATCCTTAATGTAAGAATATGTATCTTGAGAATTGATTGGTATGCCACCTATGTTTTCTATAAATAGGCAATGTTACCATGTTGTAAAGAGAGATATTTTTTTATCAAAATTGTATACTCACACTAATTAATATAGATACAAGAATTCTACAAATATTGTCTATCTGGTTGTATTGATAGTTATAGATTTTCTCTCAATTGTTAGTCTAGATCTTAAATTTGAATGGTTTATTTAATTCCTAAAATACATTAACTCATTTACAGGGTTGTTAATTTGTTATTTTCTAGGTTATTTTGAAATATCATGATTTGCTTTGATTTAATTTGTTCTATATCAAAGATGTGCATCAACTATTTAGATATAGAAACAAAATATTAAAAGTAAACTTGATTCTTACTTGTAATTTCAATTTATCCTTAGAAATTGGCATGGTTTATAGTGGATATTGATATCTATATATTTTAAATTATAGATTTGTTTAGATGTATGTTTAAAAAACTAAAACTTTGTCATAATGTTTGAGGTAAAGACTTTCAATGACATTTTCTTCCTTTCTAACTTACTCTCTCCTCTTTTCTCTTATTTTACAAAGATATTCACTATAGCTTAAATTTCACTATAAATATCTATTTAGTTTAGTATAACATAAATCTTTGACTAAAGAACTCTCAATAATGCTGAACCAAGGTGGTTCTCAACCACCAAATAATATAAATTTTTGGAACAATCTACTTTGCTCTATTGTTACTTCACCACAACCATCATAATTTCCAAATACCTATAACTCATGACTTAGATTCTTGGAATTCTAAAATGAGTAGTGTTTTTTGAACACTAAAAGCACCTATGATATTATTTTCACTTAAACTTGTATCTTTTAAGGAGATGAAAAGTCTCTAATAATTCAAGTGGCCTAATGAAACCACCATAGGGCTATGGGTGATCTAAATTTGAAGTGGATCTCTTGATTAATGCTTGTTCCCTTGATGTACCACTATAGATCAAACCTAATACTAAATTTTGGGGGTGAAATGGAAGAAGGATAACTAAAAAAAATATAATATACGGGAGGTGATACACCAAATATATAGTCTACTCACACCACTTACAATGCACTTGAAACCAAAGATAATCCCACACATATACTTCATTCAACTAAACACTCCTCTTCTAAAATAATTTTTCAAGCATGCGGTCTTATAGAGAGTCTAGGCTAGGAAAAATTACATAATAGGTATTCTATAAATACTAATGAATAAGATACTTACTATACTTACAATCCATATTCGACACTTCTTGTTAAACTAAAAAAGATAGCTTTCAAACACACAAGACACTAGGAAGAGTAACATGTGAAGGTAAAAAAAATACACTTGCACAAGACCAAAAACCATAACATGCACTTGGTGAAATATTGAATGAGGTAAAAATATCATTATTAATTAGTTCAAGGAAAAAATTGAGTAGGGATTCACCATACTCAAGTGGAGAGATCTGTACAATAGCCAAAAAGGCTAGAATATATAACAATTATGAGAGGAGAGAGAGAAGGTGAAGTTCAAGAGTCACTAAGACATTTTTTAAGAAATAAAAAGGAGTTATAAAATCATATATTTATACATGAGATAGGTCCTATAAGGAAAATATGGAAAAATGTTTCCCAAGTCATTAAACTCCTTCATATGTGGTGTAGATTCTCTTGTGCTTGCATAAGAAACTATTTTCATGATTTGCCTTCACAAATATCCTTATCCAATGAATAGGGTTATGTCTGATGATTGATATAAAGTATAGTGGTTACTAAAAATCCCCTATATTAATTATAATGGTTCTTAATCATCCACATTATTTTGTCCATGAGCAATCATCCTTGACAGTCACAAGTAACTCCTTCCCATGCACCTTCCACACTTGGCATTAAAAATCCTTATAATTTTGCAATTTTGTCCATGAAAAAGGAGTTATGACACGTTTCAAGAGTTTCCAAGTCATCAGGTTCATCAATCAAGCCTTAAAAGGCTTACTAACTAGAGTTTCATTATTTCACTAAGTGTTTACTCCTCATTTATTGTGACTAGCCGAGATGAGGAAGATGGTAGGCACACTTGGGAGATTGGATAACTCAATATATGAACATGGAGACTTATAAAAATTCCTAATATCTCTCCCAAAGGTGGTTGCATCTTTTAAAATTTATAAATACCTACAAAACACACAAATTTGTCAAAATAAGCCCTATTATACCTCTTTTGTATAGTTAGGGTAAAATTAAATTACATGGGATAGGACCTTATATAGTATCCTATAGATCCAAGTTGGATTCATGGTTAATATATCCCATTTGGATGCTCCATTTGCTTCATCTTTTCCATCAGGTATGAGTTGGAATTTGTGAGGGTTTTAAAGAGGTTTTAGGTCTTAGCCTTTGCTCATAAATACCATATGATAGATTTATAAAATAATACCACTAGGATAATATTATCTACCCTCCCTAACATCTACAAACACCTTATACCACCATGAAAAGTATCATGAATGTTCTAAGCATCTCAAGATCGCCACTCATGCCATTTCTGAGCATTTTATAGGCCTATGTGCACTTTAAGAAAATAAATGGATTTTTTGTGGACTCCCATAAATATTTAAGGCTTCAAAACTTTTATAAATATCTCAAAAACATGTTTCAGTCATTATAATAGCTCATTAAGATCTATAAATTAAAATACCCCCTTTTAAAACTAGGCATAGACCTTGTTCAATAGGCATGTCTACACTTTTGAGAAAAATGACCCTTGTTGACACTTTACATGAATTTAAATAGTTTTAACAAATAATTTATATCCTCATGAACATGATTTAGATAATTATAATTCTTTCCAAATTCTAGGACTAAAAGTGGCTCCCTATTTAGAGTTAGACTTGTACCTTGTCTATTAGGTCTGGTCGCAAACCTAGTTGCCCAGACCACCCTATTTGACCTCATAGATTATATCAATTTTTACCATTTATTAAACATTTTAAAGATTAAAAAATCATATTTATTGGTTTTTAAACCTTTTGGTTCATGTTTTTATCCCTTACTCCAAAAATGTAGGCTTTATGCAAAGGGAAAAGTGCCTTGCCTTTGAGATAGAAAAAAGGCATCTTGTCCTATTTTATCATCAAAGTTAGATATTTATGGGATTATAAAACTAAAAAGGATGATATTTACCAATATTTACCTCTTTTTTATGATTTTAGACCCTTTAACTTACTCAATTTCTTAGGCATACTTTTCAAGGAAACTACTTGTAGGTTTTGTGGAAGTGGACTATGTAAGTATGATTTAAGCTCCTTGTATACTCAAAATGTATCATGGTATCTTCATGATTTTGTATTAATAAAAATTAGTGTTTGATACTATTCAATAATCTCTCTAAAAACATATGTTCCTCACATTCCTACACTCTAAGACTGACCATCCAATCCTTGACTGTGACTATATTTTCCTCCACAGTCACACCTTTAGGTGTCTGTTGCATGATATAAGGACTAAACATAGTGTTAAAAAATCCATTTGAAATATTATAATTTTATCCATCCATTATAAAAGTTACCCATCATGTTTATGCCCTTTGGTGTACCCTTTATGATATAGAATTCATGAGATGATGGTTATGACTGACTGTGTTAAGCATAGATTGTGTTTCTCACTTTAGGGATTATACCTGTAGGTTGGTTTAGACTCAAATTTGATTTTTAATTATGTTCATTATTTTTTTTGAAACTTAATTGAGGTTAAAAATGGGTATGTTCATTAATTTTTTTGAAACTTCCCTGAGGTTAAAAAGGGTAAGTCATCTTCCTTCACCTATATGGTTCATTTGGGCTCAAAATATGCCTTTCACTTTTGGTTGGGATATTTCTCCTTGAGACCTTATTATAGGTCACTATTAAGCTTTGTGTTAAGATTGAAAATGATTAAAGACTCTTCTAAAACCTCCATCTTGTCTCAAATTTTTTTAGACCTATCTACTTCATCCCATGTTATAGGAGTATCTAAATACATCTCTTTTAGGTCACTACTGGACTGAGATAGTTGTCTTTAAACTCTTGCCTATAGGTGAAGATATCTATGTTTAAGACCTTATTTATGATGCTTTAACTCTCCTTGAAGTCTTATAGTCACAAAAACAAATTTTTTACCTTTTACTCACCTTGAATGCTTAAAAACAATGTCAAAACATCAATTATTGACTCACTATCTGATACCTCTGCTATAGGTACATCATTTGGCATTGTGTACAAATAGGGTATGGGTTTGGGGAGTCAAAATAGTGCTCTATCATCCTTAAAGGGTAACTATAAATATGCATCTACAAGTTCCTTGAAGAAATTTTTCTACATTAAAATGAAGGCATGGGAGGTTGTTTTAGGTAGATGAATATATGAAGGTACATATAAATGTGATGAGACAAGTATTCAATTCATAAAATGATAAATAAATGTTCAAATGTCTATATTTCTCCTCACTATTAGCATTCACAATTGTATGACCACCTATAAGTGGCCTGAGTAGAGGATGTAGAGGTCACAGGGAGAATTTGGAACTTTATAAGATAATCCTCTTGTTTTGACATAGTGGAATAGCATGAATTTTTTTAAAGAGGTAATAGATTAACAAGATGAGGTGGAAACATGTTTGAAGGAAGAAATATGAGTTTGGATTTTTGTCCCTAAAATGATAAAAATAGAGGACATGTTGGTTTTGTGAGTAACATATATCATATTTTCAAGATTCCTTTGATGCTCCTAATTGTTTGAATTTGTAGTCTCTATTATGAACAATAATTATTTAAGGTTTGAGGGAAAGATGAGTAGGGGAAGATGATGTTTGAAGGTCTCAAATATTCTCATAAACACATTGAATTATTTCAATGATGACTACAAGCATGAACCTAAAACTGTCTTCTTCTCCACTAGGTTGAAAATGAAATATTGCCAATGCATAGAGATTATTCATGATGTTTCCAATGAGTTTTTATTAGTGTAGTGCTTTTTCCCACTAGGATTTGCCTACAAAGTCATATGGCCATTCTATGTTATTTAAGCTTCCTTAGGTTAGTTATAAAAGGTCCATAAGATAACTATCTTTTATTGTAATTATTTAAATAGGAAAATTGGAGGCTTCTTTATGTTTCCCTAATTTTATCTATATGTACCCCACTTTTCTTGTTGAAAAGTTAATGAATAATTCAATTGTATCATTTTAGATTTCATAGCTTATTTCAAATATCATGTGTTTTCTAGAGATCTCATGTTGCCACATAGGATTAAACTTGATTGCATGAAAACTGATCAAAGATATTTGTGAACTCTTTCATGGTATCATAATTATCCCAACATTTTCATGGTAAGATCCTCCATGCATTCACCTTGTTGGTTTTTCTTTTGTCTTGGCCGTCATTTTTGACATTCGAGGCATTTTATTAATCTACCTCAAAACTCATGTCAAAATGGCTTTGATTAAAAATATTTTTTCATATATTTTCTGGGCTTTTTGAGATCTAAAATGGGTTGTTCTTAGTTTTTTGAGAAACTTCATATATTTTTCACAAAATTCATTTCTTCTATCTGGTCAGACATCTATACGAATGAAGTAATATAGCCTGCAAACCCCAATTTACTCTCTATAGACCAAATCAAGTTCTTCAACTCCTTAAAATTCTCAAAAATTAATTTTGGGACCTAATTCTCACCACACTTAAGCTACTCTTAAGGTGGGGTGTTAGTGTAGTGCTTTTTCCCACTAGGTTTTGCCTACACAGTCATATGGCCATTCTATATTATTTAAGATTCCTTAGGTTAGTTATAAAGAGTCCATAAGATAATTATATTTTATTGTAATTATTTAATTATGAAAATTAGAGGCTTCCTTATGTTTCTCTAATTTTCTCGATATGTACCCCACTTTTCCTTTTGGAAGGTTAATGAAGAATTCAATCATATCATTTTGGATTTCATAGCTTATTGAAAATATCATGTGTTTTATATATATATCTCATGCTGCCACATAAGATTCAATTTGATTGCATGAAAACTATTTATATATCTTGGCAAACTCTTTCAATTTCAAAAGGCAGCAAGGATGATCTATGACCAAGAACAAGCCTAGAAGAGGCTTATGAGTTCATGAAACCTCCAAAATAAATAATATGATGGAAAAAACTATAGATATGTCTTGAGAAACATATAAAACCATCAATATCATCAAACCAAAGCAAATAATTCAAAAACTATCTCAAATAGTGACCCCTCTTGGATGAAGAAGCATAAAAAGTTGCCTAGCTTCTTATTAATGATTTATAAAGGAGAAGCCATGAAACTAAAAATTATTACCATGAAAATAAATATGAATAATATTCATTTCAACCCCTAAGAGCATTCCTCCCAAATCCACTTGTATGACTTGCACCAAGCATTCCAAATTGACCTTTCTTGGCTTGCAAAGGCAAAAAGGAAGAAGCAAAAGTTGAAACTAATATTTTTGACATTTATTTTGTAAACCAAGCATGGTAAGGACTTTAGGGAGGTGAAGAGGAATATTACCACATTTTAAGCTGAAGATGGACTTCACAAGTCCATACAAATGCCATTAAGGGCCTATTTTTAAGGAAAAGCTACATGAAACTACTTCTTATACTTAATTTTGACTAAATCCTAACATATCTTTACCTCTTCCACATTGAAATAGTCCTTTGTGACAAATTTTATTTTTTAACAAATTGTATGAGTCATTAAATGAGCAAAAAATATGACTAAAAGGCATATTTTTCACATGAGACATGGTAGAGGACCAATTTTTGACTTAGTAACACCTTAAAACATTTAAATGACTATATTATGAAATTTTAAAGATAATTTTTACCTCTGGCCATGTTTGACTAGGGTTGACTAGAGTTGACTTTGGTTGACTAAACAAGCACAATGAATATGGACTTAGACTAAGGCTAGAGCATGGATAGGTAATTTATTTAGACACACATGAGACCCTATTAGACATATGGGAATTTTTGAAAAGTTTCAATATGTATGGGTTTACCCAATTTGACTAAAATCAAATTTTTTCAACACGTACTTTTACAAGCATCAACAGGTTGTATGCTTTAGGTGAGCATGTGAGAACCTTTCCCGTGTGATATGTCAACATGATAGCTCATTAGACCTCTTATTATCTTAGGCATGGGATTGATAAATTTCATGATAGACTAAAGGAAAAGAGACCAAAAACCCAATATATAATTTGTGGATGAAATAAAATCTTATTTCTCACAGGATTGCACCTAGATCCATTATCTAAAGAGGAATGATTGTACTTTTATTCTAAGACAATAGTCCTTCATTTACATCAACAACAATAAAATATAAGTACATATTTAGAATCATCACCAACATTCAAATTATTATTAAGGACTAATTATTACTCCTCTAAGGAGGCCATATCAATAAACAAACACTAGAGATGTTGTAGGGATTTAAATAGATGTTACCCATCAAGATTACATATCTAAATCTCTAGTTAGGGTGTTCCCACCCTAATGATCCTACCATTAACATTAATAATCAACTCAAGATTAAATAATAAGGTACCCTAACATCTTGTTATGTCAAACCTTTATAACCAACAATGCAAGTCCTATCATTAATTATAAATGATAATTTATTACATAAGCAAGAGACCTTTCCTATGTACATGAAGAGTAAATATATTGAAAGCATTACAATTGGTGTTACCTACTGAGATTAGATAGCCTATTATCTTTATTTAGGTCCTCACACCCCATAACATTTTTATTTATTAGCTAAGTATTATTTGATGAAAACATTAGGGTATAATAACATAACTATATTCGTTAATTATTTTAGATTCTATATGTTTATCTCAATCCATAACCATATTATTGATTCATTCCCATTATAATATTTCCTTAATATAAAGGATTGTCTAAATTGTCAACTTTGGTCAATGGAGAGTTAACTCCACTCCTTCATAGTGCAATATAAACCTTCATGCCATCCATCCTTAGCTTTACACACACACACACACACACACACACACACACACACACACACACACACACACACACACACACACACACACACACACACACACACACACACACACACACACACACATTAAAGTCATTGAAACCAAATCAAATCAATAGTTATTATAAATAACACTACTATGTATGCAGAAGGAATATTCTCATCACAATGCTACCCATTAGGATCATGTGAGCTTATATTTGATTATAGGTTCCTTGCATTGCATATTTATTTCCAATTAGTATCTTAACAAATAACAACTAGGTTTAATCAATTCTAAGGAAAGGCATAAGATAAGTAAGGCATAATAGTTTAGAAAATTTACTTAATTATAAAACCAATTATTAGTCATTGTCTACATATTTTAAGATAATGAGGCAATGATCTCATCAAAATTATTCCTGAAACTTGTTCTTAAGACTCATATTAAGATCATGCAAATTGTCATGAGCCTTAAGGCATTATCTAGTGAAATAAAAGGAAATGACAATGGAAAATAAACCAACACCATTATTTATGGTTTACCCATTTTAAACATATGATGAAACATCAAAAGTTTTTCCAATAAGGAACATGTATATACTAGTTTCTATATTGAAGGTGCCAATTATTGATAATGAAATCGATACATCTACAAACTAGGGTGATTAGTGTTTTATCCAGTCAATGAAAATATCATCCAATGGGATTAACATTATATTTCCTTAATGAAAACTTCCACAACAATAAAAATAATATGGAAAAAAAAATCATATTAAAAACAAAGGACAATTTTATGAATACATAACAAGAGTTCAGAGAAACCTCCTTATGGTTGTACATAGATACTATTTCTCACCATGACATATAATAAACTCATAAGTTGGTTTTATGTGTTTGTTCACTACAACAAATATAAATTTAGCCACCCAAGATACATGCTGCAAGACAAATAAGATAAAAAATCATATCCAATAACCTTTTTAACTGATTCATGCACCAATGTAATGCCACCTAATTAATGTGTATCCTAACATACATATAAGAGTCACTAGACAATTCTTGATGTAAGTAAAATAGTTGTTTAGACTCAAATTTTAGTACACCTTTATACATGTTTTTACAAGAAAACAAGAGCCTCTGATTTGATTAATACTTCAAACCATAAAAAATGATACAAAGAGCCCCATTAGAAAAAGAGAATAATGCAGTGTATTATTGTCACCCAATGTCATTACAACCCTTACAAGAGGATTGAATATTGGTATAATTTATCATGTCATAATAAATAAATCCATATTTTCATAACATCAAGTAAGGTAAAAATAAAACTCACTATTTGATATACAAATACTATCAAGCTACCTCAAGGTATATACTCAATATCATGATTGGTACAAACATGAATATTAACAACCAATATCACCTACACATGATAGATAATAATACAAGTCCCAATAGAATGTAAATAATATTAAATACAATGTGTAGAACTATATTAACATATCTAATAACATGTAGAATAAGTTATGTATTACTAGTATCATCCATAAGAGTGCCATAAATGCAAGCATACGTAAGATAAATACACATCAAATGTAAGAAGCCAAACCAACATGTGTAGTATAATGATCCTGTCCATATGGTTTTACTAACTACAACATCCATTGGATGGATGGTGGATTCAA
Source organism: Torreya grandis (assembly GCA_037957365.1). Lineage (NCBI taxonomy): Eukaryota > Viridiplantae > Streptophyta > Pinopsida > Cupressales > Taxaceae > Torreya > Torreya grandis. The sequence goes on from JARHVA010003512.1 coordinate 299,323, forward strand.
CAATAGCGAAATCAATTAGGTTAAGTGCAAAATTAGAGATTATAAACTACTAATGAAACTTAAGACAATAGTATAAAACATGAAAGTAACATCCATAAATAGAGGATAAAGTCATGATAAATTCAATCCAAGAAAAAAATATATAATTACACACACTAAGAATTATACCTAGGTTAATAAATCCATACAATCAAATCATGATATAACAACACAAAACAACCCAATGTTTTTAATTTGAAGACTCAGAAAATAATCAATTATGGATTAAAATATATAGATCTCAAATTTTGCTACCTAGAATAATTTTTGACCATTTTTGACCTCCTTAGACCAAATTTCAGCGCCCTTAACTTCAAAATTTGACTCTTAAGGCATCTACCCTTCTAAACCATCAGATGAGATCATCAAGTTGGAGTTAGGGTGTAAGAGCACTCATTTGTAAGTTTAAAGGCCAAGAAGAATATGGTGAAGGTCAAACAAAAGTAGAGATGGTTAGTATGTGATTTTTACAAGGAAACTAAGAGATATTATCATGTCATTAGTGAATTATTAGTGTTCCCTTTTGCCTAATTTCTTAGTCACTTTCTAGTCATGATAGGATGATGTAGAGTACTAATAGTTCAAGTGTCTTAGTGTGAGGCATAAAAGAGTGTTTTGGGCCATAAGTGGTGAATAAATATGGTTTTAAAGGTAATTTGAAATAAAAATACATGAATTGTATGGATTATAACCACATTAGACAATGAGAGGTTTTGAAGGATTATAAGACTCAAAGACCATTCTTTAAGGTCTAATACAAGTTTTTTTCTCTCACTAGGCTTGAGAAGCTTAGTAAAACGTTTGTGTCAGGTAAAATGGAAATAAATAATAGTATAAATGAATATTTGGATGGTGAATCATGCTTAAAATAATTATAAAATGACATTAAGGTCTCAACTGAGCCCTCAAGGAAGAAATTTTGTGTTTTACCCCTCTAATCCATGCATTTTCTTAAGCTTAGCACCATAGCTACATCAAGGTTTGAGTATGATCACAAGGTTTAAATTTATAAAATTTATAATGTAAAATAATATTATATTCCACAAAGTGAATCAAATTTTTCCCAAGAGTTTTCATACATGTAAAGGACAAAAAATCCATTTTTTTGTTTTCTAGGACTAGACAGCTAAGGGAGGTCTAGAGTGATAGAAGAGAGAGGGTGACGGTAATAGTTTACTTAATATTTAGGACCTTAAATTTTTATGATATTTTTGGTAATGGGTGATATCCATAAACCTATATAATTTTCATTATTTCATCCCTAGAACTCAATAACTATCGTCAAAGCTAAAATCAGTTTTAAAACCTTCTTAAACCCTCAAAGCTTGGTTTTGAGAGAAATTATGCATTTTTTGAGATTTTTGATTAAAAAATGTGTTGTGAGATATTATGGGGTATATTTTACCTTTATAAACCTTCATCAATAAAATCTTAGAGTCAGAATGTGTAAAATTAGAAGTTGGCCGAATTCAAGGTTTTGGCATGCAAATGTAGATAGTCAAAAAAGCCATTTTCGAGGCACTTAAAGGGTTGAATGGTAAAATATAATTATATTATAAGTTATATTGGTAATTATAGTTTTTAAAAAAATCTTATTAGGTTTTGATACCTCATAAATCTCAAGATACGCCTTTTTCTTTCTCCCTATGTCACATAGTTCACATTTTTTGTGTGTATCGAGAATGGAAAAATAAGTTTTAGGGCACATAAAAGTAAAATAAAGTTATGAAATTTGTTAAAATTTGTTATCATGATTTTTTTATATATATAATCTTGGTTTTTTCAAAAAATAGTGTAACTATCGATTGTTTTTACACAATCATATGCTTGTCCATTGAGGAGAACATGGAGCTAAGTTGTGCAAAAGGCCTAAATTATTGTTTTTGGAGGTTTTATTTGATTTAATGATGGAAAAAATACTTTTAATATTTTTTTATTTATTTCATGTCCAAATGAAAAATTAATGAGGTCTTAATACCCCATATATCTCAAGATATGGCCTTTTCTTGCTTCCTATGTTTCTTGTTTCTCGCAAGCATAAGAGAGCTAATATGGAGCTTCAAGAAGAAATTGGATGTTTTGAGTGAATTATTAATTTATAAACATGTTGGTATGAATTAAAATAGTTAATGTACCTCACAATTTCCATGGTATGGTTCAATATTGACATAGAGAGATCAAGAGAGAGGAAAACCAAGTTGTCATATCTCCATTAATAGAGCCCATACTCAAAACCAAGTATAAAAGTAAAGGTTGTAGGGGTAAACTGGGACATTTATGGGATTAAATTTTCTGAATAGTATCCCTAATATCCATTATAATTATGTCATCATGTTTATTAGGCTAAGAAAGGCTCAATTTAGTGTAAATTAGCATAAAGAAACACCTAGACCTACTTGGTCTAGAAGGTGGCAGACCTTATCAAGCTATTTGATGGAGATATTAAGGGAATTATAGTATTTTATTAGTATTTATGTAAATTTATGCCCAAAATAAAATATCTTGAGTAGTTAGAGGTATTTTTCAATCCCCAAGGCACATAGAAGAGGTCTTAAACGATTGTAAAATAAAGAGGGCTAATAGGTAGCTAAGGGGTGAACATAGGTTTTATACTTAAAGGTCAAGTAAGAGACATGGATTTTAACTTATAAAAACTTTACAGTTTTCCAATTTTTCAAAAAAGTTTCAAGACTTAGATTTACCTCCTTGACTCATTTTTACACTAAAACTAGCCTTCTCGACTAGGCCTTCTTAAGGAGCTCGAGGGGTACCTTCAGATGCTCGTCATGTGATAAAAGGTTTTAATATGGGTTTAATATAATATTATGAGGTTTATATGGTAATTTAATAAGAATTACATGCATTAGTAGAGATAAATATTTCCTATTATTTATGAACAATTGTTAAGATCGAAAAGTGCTTAAAACCCTTCCAAACCCTCTCTAATGGATCAATTGGCTCCAATCTTCTTAAAATGAATTATTATTACATAATTTCACCTTAAATACATCAATAATAATTAAATATATCCTCTAAACATTTTTTGAGTCTACTTAGAGAGATATTTTGGTATGTATGGGCTATTTTGAGACCCCTTTTTGCTATTTTTGTAAGCTTCTCAAAGGTGTTCAAAAGGAGAAGATGTTTAAATGGTTTATATATGTTATAATACCAATTGAGTGTAATAAAATTATCTTATATTATCTCTTTAAATCCATCATGTCATGTTATCACTTAGAAACTCAATTTTTGGGCCTTTAAAGAAAAAGTTGTAGGTTTGGCCTCCATTAATGGAGCCTTGAGAAAAGTTGAAGGTGTCTTAGTGTCTATGGAATGACCAAAAGAGATAATAATACCTATTTAAAATACATATTCAAGTATTTAAAGACTCAAATAAGCTTCTAACTCATAGGCAAGCTTTAGGTTGAAGGATCTCATGGTGGTACAGGATCCTAGGAGGTCTCCAATGATGAAAGTATAGGTTAAATAAAATGTTTGAAGTTATAATGGTGTCCAAAGGAGTAAAATATATCCATGTCAACATGAAATTATACTAATTTCACTTTATTTTCTCCCAAGAAAAAGGTTTTATCTTGACTAACCACTAGTGGTCGAGGGTGGATTATAAAAGATATTAATGGTTAAGTATGGCATGGGATGCAAGTGGGGAGAGTTGAGAGGATTTGGATAAATTTTATAGGTAAAATTGAGAATTATATGGATATTATAGAGGATTTAATACCTTTTTTCTATGTTGGTGGAGAATGACATCATTAAGTCAAGTTTAAATTGGAACATAAAGTGCTCTAATGTGCAAACTTAAGCCTTTTAGAAGCAAAAAGGTGCAAGTGAAAGCTAAATTGAGGTCTTAAAGGATGTAAATATGAGTCCCATATCTCCTCCTACATTGGGATGAGAAGTCTGAACATTTTCAAGTGGATTCAAGTCTTTTAAAATCCCTTCTATTCCTTTCCTTCACTCTTTTCAGATTTAAGACCTCTCATTTTCTTGTTGATAGGCATGATTCATGATTTGGTAATGAGAAAATCTACCAAATTTTGTAATGAGATAGAATATTTAAGTGAATAAGATTTATTATCTTATACTATGCTTACATCTTTATGTGTATTATGGTTTGTTTGATGAGGATCATGTGGTGGGAGTTCTCCCCTTGATTTTTATCCTCTCCCTTCACCTTTGTGTATGATAACTTTAATTTTATAGGTATTTAGTGATGTTTATTAGTCATAGGTATGATTTATGATGTGAATGAGTCCATTCCTTCATATTTTATCCCATTTCTATAAAAAATTTAAAGAATTACTCATTCAAACTTAGTTAGTGTTAGGGTTGAGTGAGTGGTAGGTCTTTTAGTTTTATTTGTGTGTGTTTAGTGTAGTTGGAGTATCATTATATGGTGTATCACATTTTTTTTTTTTTTTTGGTTCTTCATTTCCCCCTTATAAACCCTTTCCCATGTCAAATAATCATCTTACTAATAACTTAATAGGTACACCTATGGATTTGGTCCATAACGCATAGGTTTAACCCCATAATAAAATACCCACATCCTAGGGTTGTTCCCATTTTGTAGATTAGTTTTAGAGAGGCTTAAAAAACCTCTCTAAGGGTGAAAATTAATGCTACAACAATAACATAGGTACTCAAGCTCTACCAAGGGGATCTTTCCAGTCATCAATGGAATGATTCAATAATGGATCTAATAAATAAATAATTTAAATAAAAAGAATACCAATATATCTAACATATAATTAATAATAATTAATTACAAATAGTAGTTGGACAACACATCATTCAATTAAATAAAATCACATGTAACATAATTTTAAGATCTCAAAAGTAAAATCCATCCAAAAATCAACCATTTTCATCATGAAGTCCCATGAATTCATAATGAACCCCCAATACTATTCCAAGTAAAATAATTATGCCTTAAAAAAGTAAATACAACCCATAATTATGAAATTTTAATTTTTAAAATAATTTGGAATGGATAAAGGGATCAAGTCACCCTTCTTAGGTTTTGAAACCAAACATTCATTCCACAAAAAAAAATGAAAAGAAAACATCCAATTCAAATTTCAAACACCTGTAGGAGCCCACATCGGTGTAAAGAAAGCATAACTAGCAATTTACAATAATGATGGTGTTACTGAGATATGAAACATCTAAAGAACCATCTACAAGGTTTGGGTAAATTTGAATAGGCATAATGGGTATATTTGACCCTTTTTAAGGTTGAGGGAAGCAACTAAAATTTGTTTAAAGGTAAATAAAAACCCTCACTACTATTTTCAAACACTAAGGATACAATATAATTAAAATTTTATTCTTGCCCTTGAAATACAAGCATATATTCATGTCTAGACCATGACTAGGTGTTAAATCAATAAGGAGAAAACTTACAAGATTTTAAAATGAAAAATCCACTAAAATAACCAAAAATATAATCATATTACAATATTTTGGGTTCATCATGAAATCCCATGACTTCATAATGAACCCCCAATATCTTATAAACTCTTCATTCTCAATAAATCCTTACACAAACACTAAGAAATTGTCATTTCTCAAAACAAGAAACCCTTTACCAAAAAAAATGTAGATGGTCATAAAGAGAATGGTTTTTCTTGAGGATCTAGTCCTATCTCTCCTCTCCCCTTTTTATCCACTATTGAATACTCAAAATACCAACATTTCTTACCATTGATTAATAATATCACATGGGATTTTCATTGAGATCCTTCAAGAAAATGATAGTCTTGATTGAGGTTTGAACTAGCAACCAAAAAATTTATTTTTCCACACTTACCAATTAAACACTTTAGTGGAAAGGACCTTGACCTTTAGACCATCATGGAAAAAATGATAAACATTGTCAACCTCATTCACCATACCTATAGCTATTACAACCATGGTAATTGGTAGGTCTTATTTAAATCCCTTCATGGGGTCCAACTCAAGGTCTACCTAAAAGTCGAAAGACATGCCATGACTTCATATCACTATCCTATTCAAGGCTCCACATAAATAGGTTATAATTAGCCAAGACTTCAAATAAGTAAAACATTAAAGCCCAAGTAATTAGGGGAAGTAAAAATGACACCATAAGATGTTCACCAATGAAGGTAGTTAAGTCTAGATCAAGACTATACTAATATTGTAATGTCCCACATAAGGTTAAAATCCAAGTACAACTTGTGAGATAAGAATTGACCGTAATGACAATGAATAAAAAATAATGAGTAATGGACTACAAAAGGATCATAACACTACAATTGAGGCATGAAATGACATATAAAATTATCTCATGTAAAAGGTAGCAAGTTGAATCCTGAATGACACTACTAAAGAGGACATAATCAAAATATGAACAATATACAAGACCAAGAGAGTTATAATGAAGTCAAAATCATAATGATATAAAGACTTTTACTAAATAGAGTGTTTATATTCCTATTCAAAAAAAATTACCTTTGGAGTCACATATGGATGCACATTGACCTCATTGCCATGTTTACCATGCTATCAAAATGCACCACCAATCCTTGCTCATTATCCTATCCTTGCACTCATTAAAATGAGAAATCAACAATATATATATATATATATATATATATATATATATATATATATATATATATAGATATATACACACACATATATATCATGCTTATTGGATATTATTCTAGATCATTACTACTATAGATGATCATTTTTTATTCAATTTATGACACTTATATTATGTTCAATTTAAATTTAATTTAAACTGAACGTAATATAAGTGTCATATAATGAATCAAGAATGATCATTTATAGAAATAATGATCTAGAATAATATCTAATAAACATGATACCAAATATATTAAAAGTGATACCAAAACATAATATCCATAACATAATCAACATCTATAATAAACTGTCATCTATAATCAATCATCATAGGCTATATCAATATTTTAATCAATGATCTATAATGCATCAATAGATAGGGTCATGACATCCTCACCCTCTTAAAGAGGATCTAAATTTATGACCTACCAATCAACCAAGGAGTAATCTTAGCCTTACCTTGGTGGAATTTTAGTTATGTCCATTAAGACAACCATTTCTTTCTTTAAATCAGGTTAAAGTAATTCCTTTATTAATTCATGTGTTATTTATGACACCAAGATGGGTAAAACAAGATGTAATATACATCCTATTTTAGCATAATATTCCACATGTATCAAAATCCATGCCTCACAAGTCCATCTTTTATAACATAAAAATAATTTAAACTCTTTTACAATAGGTTTATTGGCCAAACCTACCCTTGTCTTGGTAAAATGTGTTGGCAAAAAAATGATAATTAAAACACAACATTCATGAAATTAACCATTTTTATCTAGTAATATGGGCATACAATTTAAAACATAAAAGAAATATAGTGTTCTGATTATGATAGTTTAGAGTTTCCATAAACCATTTTCAAAAAGAGTGCTATCAATAATTCCAAACATGGATTACTTCCATTAATCTCTGTAAGGATAGGATTGTTCACTAGGTTTATGTTTTTATTAATTATTTTAGGTTATAAATTTGATTATGAAAAAATTTTAAGGTCATTATTATCTTTTGTTTCATCTCAAATATACCTATAACTTATTTTCAATAATTGAAATTGTCAAATCTAATTGGATTACAACCAGATTTCCATGTTAAAAGTGTAATCTTCCACTGTAAGTGTTATGTCTTGCACATAAATTTTAATGACATTAATTACATAATTCCATTCAATAAATAATAAACATTACAGATACTTTTATTTCAACCTTTACCATTCATGGGTTAATGTAGCATTGCACACTATACATCAAAAACATCATTCTATATATTACTTTTGAGATCACATAATGGTCTAAGGATCTCAATCCCACCATGTTTTAGTCATAAATTTGAGGTCATTCACCCAAATTTTATCTCTCTTTCAAAGATTTAAGTGGGTACTTAGGATTTTACCAGATCTAGACTTTACATTGCTTCTTCTGATAAATCATCATACATTCTAGTCATGATCTTTTTAAGAAAATAGACTATTCATTATTTAATATTTCATTTTGGTAAGACATAACATTACTTCATTCACAATATATTGGCACTTTAAAACCACACATGCCTATGCTTTAAATAAGTAAAACATAAGAGTCCAATTCATATGACCCATAGTGCCTCACAAGCACACGTTTCAATTTTAGATCACATTATGGTTGTAATTAGCCAACCAAAATTGGCATATCAAACTAAAAAGTATAAATATCTATTCACGCCCAATATCCAACTATTTTTTTATAAGATATTATCCTTATTATATCTATGGGAGGGTTAGCCTTGGAAATAACATTTCCCAATAACGAACAACCTATTCTTATTGGTATATTTTTCTTAGCTCAATGCCACTCACCATAAGAGTGTAATATTAGTTCAAAAAACTTACATTGAGTTTTTTTAAAAATACAATTGTACAACAAATCAAAATATTCACTTCAAAATAATAGAATATCATTTTATTTCTACATTTTGAATACTTTTTTATCATTTTAAAATAGAATTGATCAACACCATAAAAGTGTTCTGAGCAAATGGGGTTGAAAAAAATCAATTGTGGTAACTTTAGCCTTAACAAAAATTAGGATAACAACCATGCCATCATAATTTTTCTAATTATAACAAGGATATTAGTAGTAATAAACATTTACACACATTATAACACAACTCTTAGAATTGACTATTAAGCATATGAGGTGTGAAAATATAACATCAACACATATTGATAATCCTACTAATCTACCAACATGTTCCTTCATGTTTTCATAAAATAGACATAACACATAGGCCTTAACATTCCTACTAAGATATCATCAAGTTCTATTCAAACTAGGCATTGATAATGCTAGAAGCAACAAACTCCAATATTTTTCAAAAAAAAGGTGATGGTTAACTAAACCCATCATTTAATACACACATTTAGCTCCCAAGATCTCAAATATAATTTCATTATTTTCCCCAAGGAAGGGTGTGTTATAAAAAACCCCATTATTCTATATCCATGAATCCCAAAGGTTACCAACAATGTTCATGCCTCATGGATTTAATGACTTATAATGCTAATTTTCAAAAGGATATCCCTAAATTTATATACTTACCATGTGAATCAGATGCTCTAACCCCATTCATCCCTCTAGTTTTAAGTTAACCCCTTAGTCTTCCCTAGGTCATAATATTCTAAGTATCTGATGATAACTTTCCCATATAAGTCAACAATAAATACTAAACATCATTTCCTTACTTTTAAGAGTGAACAAGTTATAACTAGCCTCTTATTGACTTGCCAATACAAGTCAATAGTCAATAGGTGATGCTTACCCTAACACAACTTGAGTTAGGAAGGGTCAGCTTAATGAAGACTGGGTTGGATAAAAACCATTAATGTAGAAATTGCATGTTTCCCTCAAGTAGAAATTTTAATGAAATGTAAAGAAGTATAATGATCTCAATAATTTGAATTTTAAATTAGGTGTGAAAACTAGAAAAACATCATGAAGGCTAATGCAAAGGCTAAGTAGGATAATTTGTGTAACAAATATGGCCTAGGGGTCAATGCAGCTTCATATGATAGGTCTCAATAGAATATCAAATAAGTCATAGGACTTAATAGGTTAGGTATCCATAATGTGTAGACTAAAAATAAGGATAATAAATAATAGGGAACTCCTAGGATATGCTCTCTCTATGAATCTAACTTATCTTGGTCAGATTGTGTGTGTGGAAAATTATAGGTGGGCTAGGAACTGTTAAAACTCCACATCATCCCATCGATCAAAAATAATGAGGTATGTGCTTCCATACCTAAATCTATGGTAGAACAAGAGGATGTAGATCTAGAAAAAACCATTTTGGATAGGGTTGATAGATTTTTATTAAACATTTAATCCTTTTGAAGATGGGATAACTTAACATGGAAACACAAAGGCTATTTGGAAGTGGTAGCTTTGGCAAGGGGCTTTTTTGTTATCAAATTTACAACTAAAAAAGACTATTTCAGAGTCCTCTTGGATGGACCCTAGTTGATGAGAGAATTGAGCATCATTATCAGATGATGGAATGCCATAAATAATCTAAGCATCTCTACTATGGATGACATCTTGATGTGGGTACTAATTGCACAACTACCCTTAGAATTTGGCATCTAGAAGTAATAATGGGTATTTCTAGAGCATTGGGTAAGCCCATCACCATTGACATGGTCACTCTATGTCGAATAAGGATGGTGATAGGTTGGTTCCATGTTTTATTTATAGTTGACAAACCATTATTTAAATTAATAAAAATAAAACATAAATATGGAGAATGGGCTCAATGCATTGAATATGACAACTAGGCCATCATCTATCCCCAAATGTAATGTCCCATGTCTTATACAAAAATATTACCCCAAGAAGAATCAAGTCATGTCCACTCCCATGTAAGCTTGGACTTGGAAATAAACTCCTTTAGAATTCAAAGATAACTCTATCAATATGGATGGACCTCCTCTAACTATGTTTGGATTTCCTCCTTGGGGCCTCGAAAAAGTAATTTTATATTGATAATGTTTCTCCCCCTCATGACAAACCTAGATGCAATGTTTTTTCTTAGACCATTTATACCATCCCATTAGATGGAGGGTCCTCACTCTCATTAGGATCCCCCTAGGACTCTCAACTAGAATTCCCTTCCCTTTAGCCTTATTCATTTAGTCTAAAGATGGTGTTAATCACTCCCCCTAAATTCCCAACTCAAATCATAAAGGGGAATTATTTTCTCTATATGGATAGCTCTTTATTAGGTAATTTTGAATCTTCGGTGGAGGTCCTAATTTCAACTCCTACCTATAATGGCCTAGAGTAGGAATTATCTCTCATTTTATCACCTTTTGATTAGACACTAAAGGGATCTATCCAAAAGTTAAATCTAGATAAATTCACCTACTCGGTTAAATATTTGGATTCCACTCATGTTAAATTTCACTCCTCACCACCAAAGGAGGAGTTTATGAAGGAATATGATTCGAATTCAAACTAGGGCACCATCCCTAACTCAAAACAAGCACTAGCTCCAAGGATCCATTTATTTTTTACCTTAGATACCAAAGAGGATCATCCTTATATAGATGAAGGATTACTAAAATCACCTATTTCTAATATGGTGTTACCCAAGGACAAGGGACACTGTTCTATTGGTAAATCACCATATTCAAAGGCAAATCAAGATGAAGGATTTATAACTAAATCTAAAACCAAGAGAGGGAGAAATAAATGAAATGTATGAGTTACCCCAAAACCCCAAGGTAGACCTCCTAGAATGGTAGCTCAAAAGATTGAAATAATAAATGAAATTGAAAAGGGTTCCGAACAAACCCTTAAAAGTCATATCACCAGAGAAAAGAAATGAATTTACTCACATGGAACATTAGGGGGTTAAATAACCCCAAAAAGCAAAAGAACGTTAGAAAATTAAGAAAAATAAATGATCCCATAATTATGCTTATTCAAGAAACTAAAATCTCTTAAAATTCTTTAGGAATGTACTTCAATAAAATCTAGATAAAGGCAAGTTTTTTAGCCTCTAGTCTTAAGGGTACCTTTGGGGGATTAATGGCATTCTAGAACCCAAAGTATTTAGTTGGTGATCTATTAATGAAAACTAATGATCATGCTTTTATTCTTTTTAGATATATCAATAGTAAGGAAGAATGGATATTATCTAACATTTATGCCCCAAATTCTAAAATTACAAGGAAAAAATTATCAGAGGACCTTTTAGCATTCCAAAAAATTTATGGGAGCTAGAACTAGTTAGTGGCTAGATATTTTAACACTCTTATCTCCCCAAGGGAAAAAAGGGAGTCCATTTATATTTCATGTAATGTATGTCCAACCTCAATGACTTTCTTATAGGATTTGGCCTCATTGACATTGAACTCAAAGGTAATCTATTTACCTAGACAAATATAAGGATAAGAGATAATCAAATTTAGGTTCATCTTGATCACTTTATTATCTCTCTTAATTGGTATCTTCAATTTTCTAACTCTCTTTCTTCCTTACCCAAAATTGGTTTTGACCACAATATTCTAGTGTTTAAAGGGGAAAAGATATCCAACACAAATAACATCCCTTTTAGTTTTAAAAGTATGTGGTTATACCACCCAAATCCGACTAAATCTACAAAGGAATATTGGAAATAACCTTTATTAGGATCAAATATATACATTATAGTTAAAATATTAAATTTACTAAAGAAGAACGTACAAAAATGGAAAAAATAAATATTTGGGAACATTTTTATCCAAAATAAGGCTATATAGGAGGAAATGAAGGTAGAAGAACTAAGGAATCTTCAAGGAACAATGAGTCATTATATTTCAAAGAAAAATAAGTTTTTATCTAGTTCCATAATCTTGAGGAAAATGAAGAGGTGTATTGGCATAAAAAATAGAGATGTATCTGGATAAAGGAAGGGGACAATTTTACCATATTCTTTGACCATTCTATGTCTAGACATAGGAATGTTAACATAATTAAACATTCACAAATGGAAAATGATTGCCTTAGCAAGGAAGAAGATGAGATAAACTAGCACACAATCCAATTATTTACAAATTATGTTAATGGAATATGAGTCCTTTGATGAGTAACTTGAAGAAATAACCTTGGGGATGTTTAATGAAGTCATTACCACTTTAGATAATGTTGCCTTACTTAAACTTCCATCAAAAAATAGCATTAAAGGGGTGGTTTTTTGTGATGGAAGTGTTGGAAAAATTTGGCCCACATAAGAAGACTTGATTGGATATGGTTTAAACAACTAAGTAGAGTCTTGGTTGAATAATTATCTAATAGTATAAGGAAAAAATAACCTTCATAAAGATAACTTATAATTTGAAAGTTTTTGAAACACTTTAAGTAGGCTTAAAGTGTAAATTTGGTGATCTGAAGGATCTAGACCATCATGGCACATCATGCACGAATGAATAGATCAGTCTAGTTGCACATTTAATAGATGCACCTGGTAAACCCCTCAGCCAAAGGATCACATATCTTGATGAGATTGTTATCTCAATGTATAAGCCTTTAAAGTTAGACTTTTAGAGTGAAATGTGCATGGGAACATCAAGTTTAAGCCTCATAAAATAGATATTTGGATCCAAAAGTTCCCAAAGATGAATAAGGAGTTGAAAAGTGGCAAGATCTTGGGTACCCATATCAAATTTAATGGTGAGTAGTAACTTGACAATGTTAGTGGGTCTTGAAAATCCAATAAGCACATTTGATCATGCATAAAAGATCAATGATGAACATCAAGTCAAAAGGTCACTGTATCCTAAGATTAAATGCATGGATATCAAGTGGCAAGATCTTGGGTACCTAAATGGAGATCTAATGATATATAATAAATGACAAAGCTAGTGGGCCTAAGCTATTCGATGGTGTGTGATCCATCATACCAAAATAGTTTGGTGATGAGTTAGAAGTCAATAATGTAGTGAATCTCGAAGACAAATGAGAATATTACAAGTGTCATGATTGTGGTAATTTCTAGGTAAATTAATTATATGCATTTGATCCATGTAAAGGAATATTGATAATTCACATGAGGTCAAGGAGTTAAAGAACTAGAATGAATGTGAGGCTACCATGTGACATAATTAAATAAATAGATAGGTTTAATAATAGGATCCTAAAAATGAATGAAGAGATGATAATTGTCATGGTCAAGGAGCCTAGATCAAGCTCAATGGCTAAAATTAAAATTTGAAAGCTAAGGGACTTCAGTAGAGAGAAAATGTGACCTAAGGTCAAAATAGAAACAAGTTCTACAAGGATCATCCCATATCCATTAGATCTTGGTCAAATATCATAAGCAAATGTAGTTATACAGTCGAGGGTTATCAATGATGAATTTCTAACACCATCAAAGCTAAGTATGAAACTCTAGTTTGAAGATTTTTAACATATGGGGTCCATCTTTTAGGTTTCCATTATTACTCTTTGTTTGTGTTCACTATTTATTTAAAGAAGATCTATGAATACATAGATTTATCGATTCTATCAAGGTTTAGAGGAAGAATTGGTCTATTTAAACCTAATATGGTTTAAAAACAAGACTATATAGCCAATAGGTTCTCATTGACATGATAGCTATAGCAAAACCAATAAATGAGATTGGTTTTCAATCTATAGTAAAGATCCATATTCAGGTTGGAGCAGATGTAAACATATATGAGATATGGTAGAGTGTCTCATCCATTGACATAATCATAGATCCAACAAATAACCACCCAAAGTAGATATATAGATGGCTTTATCAGGATAAAACATATGAATATTTTGTCTTCATAAGTAGGCTAAGTAAAAGATAGCGTAAAGTCCCAAGATGGAGATCTAGTAGTTGGAAAATTTATTAGATTTTCAAAGTACTAAGGGTTTCTCTTTGTAACAAGGTCATGACTCATCACCTTCAGTAAAATCTTGTTCTCTAGTGTGTTTCTCAATCAATGAAATGATCAAAGGCTAGTGGGACAAAAGAAAGATTGCTTGTTAATAAATACATGGTGTTGATTTGATGAAAAGGTGGTGGTAGCTCATTTAATTATCTTGGTTAATTTGCTTTGTATTCTCTCTTCTCCCTTTATCTATATTACCCATTCTTTCCCATTTTTTAAGCTCTCTCTGATTCTAGACTCTCACAAGGACTCTTTGATATTGAAGAGCAGAGGAGTCTCTGAGATATTAAAAAATATGCTAATCTTGATAAGGCTAAACCCTATCAATCATTTGTAATAACTACCTCTTAATGTAATAAAATAATTTATTTACCTATCACTTGCCTTGGATATATGTTGAGTGAGTTGTGCATGATGACATAGTCAGGGAGAATTTTCCTCATCCATTGTCCTCTTTTTTGACCTCTAGGGTGTTTTCAAGCTAGTGCAAGTCTAGATTAGTGTTCTACTTGAACCTAATCCATGAAACACTTATATAATCAACTATATTATGAGGTTGTTTGAGCTAGCATTATCTTCTATAGATCTAGTGTGGGTTCAAGCTTATGGTAGTTTCCCATTTATATTTGGTGTATTACCTTTTAGAATTCTTAGGATCCCTTTTTCCCTTTATAACCCTTTTCCCTATGCTATCATTAGTTTAGGTGATTTATCAAAAGGAATCTAACCTTATCTATAGGTTCAGCCCCATCATGGGTTACCCACAACCTAAGGTTGTTCCCATATTATGGCTTAGTTGGAGGGAGCCTAGATAACTCTATCTAAGGATGTAGATTAATGTCATAATAATTTTTGGCATGCCCAGTAGGACATAATACATTATTCATTGGTGAAGATTTTTGATTTTCTCTTCATCCAATAAACCTCTAGAGGCAAGTGTTCAAACATCATTGGTGGCATTGGGCATCTATTAGTTAGTTTAAGTAGCCTAACTAAGTGCCTAATCATCATAATCTAGTATGTACAATCAATAATATTTTGACTAATATGATTATTCTCTACCTTAGCATCACACTTATCAAGAAAATAATGCTTATGTGTTTCCCCCAGGTGGCCCTCAAATATCCTATTAGCCCTATCATGGCCTTTGCCCTCCTCCCAACCCTGTATATGACCAAGGTTAGCCTCCTTCACATTCAAATCAATCTTCTAATTCCCATTGTCAAGACCAAGCTTATCTTGTTACATCATTATCAAGAGTCAAGTAAGCATTATTAGTTTATATTAAGTTAATAATGGATATTGGTAGGGGTTTATAAGTTTCTTCTATCATCCTTATCCATGTTCTACAAGAGGAAAGGAGTTATCTTAAGTTGGTAAAGAATAGATGGTTAGTTTGTGAGGGTAAACAATGGTCATCTTGTGGGAATGAGGACATAGAAATGATGTGAAGCATGATCTATAGTGGAAATAGTGTGTTGATATCTTATGAAGAGAAATAGGCTCATTTAGATCAATATTATGTGTGATCTCCCCTCCAAGAACCTCAAGCTCAACCTTTAATAGTTCTTAATCATCCCCCTAGTCAACCTTGTCAAAGTATATCCTTATCAAAACTTAGAGAGGATTTATTAGACCAAGGCAAAATAATCATGTAAATAAATTAGGGGGTTAAGATTGGAAAAGAATTCACCATTCATGCCATGGAGGGGATAAAGATATTCTTGCAAGAGTTTTGGAACATGTGGGCATCCATTGAATAATCTGACTATCCACAAGTTGAGAAGAAAGAATTGAAAAGGTGGGTATTATCCATTGAAAAGGTGTTTGAGTAGTGGGATAAATGGTATTTCAAACCTAAGATAATAAATTTTCCATTTCCTACCCATACACCCATTCCCACTCAAGGGAATGAATCCATTACATCATGGATCTTCTTTAACACATTCAACCCTAGTTATGTCATGCCCCTACTTGTGATACCACCCTCTCCTATAATAATTCAAAATTAATAAAAAGTGTATGTTACATACTCCTTTCCATCATGAAAATTATTTTAGAGGGGCATAAAGAAGAAGGAAAAGGTGTTCGTTGTGGAAGTATAAGCACTAGTTCAAGAGCCACCAAATAATCCATTCAAATTCCCTAGCTAGAAGGACACTCTCTTAAGCTACAAGTAAGGTGAAATTATCAACCCTCCCACTATCTCCCTCTTGGAGAAAGAACATATTTTATAAAGGATAGAAGATGAGCTTGTAGTCATAAGTGAGCCACAAGAGGACATGTAAGTGTCTATGTTGAGGAAGTCATGATAGGTAGCCCACTTCACAGGGAAGAGTGTGTTTCAGCTTTAAATTTGTAAGAGCATGATGAGAAGTAATAGTATATTCCTCATGAACCTATTATGGAGGTTAAGGGTAGCTCAAGCAACTTAGAAGATCAATGGTATCATTTATGATCTAATTTATTGAGTGAAATAGAGAAACTTAATGTTTCAAACTTGCCTAAAGAAGTTAATCCTAAAGCTCAACATGGGAAAGGCCTTGAATGGACTACTAAAGGTCCATTTTATGTAGATGAAGAAGATGATTAGAACTAGGTGTTAGTTAAGGATAACCCTGATATGTTAGATCTAGAGGAAAGTATATCAGAGCTTGACCAAGATAGGTGTGATGTTTTAGACCTTGGATGGTCTAATCAACCCTCATTTTTAGTTGAATAACAAGATGAAATATTGAGTGAGGTTGATGAAGGAGACATATCAAGTGCTCAAGTGATACAATTTGAGAAGCATACCAATGAAGAGCCTGAAGAGTTATGGGAGTAGTTCAATCCCATAACAAGAAAGTTTAAAGAGGCTAAGATACATGGCCTTCCTCTAAAACATTATGAACATGTTGATCTAATCATGATTAGTCCTAATTTTCACAAGGACAAGGTAGAATAACATCATCTTTTTGATCCATCAAGTGAACCAAGTGTAGTTTCCCCCAAGAGTCTAAACGAAGTCTTCATGCAAGGATTTCTTAAGGGTGATGAGAAACATCAAGCAAGTGCTCCTACAGTCTAACATGAACCAAGATTGGAAGACTTGGACTAGTATGTTTACATTGGAGAAATATTTATTCTATTTCATCCATTGGAGAGCACATCAAAATGATTGACCATCAATCTACCTAGTTCACCATTTTTGGTACCTCTAAAGTAAGGTATTTTTCATCTTGGTTTGTTACAAGTGAATGATACTCAAAGTTTTTATTTGAACCAAACTCAATTATTAAATTATTATAAAATATTATATATATATTAGATTAGATTTCATTCTTTTTTATAAGTTCCCATGTGCACATTTGTTTAGTAGTTTTATTTTTTTAATTTTCTCCAAGTGCCTGCATACACTTGCCCTTGTTTATTTTATTTGTGTTATCCTTACTATTTCAAGAGGATTTATTGATAGGTTGGCAGCTAGTTTTAGCTTTATATCAATATTTTGAATAAGAGAGGATACTCAATTCCCAATGAACTAGTCAAGATAGATATTTTGGGTTCTCAAGCATAACAAACATCCTTCCCAGTTGAGTCACCAAAGATGTTGGCCAAATTTGGCCTACATAAGAAGCCTTGACTGGATATGGTTTAAATAATTAATTAGAGTCTTGATTGAAGAATGATCCATTAGTAGAAGGAGAAAACAACCTTCATAAATATCACTTGTCATTTGAAAGATTTTGAAACACTTTAAGAATGATTGAATTTGGTGATATTAAGGATATAAACTACCATGACACATCATGTGGGAATGAACAAATTAATCTATTTGTATTTTTAATAAATTATCTTAGGAATCCTCTCAACCAAAAGTATCACATGTAAATGATACATTTAGTGCCAAGATCATCCTCTATAAATTTGGTATCTTGATGAGCTTTCTATCTCACGGTATAAGCCTTTAAATTTAGAATTACAATGTGAAACATGCATAGGGATGTCGATTTTAAGCCTCATAGAATAATAATTTGGATTCAAAATTTTTGAAGGATAAACACATAGATTATAAGTGGAAATATATTTCATGCCCATATCAAATCTAATAGAGATCATTAGCCTAATGACATTAGTGGTTCTTGAAGATATAAAAAAACACATTTGATCATGCATCAAAGATCAACAGTGAACATCAAGTTAAAATGTCAATGTATCATAAGATTAAATGCATGGATGATAAGTGGAATATATTTGGTTACTGAATGGAGATCTAAAGGTGCACGGTGATTGATAAAACTTGTGGGCCCAAACTGATCGATGATACATGATCCATCATACCAAAGTAGATCAATGATGAGTGAGAAGTCAATAAGTTAGTGAATATAGAAGACAAATGAGAATCTACCAAGTGTCATGACCATGGTAACTACTGGGTAAATCAATGGTATGAGTTCAATATGTCCAAAGGTAGATTGATGTTGCACATGATGTTAGGGAGTCAAAGAGCTAGAAAAAATGCAAGGCTATCACATATCACAAACTAGAATCAGATGGGGCTAATAACAAGATCCTAAGAATGAATGAAGATCTAATAAGTGTCATGATCAAGGAGCCAAAATCAATATCAACATCTAAAATTAAAATTAAAAATAAAATGTGACCTAAGGTTAAAATAATCTAAAACATCTAAAATTAAAATTTAAAAGCTAAGGGACTTTAATGGAGAGTAAATGTGACCTAAGGTTAAAATAGAAGCAAGTCCTATAAGGATCATTTTGTTGCCATTATATCTTGATAAAATGTCACAAGTAGACACATTCATATAGTCAAAGGTTATCAATGAAATTTTCTTGATGCCATTGAAGATCAGTATAAACCTCTAGTTTGAAGATTTTTAACATATAGGCTCCACCTTCTGGGGTTGTAATATTACTATATGACTCTATTCATTATTTCTTTAGGGAATATTTGTGCATATAATGAGTTCTTGATTGATTCAAGTTTTAGAGGCATAATAGGTCCATTTAAACATAATATGGTTTAAAAGCAAGACTATACAACCTATAGGTTCTCATTAGCATGATAGCTATAGGAAAACTAATAAATGAGATTGGTTTTCAATCTATAGTAAAGATCCATATTCAGGTTGGAGTAGATGTAGACATAAATGATAAATGGTGGGGTGTCTCATCCTTTGAAATAATTTTAGCTCTAACAAACAACCACGAAAAGTAGACATGGAGATGGCTCTATCAAGGTTAAAGATATGATGATTTTGTCTTCACAAATAGACCAAGTGGAAGATAGAGTAAAGTCCCTAGATGGAGATTTGGCATTTGGAGAAAGTAGCTGGAGTATTTACTAGATTTTTAGGGCACCTAAAGGTTTCTCTTTATAATAAGACCATGACTCATCACCTTCAACAAACTCTTATCCTCTAGTGTGTTGCTCAATCAATGAAATGATCTAGAGGATATTGAAACAAAATAAAGATTGTTTGTCAATAGAGAATTGGTGTTGATTTGATGAAAAGGTGGTGATAGATCATTTACTTATCTTGGTTAACATGCTCCATCTTATCTCTTCTCCCTTTCTCTATATTACCCACTCTTTCCCATTTTTGTAAGGTCTCTCTCTAATTCTAGACTCTCACAATGAATCTTTGATCTTGAAGACTAGGAAGATCTCTGAGATATTACAAAATATTCTCATATTGATAATGCTAAACCTTATCAAGCATTTTTAAGAACTACCTCTTGATGTAATAAAAGACTTTATTTACTTATCTCTTTCCTTGGATCTGTGTTGAGTGAGTTTTACATGATAACATAGTGAAGGAGAATCTTCATCATCAATTTTCCTCCTTTTTGACCCCTTTTAAGGTGTTTTCAAGCTATTTAAAGTCTGGATTAGTGTTTTGCCTGAACCTAGTCCATGAAACACTTATCCAATCATGTAGATTGTGTGAGCTAGCATTGTCTTGTATAGATCTAGTGTGCGTTTAAGCTTATGGGAGTTTCCCATTTTTATTTGGTGCATCACCCTTTAGCCTTCTTAGGATCCTTTTCCCCCTTTCTAACCATTTTCTCTATGGTAACATTAATTTAGGTGATTCATCAGAAGGAAGTCAACCTTATTTGGAGGTTTAGCCCCATCATAGGTTACCCATAGCCTGGGGTTTTCCCCATATTATATATTATTTAGAGGGAATGTAAATAACTCTCTCCAAATGTGGAGATTAATGTCATAATAGGAAGTACTTAAATCCCTTGGTCCCAATGATTTCCATCCATTCTTTTTTTAGAAATTCTAGGACATTGTTCACCTAGAAGTTAAAGCAATTGTGAATGAATTCTTCTACTTAGGATCCTTATTAATATAAATGAGTAACACCTTATTGGTCATCATACACAAAAGCCAAGATCAAATAATCTTCAAGATTTATGAAACATAAGTATGTTCAATACCATTTATAATATATGTTTGGTCCTCCTAGTAAAAAGGATACAACCCCTTCTAAATAAAGTGATTGAGGAATAATAGGGTGCTTTTATCTCTGAAGGATAAATTAATAATGGCATCATCATGGCTCACTAAGACATCCATTCCATCTCTAACTCTTCCAAACAAGGTATGTTTGTCAAATTTGATATGAATAAAGCCTATGATCGAGTCTCCTAGAGATTTATCATGACAATTCTTAAGAGATTAGGATTCAATGCAAAGATAAAAATAATAATACTAAGCTACATATCCATGACAAAATTTTCCATTTTGATTAATAGGGTTCCTAAAGGATACTTCTTATCCTCTATAGGGTTGAGATCTGGGGATATTTTATCCCTTTATATCTTCATCATTATGGCATAAATGTTAGGAAGGATTTTGTAGAAATCTTAGTCTCAAGGCTATATCAATGGCATTAAAGTATCTCTCAAAATCAATATCATCACCCATGATCAATTTGCTAATGACATAATTATTCTTGGGGAAGCCTTAGTTGAAGAATCTTGACAACTTAAGATAATCCTTAAAAACTATGAATTGGTCTCCAATCAATGTATTAGTTTTTTAAAGAGCTCTATCTTATTCATCAACACTCTAGTTCTACTACAAAAAAGATCACAAACATTTTATAATGCTAATGGAGTTGTCTTAACTCAACCTACATAGGTATTCCTCTTTTTAAAGGTAGAATGATCCCTAACTTATAGAATTCACTCATTTATAAAATTCAAAGGAAGTTAGATGGTTGGAAAGGCCATTTACTCATTGAGGTAGGTAAATTCCACTTTCTTAAATCTTTAATCTAGAGCATCCCTATTTTTTACTGATGGATTTGCTTTATGGAATGCCATTAATATCTATAATAACCTTCTAAAAAAAGGAATCAAATGGTAATAGGGAATGGGGAGAAAATTGATTTCTAAGATGATGCATGGTTATCCAACCCTCCCCTCTCATCTCAAGGGAACTAGGGGTACTAAGGTGAAGGACTATTGGGAATAGATCAATGGATAAAAAGCTTGGAAATTCATATCCATTGATAAAAAGAATAAGAAAGACATCTAATTGGTATATGATCTTAATTCTTTCCTTAGCCAAGTCCACATTCCCATCTTCCCCAAGGAAGACTACATATTTTAGGTAGGTGAGAATAGGAATAGATATATAGTAATGTCTGGACATAGACATCTAATTGGTATATGATCTTAATTATTCCCTTAGCCAAGTCCACATTCCCATCCTACCTAAGGAAGACTACATATTCTAAGTAGGTGAGGATAGCAAGAAATATCTAGTAATGTCTAGACACCTTTCTGATCTAGGTTTTAAGAATGAATGGGATCATTGGAAGGCCCTCTAGATCAAGCACTATACTCCCAAGGTTAGCTTCTTCTTCTAGTTGGTAGCCTAGGATAAAATACTCATGGTCGATAATCTATCCAAATGAGGGCTTATCTTTCCTAGAAAATGTCCCCTCTGTAGAGAAGTGGAAGACTTGATCCATCATATTTTACTATCTTATTCATTTAGTTCATGCATCCTATACTAGATATTGGCCAAATTTAAATTATCTTAGGTCAAAACAAATACCATCTTAAACCTCATCACTTAATAAAAACCATCGTAGTTTTTCCCCTCCCTATCTTTTCTCAAGTTTCTATCCCTCTCACATTGGTTTTAGACCATCTAGAAAGCCCAAAATGATGGTATTTTTTCCAAAAAAAACACTTCCATAAAATTATTTTATCCTAGATTTATCAAGAAATTATTGAAAATTTAAGGGCATTCGCACTAAAAATAAAAAATTGTGTTCTAAAAAAGAACATATTGTTTTTAGATAATTGGATTTAGAGTAGAAGGTCATCTCTCCAACTAAAAATTCTATGATAAAATAAGTCAAGTGGAATCCACCATTAGGTGAATGGTTAAAGTTAAACTTTGATGGTGTCTCAAAAAGCAAGCTAGGCCCTATAAGTGGTATAAATGATAGTAGAAACTCATTTGGGAAGATGGTCATTGTGTATATTGGTCCCATGGGTAATTAAACCAATCATGTGATATAAGCTAAAGTGGAACTCTAGGGTATATATATTGATACTCAACTCAAAGTGGGAAGAAATGTCATTGAAGGTGATTCTTTATACATCCTAGATGCCCTAGCTGGTAAGACCACCCATTCTCACACCATTAAATCTCTCATAGATGATGTTAGGGGTATAATCAAGGATCTAGGGAAACCTCCCATCAATCATACCTATCAAGAAGGAAATGGAGTGGCTAAATTATAAGCCAACTATGGACACAACCTATCATTTTTATCTATCTAGAATGAAAGCAACCACATCCCATTACATGTCATATGGTGTGGGACAATTGATCACATGTTTAAAAATCACATCTAGTTCACTGTGTTTTAAATATCATGTTTCTTCATTATCGTTCTACATGGGAGTTTATTATTTCAATTTGGGTGAAAGATATCTTAGTAATTCCCTTTGTTATCATGTACTACAAGCTTAACTAGGAAAACTCAAACTCATGTCACCATTCGAACACTCTTCTCTGAAGAAATCATAGATTGGTGGGAGATAGAGATAGGCTCAAGCTAACTTCATGTTTGGAGGTTCAATCTAATATTAAAGTCTTGTAGAATCTATGCAAGGGAGGTCTGATGGAATACATATTGCAACTCATAGGGCATAATGTAGACCTCACTAAGGATTTAATTACAACATAAAATAAAATAATTATGGAGATAAGAAGTCTTAAAATTAGTGTCATTAAGGATATAATTAATGAGGTAAATATTATTTCATGTGAGTGGTCCAAATATTTTAAGGACTAATTAAAGAAGATTGAGCTAATGCAGAGATTTTTTAGGACAAATGAGACTTTGAAAAATGATAAAAAAGGTTTTTCACAAATGGACCTACTAAGGTATTGGCCAAAGGTGTGCCTTAAGATCATGAAAACATTAATTTTAAATGGAAATATCCACTTATTTTATCTCACCACTTTGTACTTATTAACCATTTTCAAGGTTTTGAAACTAGTTTAACCTACTACTTCTTGAAGTCACTAGAAAGTAAAACCCTCACTTTTAAAACTAATGGAGTGAACTCCATAATCCACCAAGGACTTATTTTATTTCTTATCAAGTGTGGTGAGACACTACATGGGAAAAAAAATATATTTGGAGTGGCTTCTTTGGAGGATGAATCTCCTAAAGAAGACTCAACCATGGACTCTCCCTGACCCCCTCCCAGCCCTTCCCCTACAAGCCCTAATATCAAGTGTTTCATAGGAGAACATCCTCTTTAGCTTATAGTAAATAAACCCAAACCTATTTTTTATGAAGGGGATGTTATATAATATTCTAAAAAAGGGAATTATCCCTTGTCTGATTTAATCAAGAAGAATAAGAGCCAATTGGAGGATTTTAATAATGAACTTCATGAAGTAAGACTTGACCTGGCTAGTTTTATTAAAGAGTGGAACTCCATTAATAAGGAATCCACTAAATACTATAGTATTTTTTACAAAAATATAAGGCATAGGTTCCTCCTCAGAGATATGATGTTGATAAGGTGGAGGTTAAGCCAAAATCTTCATCCAAATCCCTCATTATGAACCCCCTCAATAAGATCTTAAAGAAGGAGAATGCCTCAGTAAAAGCTGAGAATGATTATGTCAAAGGATTCCATGGAAGTCCTGAGTAATATTACTTTAGAAAAGAAATAAAAAGTGGATTGATGGATAAGGTGGAGGACAATGTTGCTAGTAAGGCACTCATATAGGAAACTACCTATCCTGAGTAATTTCTCTCTTTGTTTATATTTTGCCTTATACACTAGTCTTTAGCTAGTTTTTTTCTCAATTGTACTATGCTCTTCATACCTAGGGGCTTGATTTTTTATTTTTTAATTCTATTTAAACTTAGGCTACTAAATCCTTGTAAAACCTGCTTATTTTACCTAATGAAATAAAAAAACTATAACTAGTCTATTCTAGGAGATCATAAAACTCCAATGGTGTTGAAAATATATCCACCTTGGTTATAAATTAACCAAGGTCACATTAAATTGTTCCAACCAATTTTGAACAAGTTTATATGCAATAACTCATAACATTAAAGGAGATAAAAACTACTTATGGCACCTAATTTCATTAGATAATTATAGAGATACCAATTTTAGAGTCTCTAACTTCAATTAAGGTAGCAAAAAAATAAACATCCTACTTATTTATAATTATATACACCTACTGAATGGTTGGTTATCTAGATTCCATCTTGGGGCAATCCTTAAAAAATGTTTATCACCTTGTTATCATCATTAACAACCATTTTGTGGAGATATAAGAACAATAATCACCTCTATGTCTAGTCCACGTCGATCATCTAAGTCATGATATTTTTTGTAATATCCCACTTTGTAACTTTGGGTCTTAAATTATATTAATTTGATCTTGTAACCTGCCAACACTATTTTTATCTTTAGGATATCTAGGATTTTGATCTGATTTTTTGACTTTATTTGACAATGGTGACATTATTGTCCCTAGTTTTTTGTTTAAAAAATAATCATGTTTCCATGCTTCAACATTTAAAAATGATATAAATCCTATTCCTTTGAAATTGGTGCATAATTGTCTATTTTATAACTATTTCTCAAAAGTTGTCAAGGTGAAAGTCATGGTCTAGTGTTCTAAAATATAGAGGTATTTACACCATAAGATAATAGCTTCATCAACTAGTATATTTACACCCTATCATTCACATTATTTGTCATGCCATGCATATTATTATACCTCTATATATAGACCAACCATTTATCTACTACATTACCATCTTCTTTACCCAAAAAGGTAGGATAAAAAATCTTTTTGATCTCTTTGACATTTGGGTCAACCACCATCAAAAGCATCTCTTGGATCACTTGTTCATGAGAACCACTCAAGGTTATTCAACCTACATTATTTATTTTTAAATTTAACTCAAATAATATTTCAAGCTATTAAAATCACAATGTAGACCTCTTCTTACTTATCAATGGGGCTACCCTCGATTACATTTAGGTTGTGAAATTTACTATTGCTATAAACATTATTATTGGACTATTCACCCTTATTAACATTTTGAGATTTTGGCCACCTCAGGCTCTACTTCTTCGTCTTACTAAGCCATCATTATCTTAGTTATGGTCAACATGAGCACCAAAAGATCTTATTTTGTCCATATTCTTAGGGAATTCACATAATAATTTTCTTTTAGATTATATACCAAAACATTCCTTTCCTAGATTTCCCTTTTAAATCAGTAACACCACTCTAATACCATATGAATAAAATCCAAAAAAAATATTCTATAATTTCTTTATTAGAGTGAAAAAAACATTGCATGTAAGGCCCACTTCATAGCTTTTGTAAATAACATATTATTTCTCATGTGATTGTACCTAGATCTATTATCTAAAGAGTAATGATTATGAGTTTGTTTTATGACAACAGTCTTCATTTACATCAACACCAAGAAAATAGTACACCATTAGAATCATCACTAAAATTAAAATGACTAATATTTAAGGGCTTATTATTACTCATTTAAGGAGGATTTCTCAATAAACAAATACTATATATGTTTTAGGCATTTAAATAGATACTACCCACTAAGATTGCATATCTAAATCTTTGGTTTGGGTCCTCATACCCTAATGCTCCTATCACTAACATTAAGAATCAACCTAGGCTTAAAAAAAAATACCATAGAAAATTGTTACATCAAAACTTTTTAACCAACAAAGTGAGTCCTATCAATAATTATAAATTATATTTTATTACATAAGAAAGAAACCTTTCCTTTATACATGAAGATTAAATATATTGAAGATTTAGGAATAGGTGATACCTACTATATTAGATAGAGTAATGTGTATATTTTGGTCCTCACACCCCATAAAAAATTTTAGTATCAGATAAGTATTATTTTATCACAACATTAGGGTATAATAACATACATTTATTCATTAATGATTTTAGATTCTATGTGTTTTTCTCAATCCATGACCAACTTATTGATTCATTTCCATTGTAATTTTTATTAATGAAATAAATACAAAGGAGTGTTTTAATTTTCAACATTGGTAATGGATATTTAATTACAACTCCTCATAGTTAAATACAATCATTCATGACCTTGATCCTTAACTTTTTATATAATTTAAAAAGTCATTGAAATTAAATCAATTAAATGCCTACTATATAGAACACTACTATGTATGTAGGAAGAATATTCTCATAAAAACTATACCCATCAGGATCATGTCAATTGGTCATCAACTATAGGGTCCTTACATTTAATTTTTCTTTCTAATTATTATCTTAAAAACTAACAACTAGGTTTAATCAATTCTAAGGAAAGGTATTGCTGATAATTTTACCACCATTGGTCAAATTTGCTTATGTGTAGGTTTTCAAGAAGAATCTATTCATGGATTAAAATTTTAAAAATGTTAGAAAAACATCACATAAAATTCATCAGTCAAAAATCATTCTTATTAACAAATCAAAAGTCTAAATTTTGATAGAGGTTTCTTTTATTCCTCTAACTAGCTATTCTAAAAGCTAGTGAAGGCAATTTTCAAATGCTCGGTATATGAAGGTGAATAGTATTTAAATAAAAATGTATTATGGGGAGTTTTATGTGATTATTACCTAAATATTAAATTCATTTGTTTCATTTTATATTTTCATAACTTTATGAATAATTTTTAATAAGAATATGTTCTCTAAAACCCTTATTAAACCCTCATTTACTCAATTTTAAGTAATATGTTTGCATTTTTGAGTTCTTGTTGAAGCATAAATTGGTGTAAGATATTATTGGGAATATTAAAAAAATTATATATACATCAATAAAAAATTTAGATAAAATTATGGATAAAGGCAAAGTATCAAGCATCAGGGTTTTGAGGAAGCAAGAGAGATAGTTAGAAAAGTCAAGTTTTGAAAGGTTTAAGTGATTGGTTGAGCATATAAAATAATTGTAATGATAATATATATTATTAAAGGTAATAAATAAAAATTAATTAGTTATTTATTCCTAATAAAACTCAATAAATTTTATATCATAGACCTACAAACATTTAGAAATGAAATTGGGCAAGCTAGTCAACACCAAAAAGTGCATATTGTGAGTTTTATTTTATGAAAACTCTTGAAATTTTACATGGGGGTATTTATTTATGTAATTTAATGTTTAAAAATAATTTAAATTCCTTAATATACTTTATAATAGATAAAATTATAATATACAAGTTTGATCAATAAGGGAATAAAGGTTTCTTCACTTGTTTACTCACAAATGGAGTTGGAAATGGGTGTTTTAGGACCCTACAATGGAAAAATTCAATTTTAAAGTGTTAATAATTAATTTAAAGGTATAAATAAATAATAATTAAATTAAAACCAATTAAAAATAGGTTTAAATGATTGAAAAAAATCTCCAAATCATCCCTACGGTAACAAGCGTGCACTTTTTTTTGAATTTATCTCAATGAGTTTGGTAAAGAATTTTGTATATTTTTAAAAAAATATATGTATTTAAAATTTATAAATAGAAAAACATCATATGAATAGTTATTTTTTAGGCTTATAACTCATTTTAAACTAGCTAATCCAAATCAGGGTTTCTTGAGAACAAGAGAGCATATGAGAGCATAAACTAGTTTTTTTGGAGTTGTACATTGAATTTCGAGATAAAATTTTATTTAATGGTCTATAAAACCATTTTTATTATGTTTTAATCATATTTTTTTCATAAATTTTAATTATGAATATCCATCAAGTTTCTGGCTCTCACAATGCATTCAAGAAGCTTGTCAAAGTTGAACAAGATAAGCATATGGAATAAGAACTAGTTTTAAAAGCTAATTTAGTCATAATAAAGTTCATAATTATCAATAAAAGTGAATTTATAATTAAAAATAAATATTATCTCATCTCTATAAATATGTCACCGCATTTTTGGCTAAATTTAGCAACTATAAGTTAATAACATGTGGTCTTCAGTGGCAAGGAAATATAGAATGAGATTGGTTTAAAATCTGAAATTGATGCCCTGAAGGATCGTATTTAGAAATTGGAGCAAAAATTCACCAATGGGATCCAAAATTCAATTCTCATAAACATGTCTATGCTAAAATAAGTGGGTAATACTGGACCTACTATCAATGCGGAGAACACTAAGAAACTGAATGATCTTCTCAAACCAATGGTTATGTAAGGAGAGACCTCTCTGACTCTCATCTTTCCATTTCTTGTTTTTTGTTTCTATGTCTGTTGGTACTCTATTAGTGTCATCTCTTCTCAAAAGGCATAATTTGTTTGATTTCCTTCTTGTCTTTTTTTCTTTGTAAGGGTTCGGCCCCTGGTCTGCTGCCTTACTTTATCAAAAACAAGTGGTCTTAAATTATCCCTAGAAACATGTAATTCCAAACATGTAAAATTGGAGAAGTTGAGTTCAAGTTTTGTTCAATATTTTAGGCCCTATTTTCATGAAAAATACTATTTATAACATTTTAATTTAATATCTCTCTTAATATTCCCCCCTTTGGGATAAATTTAGAAAATTCAAAAAGTCAACATGCATGCAGGTTACATGCAAGATAGCTCAATTTGAACTCTAGATGTGAAGTCAAGATATATTCAGTCAACTCAAGATGTAAGTAAAGGAAACTAAATTATAAATTCAATACTAATTAAATACAAATAGGATTTAACTAAATATTAATAATATTTAACTAAATAAGATCAAAAGTCAAATGTAAGATCACATGGAGTTAACTTATAATTCAAGATGCACGAAGGGCCTTTTAACATGTCAACTCCCTGTCTATCTCCTAGAATAACATTTTCAAATAAATAAGGTTTAAAATTCAATATTTTACATTGTATTTTTTTGGAATTGAAGGTAGTTTTAGAGTTTGAGTTGAATTTTTAGTTGAACTGAGTGTGAACTTAACCTAAATGTGGACTCATCTAGAACTTCTTGTCTTCTCGTTCTCTCTCTCTCTCTTATTATTTTATATGTGTACATTAATTTTTGAATGACTATGAGGATATTATGACATTGGATTATTAAAAAACTACCAAAATTTTTACTACCTCACCTTTTAATCAATAAATATTTGAATTTTTCCCCCATCTTCAATTTGTTCATGAAGTGTGTTCTTAATTCATTGATAAAACTTAGTGAATGATGTTTTTTAATATGTTTATGTTTTAATATCTCAGATTTATATAGAAAACTAATATTATTATAGGTCATTTAAAGTGTCTAATTCTAATTTATACCTAATCTAGAAGTGAATTCAACAATTGTTTATTCCTCCCAAGCTAGTGTACGTGTCTATCAAGATTTTTTTGTGAAATACTTATGCAATAGTCATTGTACGAATATGAAGTGAATGTGTAGAAGTTATTTAGATATAAAGTGTGTCTAGTATATGAATAATTTAATTTAATATTGGTACATCACCCTAATTTTCAATTTTCCTTTCCATTTTCATCTTTAACATAGCTCCTTCTACCCTTTTCCTAGTCAAGAAAGCACAAAATTACATAGTTTAGATAGAAATAGGTGAGTGTATGGAAGGGAAAAAAACATTTAGATATATATTATATTAAATTATAAGGTCCCAAATGTTGGATAATTTACATTGTATCAATGAAAGTGAGAATAGGCACACATTCTACTAAGGGTGCACTTTTGAGTGAAAAGAGTTTTTGGTACACCTAGTGGGATGAAGCATAAAATATTTTTAAAGATTGGTGTTAATTTTATAAAATTTTATAAAATACATTTCTCAAGTACTAAGTATCTAGTGACTCTAAGTACTTAAAAACATCAATTGGTATGTATTTCAATCCTCTATTTTATGAAATCACAACTTTTTAACCTTCATATCCCTCATATCAAGATGAGAATATTTATGAATTCACCTTAAGTAGTACTAAACCATAATAATATCAATATTATCATGATATTTATCCCCTCCCACCCCTAATCATGTTTTTAATCATCCTTGACAAAATCATTTTCTTTTCAATCAGCCTTAAGAGAGTGTGCAAGAGATAATATTTAAATTCAAAACACAATGTATGGAGATTGATAGGGAAGAAGATAAATAAAATATGCACTAGAAAGATCTTGCATATCTTGCCTATATACATCAGCAAGGGATATAATTATTAAAGAGATATAGTGAGGATATGCAATATTTACTCACTCTTCCCCAAGAGACTAAGACAATTCCATCTTGGAGACCTTATTGGACTAATACCCCTGATTATGTCATTCCTACTCTTGAGAAAGAGATTTTTCCCATGCCTATCTAAAATCAATAGAAGGATAAAGTTTTTGAATCCAAACTAGGAAAGTTTTCAAATTTCTTGAGCCCTCCACCCATCCCTCAAATTGAAATTTTCCATGAAGATCAAGGCATATTAGAATGTGAGAGGTTGATTGTTGAGTGGAAAAAGAATCATGAAGACCTAACATAAGTTTATTTCCCTTCTTTCGAATAAATATTGAATAAAGGCCTTCTTAATGCCTCTTTAATCCCAAATCCCATTCAAGAGCAACCAATAATGACATATATTTATATGCCACCAAATGGAGGCTCTTTCCATCTCACCATCTCCTTTTCTTAAGGAGAATCTATTATATGGAGGGCAAACGAAGAACATGCAGGTGAAGAGGAGATTTTGTTAAGAGAGGATGATCAAGATTTATGTTGGTAAAATGAGATTCAATATGGAATATAAGGATATTGTGTTACATCCCTTGATGAGCCATTAAAAAATAAAATTGTAGTAGTAAGCGAGTCTAAAGAAACCTATCATGAAGATGTTCCAAAAGAAATGGTAGCAAGTAGTGAGATTGTAGCAGTGGTTTCACAAGGTAACAGTCCTAGATATGACCTAAATAAAGATAAAAAAAATAAGGTGTAGTGAATTATAGTGATCCTAAATATTCTACAAGTGAGGACCAAGAAGGTTTTGATGGCTTATTAGAAAAGTACTTTGAGCTGATTTAAGACTTTGAGAATCTATTTAGGTCTACATTTGCTTGTAAAGACATTGATAAAGTGGGTGTGAAGGTAAATTAGAATGTGATTACATTATAAATATTTATTCATGTGAAGGAGAAAAATAAGGTTAGTATTGAACCACATGATGAGTATGTTTATATTAGAGTAATGTTTTCTTTATTTTATTCACTTGAAGATAAGGAAAAGAGTTGATCCAACTAGAATGGCACTCACACAACTTGTTAGTCATCTTCATCAATCACATAAAAAGGAAATGAGAGGTTTTTATTTTTATCTAGGTGGATATTTATTTTTTGAAATTTTATTATTTTTATTTTTCACATTCCTTTAAGTGATATCTTGCACATCTTTCAGTTGGTAGTTACTCTAGTTTTCAATTTAATAAGTACTTATGCACACATGTTGTAGTTTCTTGAGGGATTTATTAGTTTAAAATTTGATAGAGTAATACATTTTTGATTTAATATTTAATGATATTTTTATGAATCCAAAATCTAATGGATAGATCTACTTGTATTGAGTGTTTTGTAGACAAACATCCCAATAAAGTCACCAAGAATGCCAATAATTTTGCCACCATTGGTCAAAGTTACTTATATGTAAGTTTTGAAGAATAATACATTAATAGATTAAATGTAAAAAAAAAAATTAAAAATATCTTAAAAAATTAATCATTCTAAAATAATTCTTAATAACAAATCACAAGTCCACATTTTGATAGAGGTTTCTTTTATTCCTCTAACTAGCTATTCTACAGGCTAGTGAACGCAATTTTCAAATGTTTAGTACATGAAGGTGAATAGGAGTTAGATAAAAATAAATTATAAGGATTTTTTGGCCCATATTACCTCAATATTATATTAATTTTTTTTGGTTGTATTTTCTTAAATTTATGAACAATTGTTAATAAGAATAGGTGTTTTACAACCCTTCTTAAACCCTCTTTTACTCAGTTTTAAGTAGTATGTTTGCATTTTTGTGTTATTTGTTGAAAAATAAATGTGGTGTGATATATTATGTAGAATATAATAAATTTATACTATTTAATCAATCAAAATATCAAATAAAATTATGGATAAAGGTGAAGGATTAAGCATTAGGGTTTTGAGCAAGTAAGAGAGGCAGTCATAAAAGTCAAGTTTTGAGAGGTTTATGTGATTGGTTGAGAAAAAAATTATTTTAATGATAATAAGTTTTATTATAGTCATAATTAAAAAATAATTACGTATTTATGCCTCATAAAACTCAATAAAAATATAAAAACATAGATCTATAGATGTTTAGAAATGAAATTGGGCAAGCTAGTCAACACAAAAAAGGCATATTTTGAGTTTTATTGATTGAAAAAATTTGAAATTTTACTTGGGGGTATGATTTTATTTAATTTAATATTTATTTATTTTTAAATTATATAATATACCTGAGTATATATAAAATTCTAATATATAGGTTTGATCATGAAGGGAATGGAGGTTTCTTCACTTTTTTGCTCACAAATAGAGTTGGAAATGGGTGTTTTAGGTTCCTCTAATGGGAAAATTTTATTTAAGAGTGTTATTAATTTATTAAAATGTATAAATAAATTATAATTAAATTAAAACCAATTCAAAATAGTTTTATCTCATTTTAAAAAAATCTCCAAGTCATCCCTAGGGCAATAAGTAGACACTTTTTTGTGAATTTTTACTATGAAGTTTGGTGAAGAGTTTTGGAGATTTTAAAATTTTTATAGGTATTAAAAATTTATAAATTTACAAAAATAATGTTAATAATGTTTTTTTAGGCTTGGAACTCATTTTAGACCCCCTAATCCAAATCAGGGTTTCTTTAGAACAAGAGAGCATGTGAGAGCATAAATTAGTGTTTTTTAGAGTTACACATGGAATTTGGAGCTTAAATTTTCTTTGAAGGTGTGTTACACCATGGATATTTTTTAAAAATATATATTTTTTCATTTTATATTATAATTATGAAGATCCCTAAAATTTATGTATCTCATAGTGCATTTAAGAAGCTTGTCAAAGTTGCACAAGATAGGCATATGGAAGACAATCCAATTTAGAAAGCTAATTTGGTCATAATTAAGTGAATAATAATCAATAATATTAAATGGATAAGTAAAAATACATATGATACCATATATATAACTATTGAACCCCATTGTGGGCTAAATTTAGCAACTACAAGTCAATAACAAGAAGTCTTCAATTAGCCCTAGAAAAGTGGAGTTCAAAACATGCAGAAGTATAGAAGTTGAGTTCAAGTTTTGATCAATATTTTAGGAAATATTTAAAAAAAAAAAATACTCATTATAAAATAATAATTAAATTTTTCTTTTACTACAACCCCCTTTGGTCTAAATTTATAAAAGTTAAAAAGTCAACATCCATGCAGGTTACATGCAAGATAGCTCAAGTTCAACTCTAGGTGTGAAGTCAAGATAAGTTTAGTCAACTAAAGAAGAAAGTGAAAGTAACTAAAGTTTAAATTTAATATTCACTCAATACCAAGATAATTTTACTAAAGACCAAAAAGTTTTAACTAAAGACCAAAAAGAGTTAACTAAAGAAGATCAAAAGTTGTATGCAAGATCATAAAGAGTTAACTCAGAATTCAAGATGCATGAAGAGCCCTTTAACTTTAAAAATATCCATATATCTCCTAAATATATATTTTAAAATAAATAAGGTTTAAAATACAATATTTTACATGGTTATTTGGTGTAATTGAAGGTGGAGTTAAAGTTTGACTTGAATTTTTAGTTGAACTAAGAGTGAACTTGACTTGCATGTGGAGTCATCTAGAACTTCTTGTATTTTATATATATTATTATTTTATATATTTACATTAATTTTTTAATTATTATGAGTATATTATGAATTTTTCTTACTGAAACTCTACCAAAATATGTACTACCTCACCTTTGAATCAATAAAGAGCTCATTTTTCCCTCCATCTTCAAGTTGTTCATGAAGTGTGTTCTTAATTCATTAATAAAACTTAGTGAATGATTATTTTTCATATGCTTATATATAAATATATCAACTTTACGAATAAAATTAAAATTATTATGTCATGTAAAGTTTCTAATTCTAATTGATACCTAATCTAAAAGTGAATTCAACCATTATTCATTCCTCTCAAGCTAGTGTAGGTGTCTATCAAGACCTCTGTGTGAAATACTTATGCAAGACTCATTGTATGAACATTAAGTGAATGTTTGAAATTTATTTAGATTATAAATTTTGTCTAGTATAGGTATAATTAACTTTGATATTGGTGCATCAAACCAATTTTCAATTTTCATTTCCCATTTTAGCTTTAACATAACTCTTTCTACCCTTTTCCTAGTCAAGAAAGCACAAAAAATTGAAAGTTTAGATATAATAAGGTGAGTGTATCAAAGGAAACCCTAAATTAATATGGATATTATATCTAATTATATTGTATCACACCTTAGAGAGTTAACATTACATTAATAAAATTGAGAACATATAAATGTTCTCAACAAGGGTGCACATCTGAGTGATAAAATGTATAAAAGAAGTAAGGCATAATAGTTTAAAAAAATTAATTGATTATAAAAACAATTATTAATACTTTTCTACTTATTTTAGGATAATGATGTAAAGATTCAATCAACAATTATTCTTGAAATTTATTCTTAAGATTCATATTAAGATCATGTGAACTATCATGAGCCTTAAGGCATTATTTGTTAAAATAAAAGGAAATGACAATGGAAAATAAACCAAAATAATTCTCAAGGTTTTACCCATATTAAACATACAATGAAACATTTTAAGTGTTTTCAATAAGGATAATTAATATACAAACATTAAAACTCTAATGTTTCTCATTTAAATGTAGTGGTGTTATATTGCATCCATACACTGCTAAATCACTCAATACTAATTTTTGTATTGAAGGTGCCAATTATTGATAATGATAAAGATACCTATGTAAATCGGTATGACTAGTGTTCTATCCAATTAATCAAATTATCCTCTTATGATATTTATCATGTATTTCCTTAATGATGACTTTAATAATAATAATAATAGCATTGATGAATTTTATATAGTAAAACCAAAGGATAATTGTATGAAGACACATAAAAACTTTAGAGTAGCCTCCTTATGGTTGTACATAACTACTCTTTATTACCATGACATATAAAAAACTCATAATATTGTTGAATGTGTTTATTCACTATGGCTAATACATTTTCAGTCACCTAAGATACATGTTGAAAGACAAATAAGATTAACAAATCACATCCAATACTATTTTTAACTAAATCAATCAACAATGCAATGTCACCTAAGTAATGTGTATCCTAATGTACACATATGAGTCACCTATAATTTTATTGATGCAATCACGAAAACCATTTCAACTCAAATTTTAGTATGCCTCTATACATGTTTTTATAAGAAAATAAAGGCCTCTAATTTAGATTAATACTTCAAACCATAAATAATCATAACAAGAACCCCATCAATTAAAAAAAATAATGTAGTTTATGTTGTCTCCCAATGTCATTAAAAACCTTAAAAGAGTATTGAATCTTGGTATAATTTCTCATGTCATAATAAATAAATCCATATTTTCATATCATCAACCAAGGTATAAATATAACTCACTATTTGATATCTGAATAATATCAAGCTACCTCAAGATACATACTCAACATCATACTTGCTAAAAATAAGAATATTAGCAGCCAATATCACTTACACATGATAGATAATAATACATGTCCCAAGAGAATGTAAATAATATTAAATTTAATGTGTAAGATTGTATTGACATATTCAATAACATCTGCAAGAATATATGCATTACTAGTATCATCTACAATAGAGCCACTAATGCAAATGTACATGAGAGAGAAGCCCATCAACCATAAGAATACAAACTCAAATGCATTGTCTAATGATCCCATTTATATTGTGGCCCTAACCACCCCATCCATTAGTTGGATGGTGGATTTGGAAACATGGTAAGTAAAGAGGTTAAGTGCATAAACATAAATTGTAAGCCACTAATGAAACTCAAGACAATAATATAAAACATGAAAGTAACATATGTCAACAAAGGATAAAGACATAATAACTCTAAGCCAAGAAATAATTAAGAGAACTAGACACACCAAGAGTTCTACTTAGATTAGGAACTTCGTACAACTGAATCATGACATAATAACCCAAAATAGACTGATGTTGTTCATTTGAAGACTCATAAAAACTAATCAATTATGGATTTGAATCTATAGATATCAAAATTTCCCACCTAGAACAACACAAGTGCTTAATCTCTACCAAGGGTCTCATTCTAGCCA
Organism: Torreya grandis; assembly: GCA_037957365.1. Taxonomy (NCBI): domain Eukaryota; kingdom Viridiplantae; phylum Streptophyta; class Pinopsida; order Cupressales; family Taxaceae; genus Torreya; species Torreya grandis. The sequence continues at coordinate 336,857 of JARHVA010003512.1, forward strand.
TCAATTGAATGATTGAAGGATGGGTTTGATAAAAAACTAATTTAAATCAAAATGATGCTAAAATATATAATAATTAATTATCAATTGTAGTTGGGGAATTCATCATTAAATTTAATAAAATCATAGGTAACATGTCTTTGAGATCCTAAAGGAAAAATCCATCATAAAATTGACCACTTTCATCATGAATCCCCATGACTAACTAATTAACCCTTAATACCATTCCAATAAAAAATATATATTTTAACAAAGTAAATAAAACCCATAATTCTACAAGTTTCATTTTGAAAATAACATGGAATGGATAGAGAGATCAAGTCTCCCTTCTTAGGGTTTGAAACTAAACATTAATTCCACACAAAAAATCTAAAAAAAATCATCCAAATCAAATTCAAGACACCTCTAAGAGCCAAAAACCATGTAAGGAGAGAATAAATATAAATTTATAAGAATGATGGTGGTACTAAGATATGAAATAGCCCAACAACCATCTACATGATTTGGGTAACTTTAAATAGGCATAATGGGTAGATTTGACTATTGTGATGTTGAAGGAATCAAATTAAATTCATTTATAGGTAAACAAAACCCTCACTATAATTTTCAAACCTTAAGGAGATAATAACATTAATATACCATTCTTTCCCTTTAAATACATGATATATTTATGCATAGAACACTCCAATGTGGTAAATTGATAAGGAGAAAATTTGAAGGATTTAAAAATGAACCCACTAAATTGAATGATATTATAATAATATTAATGTATTTTGGGTTCATCATGAAGTCCCACGACATCATTATGAACCCCCAATATCTTATAAACTATTCATGTTCAGTAAATCCTCAAACAAGCACCAATCAATTTGGATTTTTAAAAGGAATAAATCCCTTACTAGAAAATATGTAAGTGGGCATGGAGATATTTTTTTTAGGGATTCATTCCTAGATATTCTCTCCCATTTCTCTCCACCATTATCTTCTCAAAACCCAACATTCATTTCCACCACTTGATAGGATCGCATGGGATCTTCATCAAGCTCCTTCAATAAAATGATAGTCCTACTTTAAATTTGAGCTAAGAACAAAAAAAAAAAAATCACCATACTTACAAATAAAATACTTGAGTGTAGATTACCTTGACCTTTAGGCCATCATGGCCAAAATGATAAACAATGTTAACCCCATGTGCCACACCTCAAATTATTTTAACCATGGTGGTCATTCCTAGTTAAATCCCTTTGTGGAGTCCAAATTAAGGTCTATGTGGAAGTTTAAAGACATCCCATGACTTCATAATCACTAGCCTAGTCAAGGATCCACATAGGTAGGGTATAATTTTACAGGACTTCAAACAAGTAAAACATTAAATCTCAATAAATTAAGGGAAATAACCATGACACCTCATGGTGTTTACCACTGGTGGTAGTTAAGTCTTAATCAAGACTTTACCAATCCTACAATGTCTTTCAAAAGGTTAAAATCCAAGTATGAACTTGATCAAGACAAGAATTGACATCAAGGATGATCAATCAAAGATAACAAGAAATGGACTACACAATGATCATAACACTACAACTTTGGCATAAAAAAATATAAAATTATCACATATAAAAGGTAGTAAATTGAATCTTTCATGGCACCACTAAAGATAACATAATCAAAACATGAATAACATATACGACCAAAATAGCAATAATGAAGTCAAACTAATTATGACAGGAAGACTCATACTAATTGGTGTCTTTAGAATCGTTATTTCATCAATTTTACTTGTTAGAGTCACATCTGACTACACATTGACCTCATTACCATGTTTATCCCATCTTCAAAACACACCATTGAGTCTATCCCATTATCTTATCCTTATAGTCATCCAAATGATACATTAAGAGTATTTGGATTATATATAATATCAATTAATAATTAAACTATAAATATAATAGAATATAAGCATGATATAGATGTATAAAATATAATCATCTACAACATTAATCATCTACAATCATATCCAATAAACATGATGCAAAAAATACTAAAAGTGATACCAACACATAATATCTAAAACATAATCAACATTTACAATTAACCATTAGCTATATTCAATCAACATAGGCTATATCAATAACTTAATCAATAATCTATAATGCAGCAATAGATAGGGTCATGACAATAAAAATATAATTCAAACCTTAAATGGACATCTTAAGAACTTAAATAATAATTCTCAAGTAAGCATATCCTTAATGCATGTTATAGGTGATTTTCAAGCTTAATTACATCAATTATCCTTATAGATTAAATAATATCATGATTGGGTTAACTCTAATGTAGTCCATGGAAATCCTATTGTGTGCAACATTTTGCATGCACCTTTTCCTCCTAATATCCAAATGCATAAATTTTATACATTTATGGAAATGGAGACCTTACCTACATCTTATAACTTTTGAAGAAATTATGAATGGATGAAATGGTAGTTTAATTTTATTACAATTATTACCTAAAATTATATAGGGGTGTGTACTTGCTTGGTTTCATTACCTTCTTAGGGGATCCATCGATACTTATATAAAATTAGAGAAAACATTATTAATACAATATATCCAAAATAAATGACCTAGGGTCACTTATGAAATATTTCATTATTTAAATCAAGGCAAATCCAAATAAGTAGTCATTAATTTTTAAGATTTAATATTTCTATACATCAATTAATTTACCAACCAACTGCTTTGCAAATGCATTTTTTTATAAACGTCTAATTTATCCACAAAAATTAAGTTACTCTATTATAATTATGAATAATTTATATCTCTTTGTTATGATTCACTAACATTAGAAGAATAATTAGGTCTTATTCACATATCAAATAATATGTATGGGGACATTGAGTTATAAAATGAAGATCCACATAATAAGGTCTAATCATCTAATATTGACACATATTCCCAATTTAAAAAAATTCACAAAGTTTCTTATAACAATGCACACCCTAAAGAACTCCCTACTAAACCAAAAAACCTTGATTATCATAATCCAATAAATATGGTTAAATACACCTTAACAAATGTAAAATTCTTGCATAAAGGAAAATAATTTATTTCTAAACATACTAAACATTATCATTCCTTTACATCAAGTAAGGTGAAACCTCTAAAATTTGTTTTCAATGATCACCCACATGATATTCTAATAATGTTACTAGATTAAAAAATTAATAAAGTTACTCCCTAACTACTACCACCCTCCTCATCATTTATAGAAAAAATAAGGGTCAACCATTTTGTACTTATCATGGCATTAATGGACATCGTGATAATAATTGTTATGAATTACAAGAGAAATTAAAATAGCTTGTAAATAAATGAATTGTCTCATTTAAAACATTGGATAATAAGCTAAAACCTTTTTCATCTATGTATTCAAAATATATAAATGTTAAACAAAATATATTTAAAAAATATCTAATATAATATACAATTGTAAACACCAATTTTGGTATGCGTACACATATTTATGGGCTTATTACACACACACACACACACACACACACACACACACACACACACACACACACACACACACACACACACACACACACACACACACACACACACACACACACACACACACACACACATTTTTATATATAATTAGGCATCTAGTGATAAGGTCTCTCATGGGCCTCTTTGGTTTCATCTTAATTCATTTGATTTACCTTCCCCTTGGGCCTATGTGTTATCTTTATTTATATTCATCAAATATATGCCAAGGATCCCTACCTATTGTGATTATTGTGTGTGTGTGTGTGTGTGTGTGTGTGTGTGTGTGTGTGTGTGTGTGTGTGTGTGTGTGTGTGTGTGTGCGTGTGTGTGTGTGTGTGTGTGTGTGTGTGTGTGTGTGTGTGCATGTGCATGCATGCATGTGCATGTGCATGTATGTATGTATTAGCCCCTGGACACTTGCATGTGTCCTAAACACTTGCATCCATCATGGACACTAGCTTAGATATTTTCCAGCCTCAATGCAAATATCCATGATTATCTTTATATATCTTTTATATCTTTCACTTTGTGACTATTTTTTAGCCCTTTTTGTCCATCCTATGGTCATCTTTTCCCGTGTCACTAGTTTATAATTCAAAGTCAAAAGTTTCCTATATATAAAAAAATATGGTCTAGTTAAGACACATAATAATTTAAAAAGGAAACTCTTTAATTAGAAAGTATTATTTATTTCAATCTATCAAATTTCAATATGACACTGAATCAAATACTTGAAGAATTCAAATATTCAAATATGCTATTACATCACTTATAACAAGGGTTACTAGAAGAAAGAGCATATAGTCACAATATTACAATTTTATATATATGCATAGGAGGGAGAACTACATGTGATTATGAGGTCCTATTAGGAGTATTGGATATGTAGGTAACACTTATTAATAAAAAAGGTTATTAGGGCTACATGAACTCACATTACTAACCCCTTTTTACCAGGTTGTAAGAGGTACCATGCAATGGCATTAGGGTTGTTTATTATCTAGATATATCACATAGGAAAACATAACTAGAGGCATAAAGTAATTACACATGGGTTAGAATAGGCATGGTATAAATTTAAAGTCACTCCTATTTATATATTTCATTGGAAACTTGCATCAAGATTGGACACAAACATCGATGTTACTATCCTTGGTTGACACTACTATCTAGAGTAATAAATAGTCAATATTTAGAATGAATGAATTATATATCTCTAAGATAGACCTATGATGATTCATAATCATTGTAATAGTCTAGAATACAATTAAAAAACAAGATACACTCTCTTTATCCCTCAATTATTTAGTACTTGTATTTATTACACATGCCTAAATGATATATATTGTCAAAATATTATATTGTAGTTGTTAAAAAATATAACCAATACTTGATTGCATTCAAACAAATTTATTTATTGTATGTTAAACTTATGAATCCAAAATAATTAAAATAATAATGGTTTCAAAAGGATTCTATTAATGATAAAAATCAAGTTAAATATGCCATTGATAATTCTCAATTTAGAAATGCAAACACTGAAAATCATTAACACAAGAGCTTTCTAATTCACATATTTTTAAAAAAACCAACTCTCCTAAAAAAGTATGTATTCCTAAGATACAACAATCACAAATTGAGCATAATGAAACACATGTGAATAAATAATCATCTACTATCAGTGAAACAAATAAATAAACAATTTATTATTCTACATTCTTGTTCCCATCAAGGTGGGATTTTTCATATATTTTAAATTCTAAATAAAATATGCAATGAAGTATTCCTAAATATACCAATTAATGGAAACATAACATAATTCAAGCATAAACATAAAATAAATTGGCAAATATATAATAAAATATAAAAATTATATCCCTTGGATTTATTTTCAATTTGGGTATTTTCCCTCTTACTTTTAAAACCAATTCATATATTTTCAAAACAACTATCTTACAATGATTTCAACGCTCACTCTTTATGGAAATACAAATGATTACTATTGAATATCTATCATGCTATGGCTTCCTTTTAACTTACACAATCACATCTATCTACCTACATTATCCATGAGCACATATAGTTTCATTCCCATTTGGGGCATTTTCATACTTGTCTATATCAATCATTTATGTTACATTTCTAGTATTCAGTTACACATATATTGGGATCATATGTCTTTCTTTCCTTATTTCCATGCTATGGTTTATCACCTTTTTTTGGATTGATATAATGCATATTATTTATTTTATTTTCAAAACCTCTCTTCTTAGTAATTTTGAAATCTTACAATTTCATATACTTAAAAATTTCTAAACTACCAAAAAAAATTCAAATATTTAAAAAATATAAAAAATATAAATTTTAAAAAAAAATTCAAGATCATGACCTCTAAGAATTCTCAAATGTTTCTATCTTCCTTATTTAGATATATAATTCATTCTATGTTAAGTAGATAACATATATCAATTTTTCAATACACATTACTTTTAATTAGGTATGTGAGTGTGATATACAAAAAATTTTACATGGTTATTTAATTTTGAGCTTCCCATTTTACCCAAAAAACTTTCTAAGTTTGGGGCATACTCTCTTTTATCCATGAAAAATTCAACACAGTGTATTTATCTATAACATTTCTACCATGTTGAGATATATATCATACAAATTTCTACTAATCATTCATCCTTTATAATGTGTTACATGTATATACTACTTTTAAACAATAACATTGATGCATATGGTTTATATATACTAACCTCATTTTTTAATGCCTTATTTAAAAATTATTACTTCATGATAAGTTAAATAATTTTTTGTTTACTATGTGTGCCCATTGGCTTTATATGTGCAACATAAACATGTTCTTGCTTGAATGGTATCATTTATTCCAATTGAGGTTGGGCATTATCTCATTTATTTATGCGACATTCACATGTATCTTGTATGTGGACTATGGGATTTATGTTGTCACATTATATACAAATTATGAGACATTTAATGACTACAATTTAATATATAATGTTATATATATCTAGTAAATGTTTTATTTACAAATTCAATGTTATATTTATCTAACACATGTTTTCATATGCCGTTGTAGTGTATATTCAATTTTATTATGAAAAACATACTACTAAATGATTATATCATCCACATATTATATAGGTCTTATTTTTAGATTAGTGACTTATAGGTTTTGTCCTTCATCTAAAAAGCGTGGCATCACAACTGGCTTTCCTTGATAAATTAAGTCCTCATGAGAAATAAAATTTCAAACAAATTATATTATTTTCAAAATTGTAATATGATTTAGATAACTGAGTATATATTTATATATTGTTGATACATATGCATGCGCAAGTGAAAAATAATTATAAATTACAAGTTTTAAATAGTTACATGTTGAAATTTTCAAAAGTTACAAGTTCAATTAGCAGGGGGCATGATATTCATTCATGTTCATGTTCCTATGTGGAAATTTAAAATTTCAAATTTTAAGGTTTAAAATTTACAAAGGTATACAGTTTAAAATTGAACCTAGATATTTTTCTAATGGTGTGATTCATAAATTAACAAGTGCACCACATTAGAGTTTAATGACACTCAACCTTTATGGCTTCAATTTTGTGAATTTGGTGCATGGATCAACCTTTTTATTTTATTTATTGTTAGATTATAGTGACACTCAATGATTAAAACTTTACCCTTCCTTAGGATCACTCTTCACAAGTGAAAGCATACCTTATCTAATTTAAAAACTTCTATCATTGAAATTTTATAATTCTCAATTTCACCACTATTTATAACCTTACAAACTAGTACAATTATAACTTAGTAACACTCAATGGCCTCCCAATCATCCTATTACCACTTTCAAAATTATTTGTTCTCCTAGGCTAAGAAACAAACATGGTTTAAATAACCCTATATTTACTTGAAATTCTTCAAAAAATAAGAAATCACTTATTCAATTTAAATTTATAGGGATGTTATATTATGTATTATCTTATAAGTATACTTTCCTTTCTCTCTTTTTAAATTTGAAAATTGAAATTTGAAAATTGAAAATATGGACATTAACTAATTTTATTGGAAGTATATCATGTTTTAAATTGAGACATATTTCATAAAAAAGCTTTTAATTAAGAGTAAAAGTGTGTATACACACTTATATTTAACATTAAGGAATCTTGTATGATCAAGTCTCATATCAAAAGACAAATTATATATACACACTTAGGTTCAAACATCCTTTATTAATATCACTTCATTGCATCATCAGAATAAAGTGGGGAAAAATTTAATCATTAAGTGCTTGACAACACTTAATTTTGACATCCTTACCCTTCTTGGTTTATTTACCATTATGCTGAAACTATATACATTATATTGTAACTAATCAAAAAATAATTTATACATCCCTAGTTTTATTACAAACTCATGTTAGCCTATTTACATTAGTATCTATCCTTCTATGATAGGACCATGTTAGGCTAGACAAGGACACATTATGGCTTTCTCTACGAATGTGACCATATCCCCCACACTCCAATAGATTTTTTTTTTAAAATTTGAGACTTTGAATTTTCCCCATCCTAAAATTTTACAATGATGGTTAATCTAAATATACAAAAATTTACCATATGTAATGACATCAAGGACTCTCCAAAAAAATCTATAAATCACTTGGAAATTTTATTACACATTGAGAAAAAGAACATTATTGTTTATATTTGAATTTTGAAGCATTATAATAATCATAATCCAAGTCTAATATTATTTTATTATTGGTCAATATAATTCATTATCAATAATTCAAAGAAATTTTGTTTGTTACATTCATATAGCAAAGTTATTTTTAAGACACTAACTCTATGAGGGAGAATTACATCAGCCTGAGGCCTATTTGAGCTATGTAGGCAACACTTTGATTATGTAGGGTTTTATGATGATAGCTCAGTTATTCCTTTTGCTTAATTCCACAATTTGAATTTGATATTTATTATTTATATTATTCAAGAGATAGGGTTTGGATTTTTTAGGTCTTTCATGTGGTAAATCAAGATACATAGTCAAATAGTACACCATGAATGATATGTGAACACACACAGATAAAAAAATTAGTTTCACAACCAACCAAGGCATGGCCATAATAAAAATAAAAGGCCATTATGTGATCCTATCCTCATAGTGTGGCCTTGTCCCAATATATTTTGAAATCCTACTTCTAGTTGCAACACAACTCACAAGTATTTTTAGGTATTCTTCATCCATAGTCAACTTGCATAGATAACATAAAATCCGTTTGAGCTAGGTTTGCATATTTGTTCATCAGTATACTATTTTTAACTCATTTAAAATTTCATATTATATATATATATATATATATATAGACATAAATCATTTTTTAATGGTTTATTTGCTTTTAACATTTCATTGTTAAAAAAAATAACATTAAATATCAGGAATGGGTATGTGGTTGGTTAGAGTAGGAACTAATTATAAAAATATAATGGGATAAATTTGGTATGCCGATATGCTTATGGTGATATTATGTAATTAGATATGAATAGTCTTAAGAATATAATTTATGTGTGGATTTTGACACTTTAAAACCTATGATTTTGATCTTGAAGTATGATTAAAACTTGGAATTATGGGTATTCCTTTAATGTTTATTTATATCTAGAAGATTTTGTGTAATGCATGAAGGATGTATAGATATATTATATAGTGTAATAGATGTTTTTTATAAAACTGTTAGATATGAATAGTCTTAAGAATAATATGTTTCTATAGATAAATATTTGGGTGAGCATATTAATATAATATATACCATATGTATTCATGTAAGTAGTGTTATAATGTTTCATCATAGATTGCTAACCTACCTATAGATAAGTATCATGTGAAATATCAAAGGCTCATTATTATATACATTTTCAAATTCATTTACATTCACCTCAAACCCTATAGACACTTTCAACACTTGTTTCACCTATAATAAGAGGTTATAAAATATGTGTTAAATTTATGTCATCATCCACAACCGAGAAGTTCAACACTAGCTATGTTCTAATACTTTGAAAAGGGTTCAAACCATATATATTTTTCACAACTAATTATATGTGTGATTAATTTATGACATACTATCATGAAATTAAATTTATGTGTGGATTTTGACACTTTAAAACCTATTATTTTGATCTTGAATAAGGATTAAAACTTGGAATTATGGGTATTCCTTTAATGTTTTTTTATATCTAGATGATTTTGTGTAATGCATGAAGGATGTATAGATATATTATATAGTGTAATAGATGTTTTTTATAAAACTGTTAGATATGAATAGTCTTAAGAATAATATGTTTCTATAGATAAATATTTGGGTGAGCATATTAATATAATATATACCATATGTATTCATGTAAGTAGTGTTATAATGTTTCATCATAGATTGCTAACCTACCTATAGATAAGTATCATGTGATATATCAAAGGCTCATTATTATATACATTTTCAAGTTCATTTACATTCACCTCAAACCCTATAGACACTTTCAACACTTTTTTCACCTATAAAAAGAGGTTATAAAATATGTGTTAAATTTATCTCATCATCCACAACTGAGAAGTTCAACACTAGCTATGCTCTAATACTTTGAAAAGGGTTCAAACCATATATATTTTTCATAACTAATTATGTGTGTGATTAATTGATGACATACTATCATGAAATGAAATTTATGTGTGGATTTTGACACTTTAAAACCTATGATTTTGATCTTGAAGTAGGATTAAAACTTGGAATTATGGGTATTCCTTTAATGTTTTTTTATATCTAGATGATTTTGTGTAATGCATGAAGGATGTATAGATATATTATATAGTGTAATAGATGTTTTTTATAAAATTGTTACATATGAATAGTCTTAAGAATAATATGTTTCTATAGATAAATATTTGGGTGAGCATATTAATATAATATATACCATATGTATTCATGTAAGTAGTGTTATAATGTTTCATCATAGATTGCTAACCTACCTATAGATAAGTATCATGTGAAATATCAAAGTCTCATTATTATATACATGTTCAAGTTTATTTACATTCACCTCAAACCCTATAGACACTTTCAACACTTGTTTCACCTATAAAAAGAAGTTATAAAATATGTGTTAAATTTATGTCATCATCCACAACTGAGAAGTTCAACACTAGCTATGTTCTAATACTTTGAAAAGGGTTCAAACCATATATATTTTTCACAACTAATTATGTGTGTGATTATTTGATGACATACTATCATGAAATGAAATTTATGTGTGGATTTTGCCACTTTAAAACCTATTATTTTGATCTTGAAGTAGGACTAAAACATGGAATTATGGTTATTCCTTTAATGTTTTTTTATATCTAGATTATTTTGTGTAATGCATGAAGGATGTACAGATATATTATATAGTGTAATAGATGTTTTTTATAAAACTGTTAGATATGAATAGTCTTAAGAATAATATGTTTCTATAGATAAATATTTAGGTGAGCATATTAATATAATATATACCATATGTATTCATGTAAGTAGTGTTATAATGTTTCATCATAGATTGCTAACCTACTTATAGATAAGTATCATGTGAAATATCAAAGGCTCATTATTATATACATTTTCAAGTTCATTTACATTCACCACAAACCCTATAGACACTTTCAACACTTGTTTCACCTATAAAAAGAGGTTATAAAATATGTGTTAAATTTATCTCATCATCCACAACTGAGAAGTTCAACACTAGTTATGTTTTTATACTTTGAAAAGGGTTCAAACCATATATATTTTTCGTAACTAATTATGTGTGTGATTAATTGATGACATACTATCATGAAATGAAATTTATGTGTGGATTTTGACACTTTAAAACCTATGATTTTGATCTTGAAGTAGGATTAAAACTTGGAATTATGGGTATTCCTTTAATGTTTTTTTATATCTAGATGATTTTGTGTAATGCATGAAGGATGTATAGATATATTATATAGTGTAATAGATGTTTTTTATAAAACTGTCAGATATGAATAGTCTTAAGAATAATATGTTTATATAGAAAAATATTTGGGTGAGCATATTAATATAATATATACCATATGTATTCATGTAAGTAGTGTTATAATGTTTCATCATAGATTGCTAACCTACCTATAGATAAGTATCATGTGAAATATCAAAGGCTCATTATTATATACATGTTCAAGTTCATTTACATTCACCTCAAACCCTATAGACACTTTCAACACTTGTTTCACCTATAAAAATAGGTTATAAAATATGTGTTAAATTTATCTCATCATCCACAACTGAGAAGTTCAACACTAGCTATGTTCTAATACTTTGAAAAGGGTTCAAACCATATATATTTTTCACAACTAATTATGTGTGTGATTAATTTATGACATACTATCATGAATTGAAATTTATTTGTAGATTTTGACACTTTAAAACCTATTATTTTGATCTTGAAGTAGGATTAAAACTTGGAATTATGGGTATTCCTTTAATGTTTTTTTATATCTAGATGATTTTGTGTAATGCATGAAGGATGTATAGATATATTATATAGTGTAATAGATGTTTTTTATAAAACTGTTAGATATGAATAGTCCTAAGAATAATATGTTTCTATAGATCAATATTTGGGTGAGCATATTAATATAATATATACCATATGTATTCATGTAAGTAGTGTTATAATGTTTCATCATAGATTGCTAACCTACCTATAGATAAGTATCATGTGAAATATCAATGGTTCATTATTATATACATGTTAAAGTTCATTTACATTCACCTCAAACCCTATAGACAATTTCAACACTTGTTTCACCTATAAAAAGAGGTTATAAAATATGTGTTAAATTTATCTCATCATCCACAACTGAGAAGTTCAACACTAGCTATGTTCTAATACTTTGAAAAGGGTTTAAACCATATATATTTTTCACAACTAATTATGTGTGTGATTAATTGATGACTTACTATCATGAAATGAAATTTATGTGTGGATTTTGACACTTTAAAACCTATGATTTTGATCTTGAAGTAGGATTAAAACTTGGAATTATGGGTATTCCTTTAATGTTTATTTATATCTAGATGATTTTGTGTAATGCATGAAGGATGTATAGATATAATATATAGTGTAATAGATGTTTTTTATAAAAAATGTTAGATATGAATAGTCTTCAGAATAATATGTTTCTATAGATAAATATTTGGGTGAGCATATTAATATAATATATACCATATGTATTCATGTAAGTAGTGTTATAATGTTTCATCATAGATTGCTAACCTACCTATAGATAAGTATCATGTGAAATATCAAAGGCTCATTATTATATACATGTTCATGTTCATTTACATTCACCTCAAAAACTATAGACACTTTCAACAGTTGTTTCACCTATAAAAAGAGGTTATGAAATATGTGTTAAATTTATCTCATCATCCACAACTGAGAAGTTCAACACTAGCTATGTTCTAATACTTTGAAAAGGGTTTAAACCATATATATTTTTCACAACTAATTATGTGTGTGATTAATTGATGACATACTATCATGAAATGAAATTTATGTGTGGATTTTGATGCTTTAAAACCTATGATTTTGATCTTGAAGTAGGATGAAAACTTGGAATTATGGGTATTCCTTTAATGTTTTTTTATATCTAGATGATTTTGTGTAATGCATGAAAGATGTACAGATATATTATATAGTGTAATAGATGTTTTTTTATAAAACTGTTAGATATGAATAGTCTTAGGAATAATATGTTTCTATAGATAAATATTTGGGTGAGCATTTTAATATAATATATACCATATGTATTCATGTAAGTATTGTTATAATGTTTCATCATAGATTGCTAACCTACTTATAGATAAGTATCATGTGAAATATCAAAGGCTCATTATATATACATTTTCAAGTTCATTTACATTCACCTCAAACCCTATAGACACTTCCAACACTTTTTTCACCTATAAAAAGAGGTTATAAAATATGTGTTAAATTTATCTCATCATCCACAACTGAGAAGTTCAACACTAGCTATGCTCTAATACTTTGAAAAGGGTTCAAACCATATATATTTTTCATAACTAATTATGTGTGTGATTAATTGATGACATACTATCATGAAATGAAATTTATGTGTGGATTTTGACACTTTAAAACCTATGATTTTGATCTTGAAGTAGGATTAAAACTTGGAATTATGGGTATTCCTTTAATGTTTTTTTATATCTAGATGATTTTGTGTAATGCATGAAGGATGTATAGATATATTATATAGTGTAATAGATGTTTTTTATAAAACTGTTACATATGAATAGTCTTAAGAATAATATGTTTCTATAGATAAATATTTGGGTGAGCATATTAATATAATATATACCATATGTATTCATGTAAGTAGTGTTATAATGTTTCATCATAGATTGCTAACCTACCTATAGATAAGTATCATGTGAAATATCAAAGTCTCATTATTATATACATGTTCAAGTTTATTTACATTCACCTCAAACCCTATAGACACTTTCAACACTTGTTTCACCTATAAAAAGAAGTTATAAAATATGTGTTAAATTTATCTCATCCTCCACAACTGAGAAGTTCAACACTAGCTATGTTCTTATACTTTGAAAAGGGTCCAAACCATATATATTTTTCGCAACTAATTATTTGTGTGATTAATTGATGACATACTATCATGAAATGAAATTTATGTGTGGATTTTGACACTTTAAAACCTATGATTTTGATCTTGAAGAAGGATTAAAACTTGGAATTATGGGTATTCCTTTAATGTTTTTTTATATCTAGATGATTTTGTGTAATGCATGAAGGATGTATAGATATATTATATAGTGTAATAGATGTTTTTTATAAAACTGTTAGATATGAATAGTCTTAAGAATAATATGTTTCTATAGATAAATATTTGGGTGAGCATATTAATATAATATATACCATATGTATTCATGTATGTAGTGTTATAATGTTTCATCATAGATTGCTAACCTACCTATAGATAAGTATCATGTGAAATATCAAAGGCTCTTTATTATATACATTTTCAAGTTCATTTACATTCACCTCAAACCCTATAGACACTTTCAACACTTGTTTCACCTATAAAAAGAGGTTATAAAATATGTGTTAAATTTATCTCATCATCCACAACTGAGAAGTTCAATACTAGCTATGTTCTAATACTTTGAAAAGGGTTTAAACCATATATATTTTTCACAACTAATTATGTGTGTGATTAATTGATGACATACTATCATGAAATGAAATTTATGTGTGGATTTTGACACTTTAAAACCTATGATTTTGATCTTGAAGTAGGATTAAAACTTGGAATTATGGGTATTCCTTTAATGTTTTTTTATATCTAGATGATTTTGTGTAATGCATGAAGGATGTATAGATATAATATATAGTGTAATAGATGTTTTTTATAAAACTGTTAGATATGAATAGTCTTAAGAATAATATGTTTCTATAGATAAATATTTGGGTGAGCATATTAATATAATATATACCATATGTATTCATGTAAGTAGTGTTATAATGTTTCATCATAGATTGCTAACCTACCTATAGATTAGTATCATGTGAAATATCAAAGGCTTATTATTATATACATTTTCAAGTTCATTTACATTCACCTCAAACCCTATAGACACTTTCAACACTTGTTTCACCTATAAAAAGAGGTTATAAAATATGTGTTAAATTTATCTCATCATCCACAACTGAGAAGTTCAACACTAGCTATGTTCTAATACTTTGAAAAGGGTTCAAACCATATATATTTTTCACAACTAATTATGTGTGTGATTAATTGATGACATACTATCATGAAATGAAATTTATGTGTGGATTTTGACACTTTAAAACCTATGATTTTGATCTTGAAGTAGGATTAAAACTTGGAATTATGGGTATTTATTTAATGTTTTTTTATATCTAGATGTGTAATGCATGAAGGATTATAGATATATTATATAGTGTAATAGATGTTTTTTTATAAAACTGTTAGATATGAATAGTCTTAAGAATAATATGTTTCATAGATAAATATTTGGGTGAGCATATTAATATAATATATACCATATGTATTCATGTAAGTAGTGTTATAATTTGTCATCATAGATTGCTAACCTACCTATAGATAAGTATCATGTGAAATATCAAAGGCTCATTATTATATACATGTTCAAGTTCATTTACATTCACCTCAAACCCTATAGACACATTCCACTCTTGTTTCACCTATAAAAAGAGGCTATAAAATATGTTTTAAATTTATCTCATCATCCACAACTGAGAAGTTCAACACTAGCTATGTTCTAATACTTTGAAAAGGGTTCAAACCATATATATTTTTCACAACTAATTATTTGTGTGATTAATTTATGACATACTATCATGAATTGAAATTTATGTGTGGATTTTGACACTTTAAAACCTATTATTTTGATCTTGAAGTAGGATTAAAACTTGGAATTATGGGTATTCCTTTAATGTTTTTTTATATCTAGATGATTTTGTGTAATGCATGAAGGATGTATAGATATATTATAGTGTAATAGATGTTTTTTATAAAACTGTTAGATATGAATAGTCTTAAGAATAATATGTTTCTATAGATCAATATTTGGGTGAGCATATTAATATAATATATACCATATGTATTCATGTAAGTAGTGTTATAATGTTTCATCATAGATTGCTAACCTACCTATAGATAAGTATCATGTGAAATATCAAAGGCTCATTATTATATACATGTTCAAGTTCATTTACATTCACCTCAAACCCTATAGACACATTCAACACTTGTTTCACCTATAAAAAGAGGTTATAAAATATGTGTTAAATTTATCTCATCATCCACAACTGAGAAGTTCAACACTAGCTATGTTCTAATACTTTGAAAAGGGTTCAAACCATATATATTTTTCACAACTAATTATGTGTGTGATTAATTGATGACATACTATCGTGAAATGAAATTTATGTGTGGATTTTGACACTTTAAAACCTATGATTTTGATCTTGAAGTAGGATTAAAACTTTGAATTATGGGTATTCCTTTAATGTTTATTTATATCTAGATGATTTTGTGTAATGCATGAAGGATGTATAGATTTATTATATAGTGTAATAGATGTTTTTTATAAAACTGTTAGATATGAATAGTCTTAAGAGTAATATGTTTCTATAATTAAATATTTGGGTGAGCATATTAATATAATATATACCATATGTATTCATGTAAGTAGTGTTATAATGTTTCATCATAGATTGCTAACCTACCTATAGATAAGTATCATGTGAAATATCAAAGGCTCATTATTATATACATGTTCAAGTTCATTTACATTCACCTCAAACCCTATAGACACTTTCAACACTTGTTTCACCTATAAAAAGAGGTTATAAAATATGTGTTAAATTTATCTCATCATCCACAACTGAGAATTTCAACACTAGCTATGTTCTAATACTTTGAAAAGGGTTCAAACCATATATATTTTTCACAACTAATTATGTGTGTGATTAATTGATGACATACTATCGTGAAATGAAATTTATGTGTGGATTTTGACACTTTAAAACCTATGATTTTTATCTTGAAGTAGGATTAAAACTTGGAATTATGGGTATTCCTTTAATGTTTTTTTATATCTAGATGATTTTGTGTAATGCATGAAGGATGTATAGATATATTATATAGTGTAATAGATGTTTTTTATAAAACTGTTAGATATGAATAGTCTTATGAATAATATGTTTCTATAAGTAAATATTTGGGTGAATTCCCTTTTCTTTAATATGTGAAACATGTGGGATGACCCAAAGGAAGAGTTTGAATTTTCAAATACCCCTTAGAAAGTGTAAAGATGGGTCTAGCAAAGATAGACAAATCCACTGACCAAATCCATTCGACTATGGCTATAGACATCTATGAAATAAGAAATAGTGATATGATATAAAGAGTTAGTTTTTGTAAGATAATAACATGTATAGGTAGATATCAAAAATATCATGTTTGTCAATGATAGATAATCAGGAAGGTTGACCCCATAGGTAAGTGAATGACACATTAATAATAAGAGAGAGTCTTATCTATATACACAAGGCACATAGGGTAAGTCTTAGTAAAAAATGATATTTTAAACTATTTAATACCAAATTTTAGTGTCTACATCTGGGCCCATTTTATTCTATTATTTAAATTGGTAGAGTAAAAGGATATAGTGAAAAATTTAGTACCTAAGTGTAATCGTAGTTGTTGTGTTTAGTTAGGTGAGTATTAAAGAATGAATGTACTCCATGTAAAACTTTCAATCAAAGATGTATAAATTAATGTATATTAATTATTAAAAATATAAAGTAATTTAGATTATTTAATTCATTTAAATTGAAAGAGAAAGGAATCAATACTACTTTAAGTATATGAACCAAGCTATTGAACAGAGTATGTGGAGAATGGGGTGATTATGCCCCATGGTGATTTTAGTGATAATAACATGGATTATGAAGAATATTCCCAAACTTGAATTGGATATGGAGACATTATTATAAGTTCAGTCACAACCTCAACCACACTACTCTTATAATTTTTTGTGTGTATGGAACTCAAATGAGTTCTAATATAAATATGAGTATTTAAGTACTTGAATCTGAGTAACATGAATCAACCACTTCAAACAAAGTTTAATTAAAAATTCTAAGTAATGTCATAATATGTCACTCAAGTTGAGTAAACCCAAGTAATATGGAGTAAATATGAGTAATAAAATGACAATATTTTATTTAGTTTGAGTAAAACTAAGCAAATCTAAGTAAATCTGAGTTAAAAATGACACAATCAATCACTCAATCTTATAACCTATGCATTTTAAGTCATAAACATTGCCATAATATTATAATATCTATGAAACACTCACATATGCCACACATATCCCACCCACATATTAAACCATGTAATATGATTCATGTAATATGTGTTAGGATCTTGTATTTTTTGGGAAATATCCACATCTATCATGCATATGCCCCAATATATATCAATTATGTCAATAATTTAGGTTAACTTGAAATAATCTATGTTAATATATAATAATCTATGCTAGTTTTTAATTTTTTAATGCCAAAAATGCTTTTTCTATGTGAATGATTAAGTCTCTATGACAGGCCCATTAGGTTTTCCACCCTTTTAAGGTGAGAGATGTATCTTTCAGATTACTCATCTTGTAAGAAAAGAGTTAATCATATCATATTATATATAAAAATATACAATAATGTAAAGCATGTGATTATATGATTATAATATGTCATCACAATAATATTATGTTAGTTAAGAATATATCAAACATGTATCATAAGGCATTCAAGTGTCATTTTAATTAACTATTGTAGTGAATCACATAAAAATATTAATCATAATAATGATCATAGAAATAATGATGAATAACTATGTAGAATATGCATGATATGTATCATGACACCACACATAAGTATACTAATGTGTGATATGAATCATGAGAATAAAATCTCAATAGATAATCCTAAATGCATCCACATATATTCATAGGCAATTTCATGGCCTTAACACATAAAAGAAACCATATAGACATGCATAACACACAATGTCACATAGAAGAAGTGTATATACATAATATTTTGAAACCTTTATCAATTACTAATTATATTTCCTTGTAGGAACCTATTGAGTCCCAATCTCTTTGAGTACACACCTTAAGGAGTGCACCAAGAAATGGGTGGGATGATAATTGGTGATTCATAGGATTGTTGTCCCTTTTACCACTTTTTATTTACACACTTATCTCCTAAAAACTATTCCCCTAAGCTTGTTCTTATCTTTTACACACTCATCTAATATTTTACCACCTTTTGTGCCCCTTTTCTTAACATAAAACCCCTTTTGATAGTTTACATGACTAGGCCAATTGGGTCAGCATTATACACTTATTGCTGAAACTCATTTAGGGCTGGGTCAGCTCTTGGACAACCTAGCTTGTGACCTAGTGAGTTTTTGTTAATAACAATACTAGGTCAATCATGTTAGATAAAACTTTTGGAAGCATTTAAGGTTAAAGACTCTTATATATACACAATAATTTCATCATTATTTAAATAAGAGAAAAATAAGTAAGATATATTGTGCATATTCTTATCCACCATTCTACTTGAGGATAAAATTTATGGTTTCATACTTTTTTTAGAGATACAGATCTTTTCTTTTGGAGACCTCTTTTGGATGCATTGATAGGTTGTGTAGCCTATAGATGATTTATCCTTATCATCCTTACATGCCATAACAACCTTTTTTAAATCACCTTGGCCAAGGGAGAGATTAAGGGTTGGTGGGTTCATCTTCAAATGTAAGTATTCCTAACTTTGTTCCTCCTTTGTGAAAGTAGATAGATATGTATTTGTACTTCTCTTACATGTATTGGGATTACATATACATTTATGTGATTATATGTCTTCTATGAATTTTTAATTTTGTTTTTGATTACCCCCATGTTATACCACAAGATTTGGTGAGAACTACATTATATTTTTAATTTACTTGTTATTAGTATAATGAATATGAAAACATAAGACCTGTGTAGGGTTATTGCATGGTTTTACTTGATTGGAGTCTTTGGAACCCTCCCTAGTGATATTATTATGGTAAGAGATCCCCTAATTGGGTCTAGAAGATGCATATTTGTTATGTTATCGATTAACTAATATATCCCTAATTGAAAGTGTAAGTTATATATATCTTCTCTGAATTAAGATTGATTTGTAGATTTCATGCATTTTTGATTGCATACATTCTAGTGAATCAACATGAATATAACCCTTATAGGTTTTATTTCACAATTTTCAATTCTATCATTTTTTATATTTTCAATAATAAGTAGACAAGGTGAGTATAGTTCCTAACTTGTGTGCACATGTTTAACACATAGTCATATCAAAATGACTTTGTTCTTTCTATGTATGTCTTCATAAAATACAAGTTACTAGATCAAACAAGATGACATAGTACCCTTATTCCCTTATAGATAATAGACTATCCTAAATAGGTTAAATTAGTCTCTTATTCAAATATAGAATAGAAAACTAGGTCAAATAGTTCAACTTAGTATTCCAATCATCTTTTAAATAACAAACTAGGTCAACTAGGTTGGTATAGTCATCTTAACATGGTTCAATAAATAGGGAGTTATAGAACTAGGTCAACTTAGTCAACATAGTTGGTAGAACTTACAAGTAGAATTTAAGGAATTTCAATAGAAATATCATAGTCCTCAACATATCCAAACCCACCAAGGTTCATTTCTCTCTCTCTCTTTCAATTTAGTCCTTCCTTATAGTTCTATTTTACAAATTTTGTAGTCTTCAAAATTGTAATCATACAACAAACTAGGTTGACCCAATCGACCTATTTTATTTTCTATCTTCTACTTAAAATGATAGGTTTAATTGGTTAAATTATTTGTCAAGTAATATTAATTATAAAATATAGTAGTGACCCTATCAAATTTGTTTTATAATGTTTTCATATAGTGTCATCTAAACTAACTCTGTATTGTGTTTAATTTGCAAATTGACAACTATATGCTAGTAATTACTTCACACTTTCAATTTTAGCTATTTTAATTCTTAGAGTACCTCACATTATCTAATTAGGTTATTTTTCAATATACCATTTAGTTTTACTATTTTTATATTTCTTTCACACACTACCAAATCACATAATTTTCAAATGCATGCAAACATTTGTCTACCCAAGGCCTAACTACTTGGATTTCATCACCAAGGGGGAAAAAAAATTGGTTTTCTAGCCAAGTATAAGAATGTGGTTGATAATATATATTATAAAATAACTTGACACCTTTATAATTATGGGATTAGGAAGTGAGGGGGTATAACCCAATACTAAGCTGAACCATTACCAACATAAATCCCTTTTAGCTTAAATGTCATAAAACCATCCATAGATTGATTTATAGTTCCCTAATTTTAACCAAATTCCATATTACACTTAAAATAACACTTTATAATAATATAAAAACATTAAATATGACCACTTAGTTAGAATTTACTATTTAGTTGACTACTTACTCTTTGCATATTGTATGTTGTATTGTAAAAACTTGCATTGGCCAGTGTTAGTATACGGTTTTATGTTGGGTGCCTATTATAGAATCAATTTTTACCCTTGGAGAGGGTTATTCACACCTTTTCCCATTGATCTAAACTATATGATCAACCCCAAGATGTGGGTCACCTATGGTGGGGTTGGACCTCTGGAGAAGGCCGACTTCCTCTTGATGGATCACCTATACTAATGTTTGTACTAGGAAAAGGGTTAGAGAAAGGGGAAAGGGATCATAAGAAATTTAACAAGGTGATGAAAAAATCAAATGGTAACTCACATAAGCATGAAATATATACTAAAGAAGCATAAGATAGTACTATTTTACACAATCTCAAAATCTAGCTAATTGCATAAGTATTTCATACACTAGGTTTAGGAAGCAATGAATGAAGCTAAAAGGAATTATAAGACTCACACCAAGATTAAATTAATGGTAGGAATAACATAAATTCAAACCTAAAATCAACAAGAAAACACCCTAAAATAGTCAAGAAATAAGGACAATGGACATGGAATATTCTCCTTCACAATGCCATCATGCACAAACTTACTGAACATAGTTTAAAATCAAGAGATAGGTAAATAAAATATTTATTGAATTCAAGAGATGTTTCATACAAGTTTTAATAGGATTTATCCTTATCAAATGATAGTATCCACTCTTCCAAAATTTAGAGAGAGTTTATATCAAAAGTGAGAGAGACTTTTTTTAAAAAAATTGAGAGAGAGGTTACAAATGCAAATAATGGGTAATATAGGAGAAAAGGGAGCATGAGTAAAAAAATCATTAATTGAGCTACCACCTTTTGATGAATGATCCATCATATTTTTATCAAATCAACCCTAGTTATATATTGATAAGTTAACCTTTTATTTATCCCAATATCCCCTTGAGTATCCTCATTGGTTGAGAAAAATGCCCTAGAAGATAATAGTTTACCAAACGTGGTGAGTCATGAACCTATTTATGAACAAAACCGTTAGGCACCCTAAAAATCTATTAAATGCTCCCATTATTTTCTCTAGTCACCAAATCTCTTGGGATTCTACACCATCCTCCACTTGTGTTAATTATGAGGAAAAAGTCCTCATATCCATGGAATTTATAGATCCATGCTTAAGTCTACTTTTAGTGGTTGTAGGTACTTATTTGTCAAGGTCATGACCATGTCAATAGACTATATTCTCTTTTATTAATCACAAACCTACCCCTATCACCATATCTAATCATTGATCTTACTATAGATTGAAAACCAATCTCATTATTAGTTTTCATATAGACATATCCATGAAGAGCTTATAGATTACATAACATCATCCTTGAACTATATTAGGTATAAACAAACATATTCCACTTCTAAAGATTGTGGAATCTAAGGAATTATTACACATGATGCTAAAAACATAAGAAAGTTGAGTCTACATGGTCTAGATCCTCCAACAGAGGTCTAAACTAAGCCTCAATGGCATCCTTTAAAGTGTTTGCCCTGGTTTGATCTTAGGTCACATTTATTTTCCATTGAAGTCCCGTATCTTCTAAATTTTAATATTTATCATAGATTAGCTTTATTTCACACTATTAAATCTACTTTCTCAACTTATAAATGCACCATTGATTTTCTTATTTATAAATGAATGAAATCAATAGATCTTTTACTAGTTTAACATGGTTAAGACACTTGTCACCTATACATTTGTCTTCAAGATCCACTGAACTTTTGACTTGATGCTCATCATTGATCTTTGATTTATGAGTGAATGCATACTATTAGATCTTTAGGACCCACTAACATCATAAATCACCATTCACCATTATATCTTGACTTGAGCTCCCAATATTTGGATACTTGTCACTTATGCATTCACCCTACAGATATTTTGACCTTTTGCTCACCATTGAGCTTTGATGTACAAGTGAACATATACCGTTAGATCTTTAAGACCCACTGACATTGTCAATCATCACTCACCATTGTATATTGACATGAGATCCAAGGATTTGGACACTTATCAGCTTTGCATTCAACCTGGGAACATTTTGAATTCAAACATATATTTAATGAAGCTTAAACTTGACATCCCCATGCACATTTCACTCCACAAGTCAAACTTTAAAGCTTTATAACTTGAGATAGATAAATCATCAATTTATTAAATTTTCAAATCATGAATTAAGCATAAAGATATTTATATCCATGTGATCCTTTGGGATTGAGATGCTTATTGAGTATACTTATAAAATGGATAATTGAGCTGACCAATCTATTTCTACATGATGGTTGATGACAGTCTAGTTCTTATAGATATGTGTTTGAATTATTGTTTCTTTTATAAATATATAATGGACTTATAAGACATTATGTAACTTGATGCATGCTCTTGAATGCTTGAAACACCATGAAAACCTATTTTTCTTCTTTACCTTGAAACTCTAGACCTATTCCAAGACTTGCTACTCAAAGATCAATAAAACATACTTTAATCTTACTTAAAGTGTTTAAAAAAATTTGTAAGTGACATTTGATCTACTTAATTAGGAAATCTACTTAATTGATCACATCATACCAATACCTATAAAAGTTGATCCATCTAGGCAAATTTCCATATGTGGGTCAAAATTGGACAACATTTCTAGTGACATCTTGGGGTTGCATGTCTATTATAAAAAGACTTAATGGCCTTAAATTGATCCATTGGGTATAGATAGTCATATTATTTACTCTCAACTGATGTGATATTGACTTAATCCTGACCCTTTATAAAACTTCCTCTTGAAGCAAAAAGGAACAAAAGAGAAAAACAAATAACTATGCCCAATTCACTTATTGAAAGGGAAACACATAACTGAAAGGAAATGTGCTCAAGGGACTAAGAGGAAAGCATAGAAAACTAATATAATGTGCTATAATATCATATAATAGTTTTAAACTCCTTTAATAACAATGATTTAAATGAGCTCCATTGACTATGATGGGTAATACCTCTCCATCTAGTTGGGCAAGATGAAAATCATTGTGTTATTTGCATCCATGGATCAAATAAGGAACACTCCACAAGTTATCAAACTTGGTATGGTTTCCTAGCTTGGCTTTAATTGAGTCCCATTTAAATATTATGTTCCCTTACTTAAAATCCCTTATTATGTCTCATTTATCAAAGGATTTTTTGACTTGAGCTTGTGTGACTCTAATTTCATTTCAAGGTCTCTAGTTTCTTCAAGATCTATGAGCTCTATCATCCTCATGTTCATAGGCTCACTCTCTATCAATTTAGGATGATGAGCTAAATTCAATGTATTTATTTTAAGAAAGATGGTCAATTTGGCTTCCCTTCCATATACAAGGACATATGTATAATTTCTAATGGCAGATTTTAGAGTCACTCTATCATCCCATAAGGTTATCCTTATATTTGTATGCCACACTCTTTGATTCTCTTCCATTGTGCTCTTGATAATCCATATAAAGTTCTTGCTTATAGACTATACCATTCCATTATTTTGGGGGTATTAATTAGAGAATGTGTTGAAGTATATGCCCATATTGAATGCACATTCACTTATCTTCATACTAATAAGTGCCAATGCATTATCTAAAATTATAGTAGTTGGGATACCAAACCTAGTTACTATGTTGTCATCGAAGTCTAATATTGTTGTTTCATTATCTTATTTCAAGGAAATTACTTTCACCAACCTAGTAAGGTAGTTAGTTACACTAAGCACCCATTTATGTGTTACACTTGAAGGTGGATTTATCATCCCTATGAAGTCCAAACCCCATTATATGAAGGGTTACTCCACCTAAATTGGGTTGAGTGGAAGAGATAATAATATCTACTTTATTAAAAATAGAGCACACTTTTGGCATTTTATGACCCATGCATAAGAATATTTGAAAAGGCTAGGACAATAATAGACAACTCTCATTACCTTTTTTACTATTATTCTTGAATAAAAATGGTCTCCTACAAGTCTATCTATTGACCAATTTTGCCCAAAGGAAAAATCTCGATCACCTTCTAGACCTGCGTTTGCAAG
This sequence comes from Torreya grandis, assembly GCA_037957365.1. Classification (NCBI taxonomy): domain Eukaryota; kingdom Viridiplantae; phylum Streptophyta; class Pinopsida; order Cupressales; family Taxaceae; genus Torreya; species Torreya grandis. The sequence goes on from JARHVA010003512.1 coordinate 362,714, forward strand.
GCCAGTTAATTTTGGTTTGCAGTCCATCTTCAGGTTCATGCTCAGTTCAATAGAAAGGTTCAATGGTTCAGTTCAACGTAAAGGTTCAAGCATTTTGGTTCAAAGGAAAAAGTTCAAGTCAATAGTTCAATGCATCTAAGTCCCACAAAAAATTCAAAGTTTAAGCAATGGGCAGCAAAATTGTCGTGCACAACAACGGCAGAGAAAAAGAGACCGCCAACACAAGCAGTAGGTGGCAAAATTGCCACGTAAAGCAGTCAGTGGAGAAAAGGAGGCCATGAACATTAGCCGAAGTTGACAAAACTACCACGCATGGTAGCTAAATCGATCGATGTTGACAAAATTGCCACGCTCGACAGTAAATCAGCCGATGTCAGCAAAAGTCTCGCATGCAGTCCACGACATTGGGTGGTAAAATTACCGCTCACAACATCAAGTGGCAAAAAAGCCTTGAAAAACATGGAAAAAGGCCCACCCAGTGAGCAGAGGAGCAGGCTACATGCAAAACAAGGTAACAAGCATGGTCCTAGCAGATTTATGACATCAGCTACAGTGTTTTTCACTCTTCCCAATGAAGACTCAAGTAGCCACTTGCAAGTAAAGGCCAATGAGACTCCTCTTGTCTCTTCCGATATAAATACGTAGACTTGGTCAATTTTTTAAAGATCTTCTCCAATTTTATAAAGAGCATAGCTCTCCAATTTCTCCACCTGAATCAATAAAATATAGGTTTTTGCTTCCATCTTGGATAGATTATTTGTGTATGTTATGAGTATTATTTGTGTTTAGTCATTATCTCCGATGCTTGCACAGGTTAATGCCAATAGACCAGCCATCTATAAGGTGCCAATTCTATAGCTGAAAGGAGAAGAGCAATATTTGAGAAGGATAAAATAGAGGAATTTGCTTGTAAGTGTGCATTCCACAGCACCTCGGTAAACCTCTGTTATGTATTTTCCATTATAGCCTCCTTGTTAGTCTTAGTAGCCTTGGTTCTTCTGCCAGATGTGTAGAGTATATTTGCATTTTTTCTTGATTTTGAGAGTGGATGTGGAAGGTCAACCTTTATTTTGGTGTATCACCTCTTTAGAGTAGGTTGTTTGTTTTCATGCATTTTCTTCTCCCTTTTCATCCCCCCCAGTATACCTATATATCTATATTTTGCACTGCCTGAAAAAAACAAGATACATCAAAGGGAACTAGCCCATACCTAAAGACTCTCCTCTCCTACTTCATCATCCCACATGTGAGAGAGGAGTTTCCATGTTATGGGGAGAGGGCAAGAACCTATTTTCCTGCCTTTGGGTGCAATCTCCAGTTGTCAACAGTTTTGGCACGCCCGATGGGACCACAAGTTTTTAACACAGTAAAGTTGTAGGATTGATGCTAGTCCTATTATAGTAGATCAAATTTTATCTTGAACATCTGGTGACTCCAAGTTAAATCCACTGGTTAAGCAGCCTGGTGCCTTTAGAAATCATCCATTTCTTGTATGTGTACTTATTTTGCACAAAATCATGGTTTTTGTTTTCCTTCATATAATTTGGATCAGACTCAAAATATTCAAAGAATCCCCTCAAGTAGCTCTCCTAGTTGCCCTATAACTATAAGGCAGGTGAGGCTAGAATTTTAGAGGCAGACAATGGAAATTGATAGGCTAGAAGAGCAGTACAAATATCAGCAGGAGCTGATGTATAAAGAGGAGTGCTTATTTAGGCAAGCACAAGCCTTGCAGTCCATGAAGGAGGAGGTAACAAAATGGAGAAATCCATCTATCCAAGGCAGTCAACCTTGCATGCCCCCTCCTACCCTAAAGAAAACCCCCTCTTTTGCCCCAAATCTATTTTATCAAATTGGACTTGCTCACTCCAACTCATCAAATATAGCTGCTCCCAATCTCGTGCACCTAGCCTTCCAATGCCAAATGGCATCAAAGCAACCTCCCATGGAGATCAATCTTTTCAACTCCTTAGATCAAAAATCTTCCATTGAGAATAATACCACCAGCCAGCATGTCCCTCTTATAAAGACTCCTCTAACACATCAATAGTGTTTTCCTTGCATTCCTTAGCCTCCCCATGTTTTCCAGCATGATGTGCAAATTCTGAGTTGGAGGAAGGAATGCCAAGGACCAGCTTAGAGCTTTGAACAGGATCATGCTGGTGACCTCTAAGAAAGTTTCTTTCAGGACAACCTAGCCAAACAAATTGAAGATTTAGAGGCTAGGATGAAGCTGATCCTTGAAAGAGAGATAAAATTTCAAGACCTTGTGGAGGAGCCTCAGGACCTCATGGAAAATAAAGTTGCTCCCTGTTCGCAGGGGTAGAATTCTAATTTCGAGATCCTAAATTGTGGGAAAATAGTGGAATCATGGGGCAGCAAAGAAATAGAATAAGAAAAGCAAGTTTTTTCTCAAAAATTTGAAGAAGCTAAAGTTGCCCCTACCTATTATGATGTTGGTAGCCTCCAGGAAAAGCTTTTCCAAGAAGATTCAAGTAGGAGAATTGCAGAGTTGGAGTCTAAAGAGAAATTTCCCAGCCAATGTGTGGTGGACGGTTCAGGCCAAACAATGTATTCCATGCCTGAACACACCCCAGCTATACATTTCTATGAGAGTTATCAGGCCATGGCTGATATCGATGAAGTGCTGATCAAGTGGAGAGAGGAGAATCATTCGATTCTAGCTCAAGGATGTTTCATCTTCCACATGCTTTCTCCACTTCACCCCTTCTCAAGGAAGAACCTATTTTGCAAAAGGTAGGAGAGGAAAAAAAGATCCAATCTGTAGTCCTTCAGGAGGTTGTCATGAGAGACAATGAAGAAGAAATCGTCATTGATGCTCCTTGTGAAGACCTTATCAGTAGTGGAGAAGATGCAGGCCTCACGTATATGCAGATGTTCCAGCAATTCAAGGAGGAACAAATGCATGGTCAGCTCTCTTCCCCTCAGTTTGATGAACTTCCTTGCTATATTGATGAGGGTGACTACATTAAAGAACCTGAGAAAGAGGAAGATCAGGAGAATATTTTTGAAAATCTAGAGGTCCAGATTTTTGAAGAAGAAAAGGAGAAGTCTATCTTCTTGGATGAATGCCTTGAAGTGAGCTTTGAATAGGAAAGTGAAGTCTTTTGGGATGAGCAATCATTTTGTGATTCCCTTTTAGACATCACCACATTTGCCCTTCTTCAAGAAGACCAAGAGGAAGCAGAGAACAAGTCTGACAGAGCCTACAATGAAGCAAAAGGAAACAAGTCAGACCATGATACATTGCAGAAGGAATGTGCAGATCAGAAGGCTTACAGTGATGAGCTAACATCAATTGATTTCTTGGTGAGGAGCACCAATATCAAAGACCAACATTTAATAGACCTCCAAGGACAATCAGAATACATATATATTGGAGGCATGTTTGATTTTGATCCCCTCGGTTTCCAGCCAACTCAGGTGACAAGCAGGAAGAGTAAGTCACCAAATCTCATTTTCTTTCAGCTACTTGCCTGCCACCATAAGTCTTCTCGCCAGGAAGGGGACTTAACAAGTTTTCCATTTGATCTAGGAGGGAATCAAATTTTCCTAGTTAGTTGTATATAGTAGTTCATTTCCCTTGCTTTTCCTATTTTCCCTAAGTTCAGTTCACACAGTTGTTTTTAGCTTTGTGTGTTTGCCTTTGTTTGTGGGGGTAAATTTTATGTATTTGATTATGGGATTATCAAAGTTGTTATGAACTCTCTTCAAAGTTACCATTTGACTCCGCACCCAATGGATTTTAGAGGCAATTGGGTTCTAAGCATAGCAGGCACGCTTCCCCTATGAGTCACCAATTTGTTGACCAATTTTGCCCACAGGTGAAATCTCAGTCACCTTCTATAGCTGCTTTTGCAAGGCCAGTCAATTTTGGGTTATAGTCCATCTTCAGGTTCATGCTCAGTTCAATGGAAAGGTTCAACGGTTTGGTTCAACGAAAAGGTTCAAGCATTTTAGTTCAAAGGAAAAAGCTCAAGTCAACGGTTCAATGCATCTAAGTCCCACAAAAAAATCAAAGTTTAAGCAGTGGGTGGAAAAATTTCCATGCACAAAAGTAGTAGAGAAAAAGAGACCGCCAACACAAGTAGTAGGTGGCAAAATTGCAAAGTAGCTGGCAGAGAAAAGGAGGCCGTCAACATCGGTCAACATCGGCAAAACTGCCACGCATGGCAGCTAACTCGACTGACGTTGTCAAAACTACCATGCTCAATAGTAAATTGGCCAACATCGGCAAAAGTCCTATGTGTAGTCCATGACATTGGGCGGTAAAATTACCGCTCACAACATTAGGTGGAAAAAAAGCCTTGCAGAACACGGAAAAAGGCCCGCCCAATGGGCAGAGGAGCAAGTTGCATGCAAAACAAGGCAACAAGCATGGTCCTAACAGATGTATGATGTCAGCCATAGTGTTTTTCACTCTTCCCAATGAATACTCAAGTAGCCACTTGCAAGCAAAGGCCAATGAGACTCCTCTTGGCTCTTTCGATATAAATACATAGACTTGATCACTTTTTTTAAGATCTTCTCCAATTTTGTAAAGAGCACAGCTCTCTAATTTCTCCACCTGAATCAATAAAATACAATTTTTTGCCTCCATCTTGGATAGATTATATATGTATATTATGAGTATTATTTGTGTTTAGTCATTATCTCCGATGCTTGCACAGGTTAATGCCAACAAACCAGCCATTTACAAGGTGTTGGTTCTGCAGCTGAAAGGAGAAGAGCAAATATTGAGAAGGACAAAATAGAGGAATTTGCTTGCAAGTGTGCATTCCATAGCACCTCGGTAAACCTCTGTTATGTATTTTCCATTATAGCCTCCCTATTAGTCTTAGTATCCTTAGTTCTTTTGCCAGATGTGTAGAGTATATTTGCATTTTTTCTTGATTCTGAGAGTGGATGTGGAAGGTCAACCTTTATTTTGGTGTATCACCTCTTTAGAGTAGGCTATTTGTTTTCATGCATTTTCTTCTCCCTTTTCATCCCCCCCAGTATACCTATATATCTATATTTTGCACTACCTGAAACAAACAAGATACATCAGAGGGAACTAGCCCATACCTAGAGACTCTCCTCTCCTGCTTCACCATCCCACAGGTGAGAGAGGATTTTCCATGTTGCGGGGAGAGGGCAGGAACCTATTTTCTTGCCTTTGGGTGCAATCTCTAGTCGTCAACACTATCATGAAACTACTCCAATACATTTGTCACTTGATTGTCATCAATGTACCTAAGAAGTACCCTATTGAGGTCATTTTTACAAAGAACACCATAAACTAATGAATAATGTATAGACTAAAGAGTAAAATACCTTGTTTTTTATTTGTCTAAACCTTGAGGGTATTTTCCTATCATCAAGAAATGTGTCATATCTTGGAGCCAGCTATTATGAAATGGAGGTGCATTTGTTTGTGAGTTATATTATGTCACCAAAACAACTTATTTGTCTTCTTGAAGATCATCTACCATATTTTCACACAAGCCTTTACATCTTCAGCTTGTTGACTTTGATTTCCACATCATACTTCATTACCTATTCAAATCCTTGTTGACGAGAAAGTCCCTCACTACAAGATGAGGCACCATAGGATAAACCTTACTATTAGAGAGAATTCATCTAAACTTATTGATGATCCTCAAAGCTACAAGAACCTACTTTTGTATGAAATTATATCTCACCTCATATCCTTTTATCCCTTGACTAAAAAGGGTAATTGGTTGCTCATGTTCTTCACAATTATTCTACATCAAAATAGTTGATATGTTGTTAATATTGGAAATGGTGTACAGTATAAAATCCTTTAAGAATTCAGGGTTCATGAGTGAGGGTGCTTGGGTAATGACTTGTTTAAAGGCCTCAAATGCTTCTTTACCTTCATTTGACCAAGGAAACACTTGAATCTTCTTCAGCATGGTGGTTATGGGTTTGACTAGGTTTGTAAAACCAAGTATAAACCTTATCACAAAGTTAATCTTCCCAAATAAGCTTTGGATTCATTTCTTGAGCTTAGGTAGAGATAGTACTAAGATAACACTTATTCTATCAAGGTCAATGGATGGTCCTTCCTTTGAAAAAATGTAACCCAAAATTTTTCCTTTATGAACAAAAACACATATTTATTGGGATTTAAAGAGATCCTATACTCTCTACATTTATAGAAGATCACCTCTAAATGGTCCATTTGCTCACTATCCTTCTTGAAGAAAATTATGATGTCATCCAAGTAAACTAGCACCATTGTATTCAACAACCCTTGGAAATCCATCTCCATGTTTCTTTGGAAAGTGGCCCTAGAATTTGATAATCTAAAAGGTAGTTTTTGGTATGCATATATGTCCCACTTTATGGTGAAGTCATTCTTATAATAATCTTCCTCACTTACCAGCACTTGGTTGTAACTTGAATACCCATCTAAAAGGGAAAAATGTTCTAAACCAAAAACTATCTCAAGGAGTTGTTCCATGGATGGTAGGGGGTAGTGATATTTTAAAGAGACCTTATTCAGATCCCTGAAGTCAACACACAATCTGATTTCCCCACTCATCTTCATAATAGGTACCAAATTGGCTACCCATGAGGAGTACTTCATTGGAAAGATGATCCTAGATTCAATTAATTTGGTCAATTATTTCCTTATAATCTCTTTAATTTTGGGGTTTATAGGCCTTTGATTATTCTTAATAGGCTTGGCATTAACCTTTAGTTATATAGTATTTTGGGCCATCTTAAGATCAAAGCCTCTCAAGCCACTATATTACCAATCAAATATATCTACATATTATTTATAAAGTTCTATGAAAGCATGCCTCTCAATTTTAGTTCTTACCTTCCCAAGCTTGAGGAGCTTGTCTTTGAAGATAAGGACTCTTTCATAGTTCTCTTCTTTGGTTGACATCACTACCTTATCTTTTCTTATATGATCTCTCTCATGAAAAAGACCTTAAAAGGTGGCAAGCCCTTTAGGAAGCTTATTAGATATCAATTGAACTATTTTCTCTTCATATTGATGTTCAATTTTTTATTTGTTTATTGAAGAGAACTCAACTTCATCCTGAAAGAAACATTTAATTTGTTTATCATTCTCAAAGACTTAATAATGATCTTCATTTTTTGGAACTGATGGTCTCACTACCAATTTGACATGTGGTTGCACTTTGGTCTTTTTTATCCCATTAGGGATATCAAATTAAGCTCCTAAAACTACCAACCTATCAGCATGTCCATTTTGGTTCCTTGGCACTACTTGGATGTTAAAGGCCTCAAAATACTCAATTATATCCCACACTCTATGTTTTTAAGACTTCATCAAGGGATTCTTGGTGATATTCTAGCCTCTAACCTAGTGCACTATCATCTCACTATCTCCATAAAATCATAATTATTTGATTCTTCTCTTATTAGCCCATTGAAGGGCATGGATAAGGCCCTCATACTCTTCTAAATTAAAATAACAACTAAATTTAATCCTATAATAAGATAAATACTTTTCATTTGAGGGGGATACTAGCATTTCATCTATACCCACTCCATATTTTCTCCTTAAACCATCAAAGAATAATTTACATAAGACACTAGGATATTCTTGAGGTCTAGTGAGAGATGACGTGGACTACTTTTCTTCATGTAATTAGTAGACATGATGTCCCTCTCTTCAACTCCTTCCAAGGGATCAACCAAATCATTTTCATTCCATAGTTCATCTAAGAACATGTCTGGTATCTCCTCGGTGTGAGTGTTTAATTATTGACCCACCATATCCTCATCTTCATCAATAATGGTGTAATTAAGGTTTATGCTGTATATCCCATAAGGATCTATGTGGAATTGTATATTGGGCTTAGCCTTGATAGACACTTTGGTCCCATATGTTGTTTTGAATGCCATGTATGACTAATCCACTGCAAGATAACCTCCAATATTTGTAGTGATTAATCTAGATAGGCATAGGGAAAAACTAGGAGGCACATCTAGGATCATCACATATTGAACCACTAAGACACTAGGATAAGCACATAGGGTCAAGTTGAGATCTTTGATGATGCCAGATGGCTTGGTAGAATAACCATCAAGCTATCACTCCTTTATACTAGGGCTCATACTTTAGACCAAACTAATCATCTATGGACTTTAGTATTATTGAGGTCCTGTCCTCACTATCTACTAATAAATTGTAAATTAAAGAGTCACCATTAATTACTAAATTTTATAAGGGAGGAGGTTTGACCACCTTACTTGGTTGCCCTTCACTAGGTCATTTGGTTTCATCAGTGAGAACCACATTGTCCTTGGCTGCTGGTTTCTTAAAAACATTGATTCTTGACAACCATTCTTGGAGGATGTTTACTTGGCTAGGTTTGGAGAGAATATCCCATATTGGCACACTTATATTTTACCTTTTCCTTTGTTCCATAATAATGATGGGTGAACCACCAACCTTTGGTTGTGCTTTGGGAGCCACAACTACACCTTGAGTTTATGATTTTTGAGGAATAAAGACATTCCACTAATTTTGATTCTTTGAAGCTATTAGAACATTTAGAATATTATCAGGTTCATTTGGATTTTATATTGAATGAGTAATTATAGAAATATCTTTAACTACTTCTTGATTATCATCCATGTTCCTTCCTGTATTTACTACTACTGGGATGTATACCTAGCTAGAACTAGCCTATTAATTGAGTGCATAACACTCTTATTTTTCATAATTCACCTTTGTATCATCCAAATATATTGGTCCTTTATTAGGGTTTTGACCTTGTTAAATCTTTTTTGGTTTTGTCATCATGGGTACCTCTATGTTCTAAGCCATAAGAGCTTGATTGCACCCTTAATTAGTAGCCTACTACCATTGATCATTGAAAGCTTAGTTGAAGTTAGTGTCTGGGATAGTTGATTGCCTAAAATACTAAATCAAAGTCATGGTACCCTTATCTTCTTGAGAAACATTATTTTTGAATAAGGAACAATGTATTAGAAGTGCTTTTAGCATTTCAATTATAATTATTTTGCCTAACATAGTTAGGTTGCCTTTGTCCTTGGTTTTGACCTTGGGCTTGCCCTTGGAAGTTTTATTTATAGGGTGGCCTATTTTATTGATAATATTACTATTTAGGTTAATATGAGCTTGGTAAGGCCTATTGAAATCTTTCTACCTATTAGTATTTACTAGTTTATTTCCTAAGGATTGGAACATGCTCTTAAGCTCTTGAAAGTTCTTTTGTTCTTGGGAATCACTAGATTGACTATTGAAAGCCTTTTCTTTCCTAGGTAAAGGCATGGTATAAATTGTAGGTACAAGAGGAATGAAATAAAGGGAAGGGATAAAAAAGGGGGTGGTCTGATCTTATTAAACAAAGGAATTGGTGGTTTAGGTGTAAGCTTGACATCCTACACCAGATAATTTTATACTTTGATTGCTACTTCATATGCATTTGGTAATGTGTTTCCTCCCATAGATTGGATCATTTATAAAATGTCAATATTTAGGGACTTCAAATAGTATATGAAGGAAAAGTTATGGGTAGGCCTAACTAAGACTAAATTTCTATCCCAAGTCTTCTAAAACCTTATGTTGAAGTCTTGCATGACTTCATGAAGGGCTCTTTTAATTGTGTTTAATTTCTCTAGAAGTGACAAATGGTCAATTTTATCTTCAAATCTCTTACACAATGAATCTCCTAATTGATCCCATGATGTATTAGAGTTATTATCAGGGATTCTATACCAATATAGGGATTTTATTTTGAAACAGATGGCTAATAACCTAATTGCTACATTTTCCTCATTGATCTCATGAATATTGCATAAGTTGTCTATATCCATGAGGTTTTTAAAGGGGGTTGTAGCTTGGTCTCTAGTAAAATAAGGGACACTTTTAAGAGACAATACTAGAATAAGATCATACTAAGGGGGGTCCATAGGACTTTGGCCATTAAAATCCATAAAGGGGGAAAATGTAGGGACTACCATGGCTATGAAAGGGTTTAATAAAGATCTTATTGTAGGGGTAGGCCTTAGAATTGACTTAGGAACAAAGTTTCCTTTATAAGTGTGTGTATTATAAAATCTTAATCTTTTTACTAGGTTTAAAGGTAATTCAATGAATTATAAGGGAATAGATCTAGAAGCTGACCTTAGTCAATTTTGGTATGAGATGTAGTCACTGGTCTATTACCAGAATGTTGAATATTCTTTTGGAGTTACCATATGTTGTTGCTTACAAGCTATCACTACTACAAATTGGTCAAACCAGCATTAAACTTTGATCAATCTTATTTGAACTTGAATCCCATCAGGCATGCCAAAAAATATTTTAGCATCAATCTACACTATTAGAGAGGGTTCTTCAAGCCCTTTCTAATTGAACTACACTATGGGAACAACCCTAGGTTGTGGGTCACCTATGGTGGGGTTAGAATTATAGAGAAGGATAACTTCCTCTTGATGGATCACCTATACTAATGTTTGAAATAAGAAAAGGGTTAGATAAGGGAAAGGGATCCTAATAAATCTAAAAAAATTATGCACAAAATTAATTAAGAACTTACACAAGCATGAAATATACACTAAAGAAGCATAAGATAGTACTAGCTCACACAATCTCAAAATCTAGATAATTGCATAAGTATTTAATACACTAGGTTTATGAAGCAATAAATGAAGCTAAGAATAATTCTAAGACTCACACCAAGATTACATTAATGGTAGGAAGAACATAAATGTAGACCTAAAATCAACTAGAAAATGCCCTAAAATAGTTAAGAAAGAAATACAATGGGCATGGAATATTATACTTCATAATGCCATCATGCACAAGCTTACTAAACATAGTTCAAAAGAAAGAGATAGGTAAAGAAAACATGTATTGTATTGAAGAGTTCTTTCATACAATTTTTGACTAGGTCTAGCCTTATCGAATGAGAGTCTCTACTCTTCCAGAATTGAGAGAGAATTTATATCAAAAGTGAAAGATACTTTTTTTTTTAAAAATTGAGAGAGAGGTTACAAATAGAAAGAATGGGTAATATAGGAGAAAAGGCAGAGAGAAGAGGGAGCATGAGTAAAACAATAATTAATTGAGCTTCCACATTTTAATGAATTCTCCACCACCTTTTGATCAAATCAACCCCAATTCTCTATTGACAAGTTAACATTTTATTTTTCTCGATAGCCCCCCAAATCTTCTCATTGGATGAGAAAAAATCACTAGAAGATAATAGTTTTCCAAAGGTGGTGAGTCATGATCCTGTTTATGAAGAAAATCCTTGGGCACCCTAAAAATCTATTAAATTCACCTGTTTATTTCTCTAATCACCATATCTCCACCTTAGGACTCTATGTCATCCTCCACTTGCATTCATTATGAGGAAAAGTCCTCATATCCATAGAATTGATAGAGTCATGCTTAAGTCAAATTTTAGGAGCTACAAGTACTTATTTATTAAGGCCATGACCATGTCTATAGACAAGATAATCCTTTATTAATCACAAACCTACATCTATCACCATATCTGAGCACTAATCTTACTATAGATTGAAAAACAATCTTATTTATTGGTGTGTGTGTGTGTGTGTGTGTGTGTGTGTGTATACATATATACACATAAATATATATACATACATACATACATATAGATATAGATATACATATATATCTATATATATATATATATGTATATGTATATCTATATGTATGTATGTATGTATGTATATATATTTATGTGTATATATGTATACACACACACACACACACACATATATATATGTATATGTATATATATATATATATACATATACATATACACACACACACATATATATATATGTGTGTGTATATGTGTATATATATATGTGTGTATGTATATATATACATATACATATATATATATATATATACATCTATATATATATACATATATATATACATACATATATACATAATTACATACATACATACATACATACATACATACATACATATACATACATACATACATACATACATATATACATATATACATTCTCAATCCACTTATTAAATTCAATAAAAAAAACTTGAAATAAAGGAAATAAATAAACAACCTATATATTAAATCTTATTTTTTAAAACAAATAAAAAATATAAAAAAAGAATGTGAAAACAAATATTATATAATTTTTAGTTTAATTAAAAAATTTATTCTCAAAGAGGAAGAAAAACATGAAATAAATATAGATCACATATATACCCTAGTAAAATATATTTTAAAGAAATAAATGTAATTATATATGTATTATATTAGCCAAATGATGTATGACTAGCCTTGTATGTGGAGATTATTACAAATATAAAACTTTAGTCTTGTGAAAATATTAGTCAAATTGATTCTAAACTAAGACACTTAAATTATATTTTTAATGATATAATGCAATGAAATAAATCCTAATATGACATGAGATATTATATGTACTCAAAATATAAATTATGTATACACACTAATTAGATATTAGACATTTGATAATATTTTTTAACTTATTTTTGGCACACATGAATTGTCCATACTCATTTGAATATTACTCATATTATCTCCTAACCATTCATCTATTTATAGACTTGGACTTTCCAAACATATGTCATTCATATACAATATCTCCCCATTATATGTCTAAATGCTTTACTATCATATGAAAACAATAACCATCTTTAAGATCACTATTTCCTCCTTGGAAAGTGTTGAAAATAATCATATTTTGTCAGTTATTAGTAATAACTAGATGTTGTTAGTTACCAACAATTTCTCAAGTTATTAAAATATATATGTTTAAAATTAAAATCCTTGATTTGGGTAAGCACACATGTTTCACATGTCAGTTATATAATGAAATTACCTCAAGAGTCTTATATATATACATATAAATCCAAAAGATATTCCTATCTAATACTCAAATGGTCACTATTTTGAAATATACTTGCACATTAAGAGATATATTTACACATCCTGAAGGCACTATACTAAATAATAAAAATATTAAAAACCCTCAAATGAATAATCCTTAAGAAAAATATGAGCACCTAAATTGAGGTTAAAGTTATATATTATCAAGTGCCAAAAGATAGAGTTGAATTACATTATATTGGATCATGTATACACATAATATTATCAAACTTTATCAAATATTGTTGTTTTCTCTCTTATAAGAACTTGTCAAGTCTTAATCACTCTGAGTGTACACCTTAAAGGGTCTATCAATAAATGGGTGGGAAGAACATTAGTTATTCACAATATTTTTGTCCCCTATACCACCACTTAAAATCAACACAAACATTTCCTATACACTTCCTTAATATTTTCCTCCTCCTTTACACACTCCTACAAGCAATTCAACACCTTATTAAGCCCCTACCTAAGAAAAAAAACTTTGTAGCTTTTATCAAATAATGTAAACCTAGGTCAACCCTATATTCAAATTAATATTAACATGTTACAAGTCTAGGTCGACCTCATCCAACCCAGACTGGGACCTAACGTTCTTTTATAAACTAAAAATATAAGGTCACATAATGTCGATATTGTCAACTAAACATTTAGAAAGGTTTAGGGTTATATTCAACTAAATTTACACGTCATTTTCACCATTTTCATTAGGAAGATAAGATGAATAACATCATATATTATTAATATACTTATCCACTATTATACTTTAGGAGCATTGCTTAAGATTTTAGTACTACACTTAGAGACATGAATCTTATCTTGTGGAGAAGTATTTTGGATGCATAATATGTTTTGTATCCTAGAGATAACTTATCCTTATTATCTTTACATACCAAAACAGCCTCTTGTGAATCACATTATCCAAGGGAGATATTTAGGCCTTAAGGGTTCATATTCAAAGGTAATTATTCCTAAATCTATATACTCCTTGTTAAAGTAGATAGATGTGTATATTTTATCTTATATGATTCTCTCCCATGCATTTGGATTTATTGTACATTAGCTTAAGTATAAATATTCTATACATGTTTAATTTTATGTTTATTACCCCCATTTTGTGCCACAAGATTTAGTAAGTAGTAGGTTAGATTTTATTTTACTTTGCATTTAATTTCTGAAATATAGAAAACATAAGACCTAACTAGGGTTATTGCATGGTGTTACTTGACTAGAGGCTTTGGAAACCTCTCTAGTGATATTGTTGTGGTGAGATACCCCTTGGTTAGGTCTAGTGGATTCATATTGGTCATGACCCCAATTGTTTAAATGTAAGAATAAGAGAAAGTGTAAGTGTGATTTATCTTCTTTGAGCAAGGATTAATTTGTAGATCAACTGCATTTTCCCTTGTATGTATTCTACTAAACCTAACATGAATCTAACCCTTGTAGTTTTTATTTATTTATTTCATTTTATTATCATATTATATATTTTTATTCTTACATTATTATATCTAACCTATCAATAAAATCTAACATTTTGTGTGTAGGTTTAACACATAGTTGCTCCAAATTGACCATGTTTTCTTTGTGTAAGTCTTCTCCAAATATAGGTTTCTAGATTAATCAGATCGACATCATAATATTATTTAATCATAGGATTATATAATTCATCAACCCAATCAAATCTATTTTTAGATCTCTTTTTTAGTATATAGGATTACAGACTTCATTGCCCTATACGACTATATTCACAATTCTCTTTTTCACCATATAAGTTTGCAGACTTAGTCAACTTAGTTAAATCTATTTGAAGAATATAATAATTATAATTTGATAAAAATAGCATAAAATTTGCAAACTAATCATCTTATAAATTACCAAGGTTCATTATTACATTCTCTGTCATTTATGTTTATCATTTATAGTTTTGTTTTTTCATATTTTACAATTTATAAAAATTAAACCCTATAACAAACTAGGTTGACCAAATCGACATAGTTTTATAACATGTGTTATTAATATAAGACCTAATCAATTTGTTATATTATATTCTTTTGGATCTTTCTTCCATATAATAGTAGAGACCATGTTGATTTAATTATAAATTTTTTGCATATAGTGTCACCTAAACTGACTCTGTACTCTTTACAGTCTAATAAATTAACCTATTTTCTTAGTAATTAATTTACTTTCCATTTTAGTTGCTTGCATGCTTATATTATAAAAACATATACTAATTAGGTGGTTTTTAATTTACCGATTTAGTAATACTATTTTTCTCTTTTGCAAACACTTCCAAATCAATTAACACTAAAAATCATTAAACATTTTCTTCCAAAGGTATACTTACTTGGATTTCATCACCAAGGGGGAAGCTAACTTGGTTTTCTACCCAAGTATAAACACATAATTGATGGTATATATTAGCATAGCACCTGACACACTTATCACTACATGATTATGAAGTGAGGGGGTAGGCCCTAATACTAAGTAAGTACCATCATGAATACAAATCCATTTCATCCTAAAATACCTAAAACTATCCATATATTGATTTATGGTCTATTTTTATATCCAACTCTCTATCACATTAATTTAAAAATTTAATATAACTTAACAATATTCAAAATGACCAATTAGCTTAGAATTTATATTAAAGTATTAATGCTTTATCTTTGATCATTGTATTTTATATTTAAAAACATGTACTAACTAGTGTTAGTGTGTGGTTTGTGCTATGTGGTACAATTAGATCAAACACATTAATCTAATTACTTGTGTGATTCATTATTTTTTCTTATCTATTATCTTGTAAAAAATTTCCCTATTTTCAAAACATAGTCATCCTTATCAAAATCATCTATTGCATATTATTAGTCTTTCTTATATTTAGTACATAGTCACCCTGTATGACTATGTATATTTTTATCTTGTTTAGTTTCTCCCTCTATAATATACAATCACCATATATGACCATGTCAATTTTTACCTATTTTATTTCTTATCTTACATAACACTATAAATTGGTTCAATTTTGTATCTTACTAGTTGATCCTTCTTTCCATCAAGTTTGTCACCTCTTTTAATTAATCATGAATTTCCTATTTGGGTATAATACAAACTTTAATCAAACAAACAACATTATTTTTACCAATATTAATTGGTTTCCCAAGACATATATTATAACACCAACCATGGATGAAATTAATGTCCATGTTACCACTCACACTACCAATTATGTGATACCTCCTCATTTGTCCTTAGTTCATAATCTTTTGTTCTCACTAGAAGATGAGCATGATTTAGATTACACAACTAAAATTCTCTTTTTCATCAATGAATTCCATCAACATAGAGGAATATACCCTTCAACCATTTATAGTCTCATGATAGGCCCTCATATATAAGAACCTACTTTACCATCCCCTACATTTTCTCATGAATTTTTTTGAATCACTTTCTTTGCATCTCAACCTTTTCCTTCTAGTATGTCTCCTTCACACATCATGAAATCTTCTTCTATGAGTTATTCAAACACCATTCCAATATACTTCTACTAACATGGTAGGTTCAACTTCTAGTGGGCCTCTTCAAAAGACCCATCCTCTTAACCATGCTACTAGTCTATCTTTTGATACAAATTATTCTCATGACACTAGTTATTATTTTACTACCAAGGCTATACATGCCACTATTGTAGTGCATGATACTAATCATTGTGTAAGTCAAGGTATTAATACTAATACTAATGCATCAAATGTTGTTTACACTATTCAAAATGCTACCCAAAATAACCAACTTTTATTAAAAACACTTAATAAGATTCAGAACTTCCAAACCAATAACACAAATAATATAATTTAGATGCAAACCCATCTCATTCATCTTGAAAACCAACCTTAATAGCTTTAATGGGGAACATAAAATCTGAATATCCCTATAGCCCCCTAGGGATTCCCATCATAACCTTATCCCACAACCACCTGTCATTAATAAAATAATAAAACATATACAAATGAACCTATAGTAATTCATAAACATGTTGATGAAATACTAGACACTTGTCTTTTACTTAAGTTTCTAATCACTTTCATGATTCCAGATACCACTTCATGCAGATGATCTTCCTCTATTCATTATCAACCAAATTAATGATATCCAAGTTAATCATGACTTAATTAATGAAGGTTGAGGTACTTGAATTCCCTATCTTGACTTCATTAAGACACTTGGATATTATGAATACAAGCTCAAATATACATGTAGCACATGCCAAGGATAGGATAGAAGGTAAATGTCTCCTCTAGGTTGCATTTGGCTTCCCTTTACCATTCTTCCTATCACCATCCACACAAAATTTGTGATCTTTAAATTTATACATTCCTAAAACTTATTAATTGGTTGATGTTGGACATATTATATGAGATAAATCACATCATCTGCATGTTAATGTGTTAAATTCCCCATCATGGATCTATTTACAAGATTCAAAGAAAGATGAAACCTTAGAATTTTTAATAATTTCAAGGATGTGGTGTCTTTAAAATTCCTACCCTTGAACCTTTGCTTAGCATCCCATTTAAATAACCCAAATCTTAAATTATTCCATCAATTTCACTCGAGGTTATAATAGTCACCATGAATTAATTGGGAACATCCCACCTAAAATCTTATATTTTGACGATGATGAGCCACATGAGATTAGCCTCAAGATTAAAACCTTCAATATATCCCCTCATATTATATACCAACTTCTTCATTTCTTACAACCTTGATCCCATCAACTATCTGTTGATGATACAGCTATTGTCTTAACCAAGACTAGACATTATATCCATCATGCATCTTATAATGACAAAATCATTCGTACATGTACCATCAACTTGAATACACCTAAATATGATGATGGATATGATTTATATGACCCATTTTTTATCCATATTCATACAAGCTAAGAATTATAAAATTCATCAATATTTATCTTCTTTGTTTCAATCTCATCCTTCATCTTTTCGCAGTCATTCCTTTATAGTAGGTAATATTAGTTTTCTTACTATTTATCATAAGGTAGAGATGGAACACTCACATGATACACCTCTTGTTATAATAGATCCCATTAGGATTATGTTCCTAGATCATGCCATGATTGGCCCTTATCACTTTGATATATACCATGATCCTTATAGTTTGCTTCCTCTAGAGATGCTAACTACTATTCTTAAACCTATTTCATGACCAAACTCATCCTCATATGAGCCTAGTTTGGTTTCTATTCCATCTCCAACTTTATTTAGTGATGGTCTTATTCCCTTACCATAGCTTTATTCCATGCCCACCTAGTAGGAGATTCAACCTTATTTTGATATTCATGAAGTTATTGGTCATTGGACTAAATATTACCAATTATATTAGCCATCATTGGCTTATTCTTCCATATTTTCATCTAGTAATCCCTCAAATCCTAATAGCAAATGTATTTATTGATTTCATAAGATATATAACCACTTTTCCACTCATGACCATAAACTTAGGCAATATATTGATGCATTACATCCATCTACTACTAAACCCAAAGATAAGACCATACCTCTTCCAAAACTATTACTTGAGTATATTCCTAAATATGGATAAGTATACTATCTTTGGCACTAGAATATTACACATCATACTAACCAATGTTGAATTTTCCATCATCACATGAGTGACTACCTATAGTTGATACCTACATCAGTCATTCCTCCTTCCGCATGTCACACATGCAAGAAGGCTCCTCCTTCTTTGTAGGTTGCACCTTTTTCTCACCCCACATATATTATTCCCATTCAAACATGCATTCCTCTGCTTGAGTATCCTATCCATGAGATCCATCATGAGAATTAATCTTCATCATCTACATCTACATTTTTAGTAGAGGAGATTTGGAAGGAAGTATTTGAATAAATTTCTATGAAGATTGCATAGACTTTGGCTACCATTAGAATCCAGCTTCATAGAGATATTTTGGATGTCATGGATAATATTAGTGGTAAACTATATCACTAGTTGTGAACATGACATGGTGTTATTTCACATTGTTATATGCTATAATTTAGATTGGATTTGTGATGCATTTTTATAGATCTTATACACTTAACTATGTGTCAAATTTAGTATCACTTTTCTATTTTACATGGATCATCATATTATGATTTATGTGTTTTATACGATTTCATTTAATTTCCTCTTTATTATAGATAATTATCATTATTTTTATTAATACACACTTATGTTTATGATTTCACTTTTTTAATGGATTATTTTTATTTTTACAATGATTTTTTGCTCTCTTATCTCACTTAAAAATCAAACAATTACTATTGTGACTTCATTATACAAACCCTAATTCCCTTAGTAATCTATCTCTACCATATGATCAGTTAGTAAAAAATACCTTTCATTATAATAATAATATTTATTGATATACTTTGATCTCCATTTATTCCTTTATTTTACTTTCACATACTTAGCATACATATGGTTTTAACTTGAGATTACATACTGGTTCATAGGTAATACTAAGTGTTTATCTAGTCATATATTTGGATATTTAGCCTCCTTTAAACTAAATACTAAAGATCATTCATGTGTATCAATTATATCACTTATGTTGGTTATTCTAAATTTGTATGGAGGAGGATCCATAGAATCCATTAAAAAATTACAATCCAAATCATTTAAATAAAAGGCAATGATTAAAAAAGGCAACATATAAATTCAAAAGTATAATCACACTAAAATATGTGATTCATAATACATCTCATATTTATAATCAAATCTAAAATTCAACATTTGGCCTCATAATATATTCTAGGTCCATTGGGGTACATTAATCCAATAGATTGGGATAGGAGAATATCAAAATCTATAAGTGCTACCTATTTTTTTCACACATGTACCCAATATTCATAGTATATTGATGGCTCTGTATGAGGTCCTAAGGAATGGGGAACATGTTCTGGGAAGGTAGGTCCATTTTCATTTTATTTTTCATATAACCTTCATGACTAGATCTTAATATCTCATCTATTTGCAACTACATTTTTGTGCTTATTGTGAATGAGTATCCTTTGTATTTTTATGGTCACTAGACTCTTAGTGTCTTTCTTTTGTACCTAGTATGCCTCATGTTTCCTAAGGTCTTATCATATATGCCTATGTAATGATTTATGCATTCCCTCTTTAATTACAATGTTCATAATATTTCCCCTTAAGAAATATATCTTTATTAATTGATCATTCCCCATAGGGTTTCCCTTTGTGAGTTGTAGTGTCAGACCATGGATAGGACTAGGATCTCCTTATAAATAACCATAACAAAAAGTTTACTTACTACCATTCACCTCATTAGTGTTTTCATTATAAGTTTTAGTGTATGGCCATGGATAAGACTAGGCCCTCCTCACAAATTACCATATTCAAAACATTGTTTAGATCATTACCATAGTTGTTTTCACCTATTTGGTGTTCCCTTTGTGAGTTTCAATGTAAGACCATAGATAAGACTAGGCCCTACTCACAAAATATTTCAATACCTAGTTCATACTTTAACCAAGTCATAATAAAATTACATGCTTCAAATTTTATACATTTTTTGTTAGATTATAATTTACACATCATTAACATACTTCCCATATTGATTTAGTATGTTTTATGATTAATTCAAAATCATTTCACTTTTATCCTCTTATTTTTTGATTATGTGTATGTTTACAACCATTTTATTAAATTGATCATACTTTGCATCTTGAATTAGTATGATTAATTTTATCTACACTTACATTTTGTTTTTGTTTTCATACTTCCCAATTTGATTTAGTATGAATGATTAAATTTATTGTTTGTTTATTTCTTACCATTGGTTATCATGTGTCTTCCATTTTATTTGAAATTTTCATACTTTCCAATGTTATATAGCATCATTCTTATTTTTTTTAATTTTGTGGAAATATTTACATGGTTTGAAAACATTTACTACCTTTTAATTTACCACTTTGGTTTAGTATTCTTATTCATATTTTATATTTAAACATTGCCAATTGTGATGTAGTGTGTATTACATTTATTTTGATTAATTATACTCTTTCAAATCATTTTTACCTTTTTAATTTTAACCATACATGTGTATCACATAATGATAGAAAATAAAACCAACATCACATACTTCACATAGCATATACAACAACAGCAAAATACATGTGTCATAAACGAAATATATCCATGCATCCACATACATATAAAAGTATAACTCATAAGATCAATGAATTGTCAAAGTTACAAGTGTCAATGGGTAGTATGGCTAGGCCATAAGATAGACATGAAGGAGCACAACGTCAGAGGTCTAAAATTTTTATTTTGTACTTATATTGTATAAAACATAGGATATATATATATATATATATATCCTATGTTTTATACAATATAAGTATAAAATAAAATATTTAGACCTCTAAGTTTGTGTTCCTTCATGTCTATCTTATGGCTTAGCCATGCAACCCATTAACACTTGTAACTAACCCCTATGAATGGTGTACTATAAAGAGGTAGTTTGACCCTATAGGTTGGCCATCTAGGCTTATACATATCTAAACTAGATATTAGTTTCCATGTGCATGGCTCATTCCTATGATAAGGCCTACCATGACTAATCCTCTCTAGCTCTTACCCTAATTGATTGCTATAAAACAAGACCTCATATATGTAGCTATTGTGTGACCTCTCCCACCAGTCTAAACCAATCTTCATGATATAAGGTAGATGGAAACATAGGATAATCCAAAGTGATAGGGTCATATGGTGTTATTACCCCATCCAAAATTGATGCATAGCCATAATTAGGGCTCCCCATCTGTTCTCCTTTAAATAAGTATCTATAAAACCAGACATAAAATATACATAAAATATAATGTATATATATAAAATCATCTATCTTAAACAATGATGTAACTAGTGTTCTACATACAAAACTTAAAACTAAATCAAAACATTTCTCACCAATGTTGATATTAATGACCATGGTCTCACCATTTTCTCACCCACTAAGTGCCTCCTCCATCAGCTACCTCTACACCAATACAAAACTAGGAGTCACCACTTAAACCCATTATGGTACCCTCCCCAATGTCTTATACATACATATATATATATACATACATATATATATATATATATATATATATATATATATATATATATATATACATATATATATATATATATATATATCAATTATGTCTTACCAATATTATAAGATCCCCCTGTCCAACATCTAGTGCCCATGTTTCCTTGATTTGATGGTGTTTCTATCTCTAGTGACCTCATGGCAATTGTTTTTGCTTTAGTTTTAGTCCCTAATATGATCCCACATCTCCTACATCCACATCCATGGTTTCATTTCCTCTAAGACTCACTACCTCCTTCTATCATTCCTGACTAGCCCATGGTCTAGTTTATCAAGGCCTAATCATAGGTATCTCAATAGGTACCCTTGTACCTCCTCTCCCTCTCAACTCTTTAACATGCCATGCCAAATAATTAGTCACTACTAAAGAGGCTAATAGATGTGTAATTCCAAAATTTATGGATACATAATATACTCGATGAGGCTCCACCAATTAAGTGTAGTATCCCATGATCTATACACATGCCAAACTTGTAGTAAAAGTGTCCCAACTAATCCATGTAACATCTATGTGAGTGTATAACTTCCATAAAATCTATCCTCATGTGATAATATTTGATGATGTAACATGTGGTATAACCCTCACTACATGGTATTTCCAATATTGAACAAATCGAGGTAACCTATCATTGACCATATGGGACACATTAGTTGACTAATATAAATGGAATCTCTCATAGATACATGAACTCAATAAAATGATGGACCCCATCATCCTCTACCCCTAGGTCAACATCCCATACATATCATATATGAGATGAATCTAAATCATAGAACCAAGATCATATAAACCTCCTTGATCTAAAATTGATTAGCACAAGTATATCATATACAATGGTACCTTTTCATCTAAATTATGACATATTAATCATGTTATCATAAGACATATCATGGACTTTTAGATATCCAAAATGGTCACAAGATAGATATCAAATAAATTAACATGTAATGTAGGATATATCCTATTTGAGCATGTCACCTACTGGACTAAGTCTTGTCTCTCATCCTTTGACTCTGGTGTATCATAAATCACCAACATCCCATCTATAAGGAGTCTAAACGATGCATGGACATTCTTCAATTTGATTTCCACCTCTATAGTATCCCCTTCCACCTTCCATTAGAAATTGTTAGTCAATAACCCCCTTACTCATAGGAAAATGACAATGAGATCAATACTTAGTGGGATTTATCTCATCTCTGTGATGCCTCCAAATCATAGGGAAACCAATTGATCTCTATCCACTTCCAATAATATATCCAATAAATCTAATAGCTAAGATACATCCAGCAGGTGCCAAAATATTTGACATCTCTACAAAAGTCAAAAGTAAAGAATGTATTAGATCTCAATGTCATAATAATAATATACATTCTTAAATATTCTCAAAAAATTACAAATTAACTAATTCATCAGCTTGTTTGATCTAGTTGTCTTATTTTCCCCCTTTTCCTACATAATCAACATATTTAATACTAAATCAGTCCTATCATGTTTTTACCATATTGTAGTGGCCTTCTAGTACATAGTCAATGCATTCTTCTAGATGCTATTGACCTGTTTGATAGTAAATTTACCATTTTCCAATTCTTTCATACTATATCATCCCTCTAGTACACATTTGGCCTTATTTAACAAACTATATCAGCCACATAGTACAAATTTCATAAGCTAAGGGTACTATGTTAGTCATTTCCCTATTTCCAACTAGATTTCCCCCTACTGCATAGATGACCATCTCCAATGATATTATATCATACCACTACTATTTAGTTAGCCCCCTAAATTTCTCTTGCCTTGTAAACTAAGTCAATAAAGATGATTCTATTCTTAGTTTGAGATAACCTTTGACCATTTACCATTAATGACTTAGGCATTTATTAGTCTAATGTTTTCCTACCCAATACCACTATTCTACCCCTAGTTTATTTAAAATTTTCCTAAGGTCATTTTTAGTGTAAATTTTTCCTACAATATAATTTTCTATATTTAGATTAATTTCAATTAAAATTTCTCAAAAATTTGAAATTAATTCTTCCCTTACCTATGATGTACTTACTATGCATCCTCCATGTCATAGTTGTCATCTCCTCACCATGGTCACTCTTTAGGCTCAAATTGGGTCTCTCAGAGCAATATTTTCTCAAAAATTGTATAATTAAAAATGAATTGGTTTTCACCCTATTTGTATTTATTATTCAAAATTATTTACCTATCAAATATTTATAACCAAATTCTATTTTTTACTATAACTTTGTTTCTAATAGCTCTTTTTTAGAATCTCAAGATGCTCTAAAATCTTGATGTTATAAAGAATCTTCTTAGATATTACATATATATTTTTCAATAAATTATATTTTTTGCTAATTTTTATAGGTTCACCTAATGTTCCCTACATTGGACACCTTCACATTTTTTCACTTCATTCATTTTCTATATCACTAAGGTAAGTAAAGGTATGTATTTTTTAATTATTCCCTTTTCATTTATCTTATTCACTTCTTACTACAATTTATTTAGCTTTAATGTTGTGTGTTATTATGTTCTTTTCTCAAAGCACCATCCCATGTTACACCTATATGACACGTGATAATATTCAAGTGGGGAAAATATATACACATAATATTTTTAAACTTGATCAATTATTGATGTTTTCTTCCTTACAAGAACCCATCAAGCCTCAAACTTTCTAAGTGCACACCTTAAAGGGTGCATTGGGAAAGAGGTGGGTAGACCATTGGTGCTTTATAATATTGTTTTAAACTTTACCACCACTTGTAATCAACACAAAAATATCCTATACACTTCATTAAGATTTTATTCCTCCCTTACACACTCCTCCAAGTAATTCACTTCCTTAATCAGTCCCTACCTAAGCCAAAAACCATTTTTGACATTTACCAAATAGTGTCATCCTTGGCCAACCCTATTCAAATTAATATTAGAATATTATGGGTATAGGTCAACATTGGTTGACATAGACTATGGCCTAGCTTACTTTTATAAATTATTTATACAAGTTAGAAATAGGTTGACACTTTTGATTAAACTTTTGGAAATGTTTAGGGATAGATTAAGATATGTATACACATCCTTTTTGCCATTTTCATTAGGAAGAGAAGAAGAAGAACATAATATAGTGTGCATATGCTTATCCACAATTATACTTGAAGATTATTTATTAGGGTTTAAATACTACACTTGGAGATACAAATCTTATCTTGTGGAGAAGTCTTTTGGATGCATAGAGAAGTTTTGTAGCCTAGAGATGACTTATCTTTATTATCCTTAGATAACACAACAAACTCTTCCAAATAACCTTTTCCAAAGGAGATATTGAGGCTCAATAGGTTCATATTTAAATGTAAGTATTCCTAACTCTTATTCCTACTTATTAAAATAGATAATCATTTGTTAGCTTATGTGCTTCTCTCCCATGCATTAGGATTTACTATGCATTGAATTAAGTATAGATATTTTATGAAAGTTTAATTTTATGTTTATTATCCCCATTTGTGCCACAAGCTTTGGTGAGCACTAGGTTAGATTTTATTTTACATTGTATTTAATATTTGAAACATAGAAAACATAGGACCTAGCTAGGGTTATTGCATGGCATTACTTGATTAGAGGATTTATAACCCTCTATAGTGATATTATTGTGTTAATATACCCCTTGGTTAGGATTATTATATCCCTCTTGGTCATGACCTTGATTGTCTAAATTTACCAATAAGCAAAATTGTAAGTGTGATTTATCTTATTCGAGATAGGACTGATTTGTAGATTAACAACATTTTCCCTTATATACAGATCCTATTTAGAAAAAATACACATATGTGGGATAAATACATGAATTTTGAGCCATCCTAATAATATTTTATTGTAGGTAAAATGTAACCACTTAGCAGGGTGTGATTGGGCTTGTTCAACCCACATCTAGAACTCTTTTATCTTGGTCAAGCAAGTGTAAAAAGTGAAGTTAGGGTTTTAAGGCAAAGGAAGACAAAATCAAAAATTTTACACATGATTGAGGATAATAAATTAATCAAAAAACATATTAATAGTTAGGTATATTAATTTATATCATAATTTTTTTAAATATTTATATATATAGTTTCAAAATATAGTGGACATATCTAATCATTTTAGGTTTTTGAACCTTATCAAAAATGTCCTTGAAGTGTTTGATACTCTATTTCCTAAGTTGAGATATCACATATCCATTTCATATTATTTCTAGAAAGATCATAACATAATATAAATATACTCATTATCTCATTCTTTTATCATTTTTATAAATACTAATCTCAATTTTAATTTATTTTATATTCAAATTTGTGTAGTTTATGATATATCTTATGTAATCTAAATTATCCAAGTGATACATAGATATATGGGTGTGAGACATTACTACACCATGGGTTGACTTCTATAATATATTAAATACTACATTGGGGGCATCTTTTAACAACTTAACATGTTTTATTTTTTTATGACAATTCCATTGATCATATTAAGCTAATTAGACTAACTATACTTGCCCTACTCTTGCATATACTATTTAGATTGTTATATTTTATGGATAGTATAATTTAATATGTAATGATGATGACATGGATTATTTATGTATATCATTGATTATTTTATGCATTTTTAATCTTGATGATTATCACATGATGTGATCCAAGAGTTTTTATAAATTATATGAAGATTTTAGTTTGTGACATTGCATTTTATATGTGAGTATCAATGACTATTACATTATGTGACCATAAAATTGTGTTATAATGAGTTATTATTATCTATTTTCACTTCATGCATTAATTGTGTCAATTATACTCTAGTCCATGTTATGTCCTTGTTACCTATCTTAATTTAGATTCAAGTCATGTCATGAGTGCTTGTATGTGTTATGACCATGACATTATGTGCATATGGGTGTGTGCCTCTAAATAATTATTGAAATTATGTTGTTGTGATCAATAACAACATTATTTTATTATATAAATATAATTTTATACAAGTACTTGACAATAAAAAGCTCAACACACATTTAACATGCATGACTTGAGTGCATAAAAAAGGTCATAATCTTCCATTATCTCACACTTCCATGTTATCTTGTGCATTTGACCCTTATATTTTATTTTACACACATAAAATTAACCTCAATATTTATTTCAAATCTACTAAATATCCTACACAAACATATCTAGAATCTCAGTTTAGTATTCTTGTACATACATCAACTATGCTAGATTTAGTTAGTATCTGTAGTAGATAATCACTTAATCTAGTTGAAACCAACCCTTATCCAATAATGTATAATTTTAAAAGTTAAATATCTCTTTATGGTCTACCCATTTTCCTAGCATGTTAGTGGCATGAGAAATTACCCAATTAGACTCAAATATAAAAAATAAAGGTCTCATGTATGGTTTCAACCTATTATGCATATAGGGATATGTGTGACCAAATTATGGACTACATACCTTTCATATTATATTATTGTATTTCTCAATGTTATTAGTATGATCGGCCTATGAAATAACCTTGGATAAATAAATTATATATAGGAGATAGAGGTTAGTATTTTAGTATCATATTTTGAATTTTTATCTTATTGCATTATTGTGGAGGTTGCCCCTTTGAAGTGGCTCAGTGATAATTATCAATTATTCTTATATTTTATGAATTATTCTTGTGTATCTAATTATTATTATCTTAAATACATGATATAATATTTCATTATTTTAAAACATATAACTAATTTAATTAAAATTGTATGAAAGCACTAATTTGGGATAATCTTTATGGCATTATTTTTTAGATATAGTGTTGTTTCAATCATAAGAGTTGTAGGATCAAAAAAACATAACTTACAATCTCAAAAGAGTTTAATTTTTTTTCTATTATTGTGTTTTTCAAAGCCTTTTTTAAAAAATAGGCTATATTTTTCACCCTTGTGCAAATTAGCAGTCATTGGATTCATCTCAATAATATGATTGAAATATAATAATCTAATGATACATTTATTTGGATGTGAAATAATCCTTCCTAGGGTTTTTTCATGGTTGTTCCTAACACTCATTAATGTAGGAAATGTAAACACATTCCAAAAAATCATCACAAAGAAGACATGGACTCTAGATCTTTAGATCCTTCAGTTTATAAGGCAAGTTAACAAATTTAGTTAGATATATGAAACATGGTGAGGAAGGATGATATCAATGTAGTAAAAGGGGAAATTTATTTTATGAATAATCAATTGTCAAATATGAGTCATCAATTGGCCACTATTTCATCTTAGATTCCATAAAATAATCTTCCACCATTCTAATCAAGTTCTTTAAATCCAAACAATCACAACTCTAATAATGGTTTAAAATTAATGTTACAAAAGGTAGAAGTTTGTAAGTTTGATGGTAAGAATCCTCTTGTATCAATAAAATAGAAAATGTATTTGATTTAAATTAGACCCCATGTATATAAAATGTGATCATTATACCTTTATTTATGGAACTATTGTCACCAAATATTGTACCCTAGAAGAATTTGTTCAAGCTTCTTCTAGATTTTCACAACATGGGAACATTTCCATGTATGTGGGTGTACCAATATTGGAAATGAGACTCTATATTTAAGGGCTAACTCCCTGAATGTATCTCAAAATGCTTTTATTTATGAAAATTGATTACTTCTGGGGAAAAGAGTTAGAGATTATATTTATCAAACCTACTCTAAAGGAGGTGTGCACTGAATGTTAAATTATCAACTCTTAATATTGAACTCATTAACACACTAGTAGACTATGAATATAACTAATGTAGTGTCTATAATGGTTTTCAAGAAATAATGCTTCACTTAGATTTCAATTTGATGAACTTAAGCTAGAGGTAAATTAGGGTGAGGATTGATTGGAATCACTTACAATTAACTATCCACTTTGTACTTGAGACATCAACCTTAAGATACACTAGATGACATGTAAAAAAAGTCTATTAGTATTTAGGTTGAACTTGGACCATAAAAGGAAGATGATAACTAATTTTTTATATTAAAATTATACAAAACACTAGGCATAGATTAGTAAACAAATTCAAAATGCTCTATTCATGACTATAAGAGGTGAAACATATAATTTTTGGTAGAGTTTGTTTGTGCCATCTTGAGGGATAACAAATGATAGCTCAAAGGCTATATTTATAGAAGAAAGGACCTTTAGAGAGAGAGATACTTTGATGTTAATAGAGGAATCATTGATCTCAACTCTATTTAAAATATAGTTACAACTACCTCTACGTTTATGCTCATTCAAGCTTCATGATTGATCCAAGTTACTTCAAGTGGTTACATAGTTACATTAATCCCTCATTGATTCTCCTTGATGGTTAAAATGGTGGGATCAGGGTGTTCTAAGCTAGGTCCTAGAATAAATGTAGTTACAACCATCAGATCAATTTGTTAAAGCTTTATCATAGTGCTAACTACTCTTCACTAGTTCATTATGGCTTGTAAAAGTGGAAAGAAGGGTCTTTTTCATGAAGTTAGTCTTGGAGATGAAATTGTTGGGGTCTATGTGTATGCATTCATGTCATAATTTAAAATTCTATCTCTTGTTC